>OY728146.1:931352432-931752432 GCA_963277665.1 Viscum album
TTGTTCCAGGGGCCTGGTTGGTTTTTAAGGAAAAACCAACCCAACCATACTCCACCTGCGTTCAAACCTCAGGCGGAGTATTCCAAAAGATCCGACTCACAAATAGGAATTCAACAAAGCTTACGGCACGTCAATCGGATGTCCGTTGGTCAAGATATGAGCGTTTCCGCTCCGAAGGCCAGGTTGGTTTCGTGTACGAACCAACCCGGCCGAACTTAAAGTATTCCGAAACCTTGAGTGCGATATACTGAAATGAACGTCTCGATCCAAGGATCGCGTTGCTGCTAACGGAGAGTCGTTTGGAGGCCTGTAGCTCAAGTTACGGGAATTTGACCGAAAATGGTCCGAAGATGGGGTGTCCGGGCCCGGGCCGACCCCGCCCGACCACCCTGGGTCGGCTGAACCGGGTCGAACCGACCCGGTCCGACCCGGCCGGTCGGACCGGCCTGGCTCGGCTCGACCGAGCGGCCGAGGGCCCGGGTTCCGCGGGGCGCTGCCCCCGCGGTTTGGAGATGCTGCGGCCCTCGAAGGGCCGCACTGATTGAACGGACACGGTATGCCGCCGCGGCTGAAGCCGCGGCGGCTCTGTCCGGCGGTGCACCGGGGCGCCGCCGGCTGCTTCCGCGGGCCACCGGAGTTTCTCCGGTGGTCCTTTTTCCTTCCTGTCTGTGCCATTGTTCCTCCCAGGTTCCGTTCTTCACTGCGGAATCACCAAATCACCCTTGCGTCACGATTTTCCATCGCCCGCCAAATCCGCACAACCACGAAGAACGGGGGACGGTTGTCGGGCCGTGTTCATTTGACCCGCACCCTCCGCGTTAGATAATAACAACGGGAGAAATAATTCAACACATGAAACAACAATTTTAATAAATTAATATTGTTCATTTGAATCTGGTTCTTAAATTTTAATGAAACTTTCACAGGAATAAGGGAATTTCAAAAATAAAATCCCTACCTCGTCAAGCCGCACGCGCGGGTTCTTCGCGGATTGATCGTCGCGGAAGGAGGGGATCGTCGCATTGTCTCGGAAGGGCGTCACGTCGACGAACTCCGAGGTTCAAGAACAAAAAGATTTAATTAAAAATAATTAAATCTTTCTTGAGTTAAAAACCACAAAGGGAAAATAAAGAAAAACCGAAACCCTCACCTCAATGGATGATCGAAGGTTTTTGTTGCGGATTAAGGAACGTCGCCGAAGAACATCGCGGAAGAGGAAACGTCGGCGTCGCGACACACAGCATCGTGTCGTCGATTTCCGCGGGTTCGGCGTTCTTCGTCGGAGGCCGACGTTCTTCGCGTTCTTCGCAAAGAAGGGTGAAGGAACACGAACTTCTGTCAAAAACCTCTCAAGGTGTAATCCTCCAAATGTCATGTTGGTCTTATTTTATTATTACGCCAACAAACGAATAAGAGGTAAGTAACGACCCATTAATTTGTAAAATTAATTCAACGAATGAAACTGCCCATTTAATTCAACGAATAAAACCGCCCAATTAAATGGTGCATTAAGAATTTAATAAAACACGTCAGTTGACTTTCATAATGACGGGTTTTCACGGGTGCGTTACTTAGCGGAAAAGAAACGGTGGGGCTCGTGCGGGTCCCACCTAACAAATATCCTTCCAATAGGGTAGGATATTTCTGGATATCATCCTATCCAGATCAACTCAGCTTAAGCCACATTTAAGTGACTTCAAGTGGATTCCAAGTGGATTAAGTGAAATAAAATAAAGTTTGTTGTACAATTATTTTATTTCTTAACTTTAAGCCCGAAAATTAAAAACCACAACCGAGCAAACGCAACTCCGGAAGAGGCGTTTCTAAGAAAATATCGGCGCTGCGATTCCATCAGTGCCCTCAGAATTCGATTCCGGGCACCAGTTCAAAAGTTAGAAAAACCCGCTCATCCGTTCACTGAAGGTACCCGAGCCAAACTTCGGAAAATGATTCCGGGCACACCGGGCCTCGGAATCAGGTGCCGTCAGAAACTGTGTTCTTGTAAAATTTCAAAGAAATTTAAGAAAAAAAATTTCCTTAAAATTTACGGGTCTTTACATTACTCCCACCACAGGGCTTTACGTCCCCGTAAAGCTTCACCACAAACATAGGGATACAAAGGCGGTACTGAGCATGCAACTGAGCCTGCCGCTCCAAAGTGCTCTTTTGGAGGATCCCGTGCAGCTATCTGAAGCGCACTAGAGGAATCGATCATCCATGTAGGACATACTCCTGTCGATCCTCGATCTCCACTGGGACCTCCGTAAAAGTCGTCCCATCATCAAAGACCAGCTCTCCATGGTCAAAGATTTGTGTCTGGTCTTGCACGTATCTCCTCAGCTGAGATATGTGGAAGACGTCATGCGCCCGGAGCAACTATGGTTGTAGATCCAAGTGATAAGCCACCTCGCCAATCCTACTGAGGACCTAGAAGGGTCCGATTAAGCGTGGAGACAACTTGCCGCCTCGGCCAAATCTCTGTAATCCACTTCGAGGTGAGACTCGCAAGAAGATGTGATCGCCATCCTCGAACTCAAGTGGCCTTCGCATCCTGTTAGCAAAAGACTTCTGTCGGCTCTGAGCTATCCTCATCCGCTCCTGGATGACCTGGACCTTCTCTGGTCCTACAAGATCTGCTGTGATTTCTTCTTTGCCGATAAGAGAAATCTGGTCTCATCCCCTGGATGAACCACTTTCAGTGCCTAATACAGTCAATCCCGACATGGATGATACTAATCCAGACCAAGGATGACTTCGTAAGGCCTCGACGCAACTACCAAGAGATCCAACCGTTACTCTCGCCTCTAAGGGTTGAGTCACACTGTCAGCATCAGTGTGTGGTAACTGGGTCTCCTTCAATAGATGTCTCACAAGTGAGGGTCAAGTTAACATTCAAAACTGGAACCTCTTAGTAACAACACAAAAGAGGACAGGAATGAAAACATCACAAAGGTATGTGTTTTTTATTATTGCAGCTCATAATACAAAGACGCTACACAATAGCAACAAGGAACTAGAAGTACAAAGGATGTATCCACTAGTTCCGCTCCTATCCATTTGCTCTCAGAGCTCCATGATCAAAGGCCTCAACTGCCTAAAACTGAGCTCTCCCATGTCCACCAACTTCCTGCGATCGGGGTGGACCTCCTAGTGGTGGTGGTGGCAACACCTCGAAGTGTCTCCCACCATTGGCTACTCGGCCAGCTCCTCTGCCTCGTCCGCCTGCACCCTACGGACCACCGTGGCCGAACCTCTGTCTAGGAGGTCCCTCTACCACCTGCTACTCATCTGTAAGATGAGTCGGGCAGTCTCGATCCATGTGACCTCGCCTGCTGCATGTGTAGAAATGCTTGCGCCTCGTGTAGCTGTCTCTCCTTCGGGTGCCCTGCACAACCGAATCTTCATCATGAGACTACCCATCTGATGGTCTGGCCCGTTTGAACCTCTGCGTCACCTGTCTACTGCCAGCTACAGAGGACCCTGCTACGGGCCGTCCTACAGAGGGCCCTGTCACTGGAGCCTACTCGGCGAGAAAACTCTCCACTAGAAGGGCTCTCTCCAACACCTCTCCCTGATTCGGAATGTTGATGGAGATCATCGAAGCCCTGATCTCATGCCTCAGTCCCTGCTCGAAGGTCCGGGCCCGGAAGAACGGGTCCCGTACCATATATGTGGAGTAGCGCGAGAGATCAGTAAATCTCACCGAGTACTGGGCCACTGTTAAGCTGCCCTGCCGCAGCTGAAGAAGCTCCTGAATGCGCACCGCACGGAGGGTGGCTGGGAGGAACTCGAAGCAGAAGATGCTCTCAAAGTCCATCCAGAGAAGAGATGTCTTGACGTGCACCTAGAGCATCAAGCTCCACCATCGGCCCGCTGATGCGTGCATTAGGCTCACCGCGAGGATCACCATGAGGTCTGCTGGTGTCCTCACTAGCCTGAAAACTCACACCACTGCCTACAGCCAGTCCTCGGCTGCCCGGGGGACCGTCTCCCCACGGAACCTGGGCGGTCGCTGACGCTGAAACTAGTGCAGTGCACTAAGGCGACGTGCATCGTCAGCGGCTGGGGCTGGTAGCATCGGTGGATCGGCGGGTAAAGGTACCGTCGGTGCCTCTGATGACAAGGAGCCCTGCACCGAGGCCTCGCCACTCGGTGGGCTGTCATCACGCTCTACTCTCGGAACCCTAGCTGGCTGCTGTTCTGGGGCCATCCTGAAAAGAAGAAGGTGCGCCAGAGTCAGAACTGTATACCTGGTGAGCTGACACAAGTCTTCACAAATAAAACTTGAACACACATTCAATCAATGTTTTCGTGCATTAAGTCGGAAATCAGATGTCAGGGTCCTGGTGTACAGATACGTCGGCCACCGCACCAACACTGGACTCCCTGGACTGATAACCATACCCAATACGCTAAACATTATTTCCTCACATAGAATAAAGATCAGAGACTGCGGTAGAACCGAACTCCTATGATAGCAATTTGTCACGACCCGACCTCAGGGCCCGTGCCATGACTACCCCAAGCCCTCCTTCCATAGGCCAGGGGCTGACGACTAGCACCAAGGCATAAATATCAATAAAGAGGGAAGGCATTGCCCTTGTAAAGAAAACAACCACCACAGAGTAAGCAAACGGAAAGAGTAAACACTAAGAGAAAACTGTAACAAGCTGTGCTGAAAGTAAAAAGGGGCTGGAAATACAAGCCCAACTGTAAAGTACAACTGAAAAGAAAATCCGCAGCGTTGGGCCGTCCTCTGGAAAATCCCACCTGAAGGGTTGGTACAGATAGCTCCACTACTCCTCGGGTCCCGCCGTCCGCTCCGAGTACGTCCCGCCCAGTGGTCCACTTCCAGGTACCATCCTGCTCTGCAAGCCTCAACCACGATCAACGTTGTCCATCGTCTGCAACCAACACAACATAGTGCAGGCATAGCCCGTGCAGGGGTGAGTATAAGCTACTTAGTAGGGACCCTGAGACCCCCGATGGTCTCCCGAAATCCACAAAGGATAAACCACAATGGAAAGATACAATCACGAAGTAACAACTGACACTGCTTAGGTATATGCCCATACATATACCTAAGTCATCAATCCCTGTTCGGCTCCAACATCCGAGCCCAAGCACAACCCAGTACACACAGGAAAGAAAACGTAAATCCACACAGGATAGCACAACACAATCCACAAAGGAGAGAAAAACGTAAATCCACACAGGATAGCACAACACACTCCAAAAAGGAGAGGAAAACGTAAATCCAAACAGGATAGCATGACACAATCCAAAAAGGAAAGAAAAACGGAATCCACACAGGATAGCACAACACAATCCACAAAGGAGAGAAAACTGTAATTCAGCTCACACAGGTATACATCGTCGAAAAGGTGAAAGGGATGATCAGATATAGATACTAAATCATCTAAGCTAGGACCCACATAGGATACAAGACCAGCTCTCTTCATTGATTCATTTATGATGGGACCCACATATTATACAAGACCAGCACTGAATCATCAAAGCTGGGACCCACATAGGATACAAGACCAGCACAGCTAGGACCCACATAGGATACAAGACCAGCACAACTAGGACCCACATAGGATACAAGACCAGCTGTCTTTGTGATTCATCTACACTGGGACCCACATAGTATACAAGACCAGTATTGAATCATCTAAACTGGGACCCACATACGATACAAGACCAGCACGGCTGGGACCCACATAGGATACAAGACCAACTTTCTTCATTGATTCATCTATACTGGGACCCACATAGGATACAAGACCAGTATTGAATCATCTATGCTGGGACCCACATAGGATACAAGACCAGCACAGCTAGGACCCACATAGGATACAAGACCAGCTGTCTTCATTGATTTATCAATACTGGGACCCACATAGGATACAAGACCAGTATTGAATCATCTAAGCTGGGACCCACATAGGATACAAGACCAGCACGGCTAGGACCCACATAGGATACAAGACCAGCTGTCTTCATCGTCACAGTCCACTGAGGATCTCTACACAGTCGTCGTCGTCAAAGTCGCAGCCAGCTCTAGGGTTCCCGCACACAGCAAGCTCGTTCGGGAGGATTCGCTCCACGAGCCGAAAGGCTGATACATCAACTGTCACATATCCATAAGTTGATGTATCCAAAAGTTCAAAGTCTTCAACAGGAACTCAACGCAACAGAAGGCGTGTCAATCGGATGCCCGGTCTGAGAGATATTGGCTTTTTTGTCCGAGGGGCCCGGTTGGTTTTTAAGGGAAAACCAACCCGGCCGTAATCCACCTGCATCCGAACCTCGGGTGGAGTATGCCAAAATATCCGTCTCACAAAGAGGAATTCAACAAAGATGACGGCACGTCAATCGAATGTCTGTAGCTCAAGATATGAGCGTTTCCGCTCCCAAGGCCCGGTTCGTTTCGTGTACGAACCAACCCGGCCGAACACAAAGTATTCCTAAAACTTGAGTGAGATATACCAAAACGACCGTCTCGATCCAAGGATCGCGTTGCTGCTGACGGCGAGTCGTTTGGAGGCCCATAGCTCAAGTTACGGGCATTTGACCGAAAATGGTCCGAAGACGGGGGGTCCGGGCCCGGGCCGACCCAGCCCGACCCCCCCCCCCCCCCGGGTCGGCCGAATCGGGTCGACCCGACCCGGTACGAACCGGCCAGGGCGCGGGCCAGCCGGTCGGACCGGCCTGGCTCATCTCGGCCGAGCGCCTGGGTTCCGCGGGGCGCTGCCCCCGCGGTTTGGAGATGTCGTGGCCCTCGAAGGGCCGCGCTGATTGAACGGACGCGACATGTCGCCACGTCCCGTGCGGTGAGCTGGACCCGCGCGGCCGTGGGTCCGCTGGCCGCCACCGCTGCGGCTTTAGCCGCGGCAGCTCTGTCCGGTGGCGCGCCGGGGCACCGCCGCCTCCGGCTGCCGGCGCCGCCGCGCCGGCGACCCGCATCGCCGGCCACTTCCGCGAGCCACCGGAGTTGCTCTGGTGGTCCGTTTTCCTTCCCGTCTGCGCCATTGTTCCTCCCGGGTTCCGTTCTTCACTTCGGAATCACCAAATCGCCCTTACGCCACGATTTTCTGTCACCCGCCAAATCCGCACAACCACGAAGAATGGCGGAGTGTTGTCGGGCCGTGTTCGTTTGGCCCGCACCATCCGCGTTAGATAATAACAACGGGAGAAATAATTCAACACATGAAACAACAATTTTTATAAATTAAAATTGTTCATTTGAATTCGGTTCTTAAATTTTAAAGAAACGTTCACGGGAATAAGGGCATTTCTGAAATAAAATCCCTACCTCGTCAAGCCGCACACGCAGGTTCTTCGTGGATTGATCGTCGCGGAAGGAGGGGATCGTCGCATTGTCGCGGAAGGGTGTCGCGTCGACGAACTCCGAGGTTCAAGAACAAAAATATTTAAATAAAAATAATTAAATCTTTCTTGAGTTAAAAACCACAAAGGAAAATTAAAGAAAAACCGAAACCCTCACCTCAATGGATGATCGAAGGTTTTTGTTGCAGATTAAGGAACGCTGCCGAAAAACGTCGCGAAAGAGGAAACGTCGGCGTCGCGACACACGGCGTCGCGTCGTCGATTTCTGCGGGTTCGGCGTTCTTCGTCGGAGGCCGACGTTCTTCGCGTTCTTCTCGTTCTTCGCGTTCTTCACGAAGAAGGGTGAAGGCACAAGAACTTCTGTCAAAAACCTCTCAAGGTGTAATCCTCCAAATGTCCTGTGGGTCTTATTTTATTATTACGCCAAAAAAAGAATAAGAGGTAAATAACAACCCATTAATTCGTAGAATTAATTCAACGAAAGAAACTGCCCATTTAATTCAATGAATAAAACTGCCCAATTAAATCGTGCGTTAAGAATTTAAGAAAACACATCAGTTGACTTTCATAATGACGGGTTTTTCCGGGTGCGTTACTTAGCGGAAAAGAAATGGTGGGGCTCGTGCGGGTCCCACCTCACAAATATTCTACCAAGAGGGTATGATATTTTTGGATAGCATCCTATCTGGATCAACTCATCTTAAGCCGCTTTTAAGTGACTTCAAGTGTCTTCCAAGTGCCTTAAGTGAAATAAAATAAAGTTTGTTGTACAATTATTTTATTTCTTAACTTTAAGCCCAAAAATTAAAAACCACAAACGAGAAAACGCAACTCCGGAAGAGGCGTTTCTAAGAAAATACCGGCGCTGCGATTCCATCGGTGCCCTCGGAATTCGATTCTGGGCACCGGTTCAAAAGTTAGAAAAACCCGCTCGTCCGTTCACTGAACGTACCCGAGCCAAACTTCGGAAAATGATTCCGGGCACACAGGGCCTCGGAATCAGGTTCCATCAGAAACTGCGTTCTTGTAAAATTCCAAAGAAAATTAAGAAAAAAAAATTTCCTTGAAATTTACGGGTCTTTACAATAGTAAATCCATAATTATTGGATGATGTAGTTTTGAGAGGGTGTCAATGGAATAAGGTCATATGGGTGAGTTCACTTAGTTTATCAAAACTTGACACCCCTCTAACATGGATATCGGATATAGTGTAGCCATATTTTTGGATTTTTCTTCTCTATGGTGTTGTGTCTTGGTCTATGCCATAGAACATCCCAAGGAAGATATGATCTATGCTGTGGAGGATTTCCTGATCCGCATACATGGTTTTACTAAGAAAGCTATGGTGTAGTCTCTTATGCCATGTTGTAGTCATAAAAATTTCAGTTGGTTCTACACCATAGTTAGGAAGGCTCCATCACAGTCTTATATTTTAAAAGTTGTTAACAAATACCATGAAACCCTTTGATCCAAAAAAATATACCTTCTCTTATAATAGACCATGGGTTCTTTAAAGACAATTTCAAAGGAATTTGAGAAACCTTTTAATCAGATTCAATCCCCGACATCTCAAGAACACACTTTGGCGATCCAATCCTTCTAGTAGAAACCTTTGAGTATCATCTTAGAGTTTGAAGCAATTTTAGTTGGATCTTGGTGTTTAAAAGATATATTTTTATAGAAGTAAGAACTATAAGTAATATTTTATATTAACAATTTTTTGAATGTTCCTTGATTTTGAGGCATGTACTCTAGAAAAACACTCTAAAAGATAATTCTCAATCCATATAATATGTGTAATAATTTCAATGGTTGTTAGATGAATTGAGTGTGACCTATTAAATTTAATAAATCAAAAATCTGGATAATAACATTTCATAGATATCATGTTGACCCTACCAGGTCTATCGTCAATTATATTAAAATTGTTTCCACATGAGTGGTGAGCCTACCCATTGGAATGATATCGAACTGGTATACATGGTTGTGTGTATTTCAGAATAACAAACATATTATAATTACCTCGTGATATTGAATCACTTAAAATAGAAACATATTAATTGAAGTGTAATTGTATTGTCATATTAACATGATGGGTTGTGGTTATATTTTAATGTTAATTTCTTTTGGGATAAATTAACAAAATAAAATAATTTTTGGAAATAATTATGATAATTGGAAACCTGACATTATGTAATGTAATTGGATAGATGAATTTTAATTTTATGAAATGATAATTGTGCACTAAGAAAAAATATATGGCATTCTTGATACATGAAAATTTGAATTAATTTTTATATTTTTTCACTTTTGACTCTATTGTGGATCATGCCGAAGTGTGGTACATCATATGGCTTATTGAGTTTTTTTTGTTATTAATTATGCATGTTATTGGTCTTTAAAGAACCATACATGACACCTATGATGAAGTTCTTAGTTATGACCTTTGATTAATGGTCTGATGCATGGTTGTTGATACTTTTTCAGGGTAAGATACATGGGGTATCCATTACATGAGTTTGATACACATGGTCACCAGATGTCTAAGGGAAGGATTATTGATTTACTAAGGGTCGAGGTCATGTATTCGTTATATGTTATGTGAGATCCATCTTATGTATGATAATTCCTAATCAAATTTTGTAATGCATCTATATATAGGAGGATCCACCTAGAGTCCCAGATATCTTCCATGATACTGAAGTAGTTATGGATGACCTCAAGTGTCAACCCAGAGCTTGAGGGATAGTGGACTTATTTCATGTGTAGTATTAAATTAATATATTAATATATTTGATTTTTGATTTTTTCATAATAAATATACATATAATGAATTTATTTAAACATGTTAGTTTTGACCTACTAAGTTTTACTCATATCATATTTGGATTTTTATTTTGTACAATGATAGATTTCATGGATATAGGTTATGATATGGGAAAGGGGAACTATTGTTGATTTTTCCTTACTCAATTGTTTTGAGTTTGAATATGAGATCAATACGGGGCTATGTATAGTGTTTTTTTAGTATTTTATATTTTTCTATTATACATTTATTTTTATGAATTCCATCATGTCATTTAGTTAATTCCATCTTCACATTACATTTTTACTATTATTATATTCATCATTTTATCTTTTATCTTCATGGTTTCATGTTTTATTATTTTTATATTCCTTCTACTATTATTGAAACTAAATTTCAAAAGATATATTCTCTCCAAAATATTTCTCACACCCTATCTACTATTCATAAGCCTTTGGTGAATGGGGAGGATTTCCTGAGGTCACACTTCCAACCCATCTTTGTCACATGAGGGAGTGTCGAGTTGGGGACTTTACAAAGTGGTATCGAAGCCCCATATTATTATTTTTCATTATTATATAGAAATGGTATAAAGGATACTAGGATGTTTCTGGAAAAGGTAATGGGATTACTCATGGGAGCAGTTGGGATATCTGAGTTCTAGGGATTGGATTGTTTTTTATTCTATTTTCTTGTTATAGTTTTAATGTTATTTCACAGTGATTGATTCACTCGTTGTATGGTGTTATAATTTATTGATTTTTTACTCATGAGTTGGTATAGAATGATGATGGTATGCATGTGACATGGTAGGGACAAAAAGATATATGTTTTCAGAATTTTTTCATTATATGGACATATTTATTTCTTGTAAAATATCTGCCCATATGAACTGTGAAATGAAATACCTTGATATACAAGATAAAATAAATAAAATAAACTATTTTGTTTTTTTCCAATTTTCATATTGGGAAATTTATAGAGAATCCTTGACATAATGGTTCCCTATTTTTTCCCATTTCAAGTTTGATTTTTTATAACATGTGTTACATGAAGTTTGTTAAAGATTTTAGTGAAAATTCATCTTACTCATATTTGAATTGAGCACCTTGAGAGTGGTAATAATCCAAATCCAAATGTAGTTGGGCCGTAACTTACTATTGATCTGGGAATTAGATGGATGTTAAAATGTTTGATAAATTACAGAGGGTTATGTGATCCCCAAAAAAGGAGAATAATATTCCCATTCCATCATATTCCGAGATGTTGAAATAATTATTACTGTAGAATCTTTCTATGTTCATAGGGGAGGGAGGACCCTATGAAGCTACGTTACTAAATGAGTCAGTCCAGAAAACCATTAAGAACCTCAATAAGACCATAGGTTATCATATAATGATTTTTGATTATATTCATCAAATACCAAAATAATTGGTGGTACATTATGTAGAAGTACAGGTTGCAAGAGGAGTTATACTATAAGGATTCTGATAATATTTTCATGATCCACTTAAACTCAGAGACATAAAGGGAAGATACAACTCATGATTTTATTCACATTAAATATGAGTAATTTAAGTGATGGAATATGAATTCTTCATCATTAGACTCAAACATTTTTCATCATAATTGGTAGATTATGAGGTTTTCAAGAACAAACATTTCTAATATGGGCATTAAATGAGATATGGTCACAAGTAAATGTATTTTTCCTAATCATTCTTTCTAAAGTGATGAATCCAGCTCCCATCATGGAAGGGGTCATAAGAGATACCCCAAGTGGTGACTGTGATGTTTTAGTAGGGTGATATGGGAGATATTATTATTGTGTTACGAAGAAACCTTATGATATTCACCATTAGAGAAATAGTAGGATGAGGAACTCAGTAAGTGGGCATCCTCCAAAAATATCATCGCTTAGTATAGTTATCAGGGTGTAGTAATTTGATATTCATGAACCCATTGTGTACATACCCTATAGTGGATTTTCATAATTTTTGTTTTTTGGAATTTATACATATGTTTTTTAGGAACATTGAGCATAAAAGTAGTGGAAGGGTTTAGGGAATAAACACAAGTATGTGAAGGACTCAACTAACCCCTAACAGACTGGTAGCTGGAGTTCCACCAAAAATTCAGGATGATATAAGGGATGTCTTACCCAAACATTGGATCATAATTACAAGTGACAAGGAGTTGAAAATGGGAGTTAGAATGGATCCTAGGGTAGATGGTCTATTCACCTACATGCTATACAGACTACTTCAGCAATTTTGGATACAATACCTTCTACTATTAGGTATACAATTATTATATAATATACAGTATAAATTGTTTTTTTAATATATTATAATCACTTTACTTTCTATATAAATGGTATGTAAATATTTTGGGTTTATATATGGAGTCCATCGGTGGCATTATTAACATTTACATCGAGTCGGGAGTTCTAGAATAGGATATTAAATTCTCCAAGGAATTTTATCTTATAATTAGTGGATAACATTTCCTTTTGGATTTTTTACATGAAATGTAATGATTCAATTTTATCCTTAGTATAGATTTTATAGTCTTATATTCTTCATTAATAACTCTTAGATGACGTTTTAATTACTATCTCTATCATTGGAAGTTATGATCAATTGGGTGAGTGGGATCTTCTGTCATTTCATATGGGGACAACACAACGTAGATTGAATTTTATCATGGCTAAAATGTCATGTATTGTTCTGGATGATGTAAAAATATCATATAATACATTTCCTCTAGTTTTATACCATTTCCAAAACATTTTTCTTGAAGGTTTATCTGGCTTACCACTTGGGATGTAGGTAGAGTTCACGATTGAGTTAGTGTTGGGAGATGAATTGGTTTCTGTCCCACTATATAGAATAGTAAAAGTGGAGATTATTGAGTTTTTATTTCTAGTTAGACAATTTGGAATCCAAATGATCCATATGGACTTGTGCTTATAATTTTTTCTATCTCAGGATTTTCACCAAGATGGCCGACATAATATTGTGCTTAATTGTAGACTATTAGATATTGAAGTAGATATAAGTCATGAAATGACTTCCCCTTACTTTAATAGTTGATATATTTTATATTATGATAGGATATTGGATATTATACAAGATCTAATTGAGTTCATGTAAACATATGTTTAACATGACACTATAATTAAAACCCATAATGATTTTAGGATCCTATGTTGGATTCATGAAATCATATTGATTCCTTTCAGTGTGACTAAAACACCAGTTTTATTCACATAATTTATAATTTAGATAATTCATCCTTTCATAATATGTTTCGGTAGTTTTAATCAATATTATATTAGTGTTATTTTATTCTAAAAATGATCATTCCCAATATCCCGACATCATCCTAAGTACAATGAGAGATCATCTTCATTTCACTAAGGTATTTAAATTCACCTTTTGTGTGGATGGATTAAAATTTGTGGGTTAATTAATCCTAAAGGATAGAGTTTAAATTGATATAGTGGAGGTTTAATCAATGGTATCTTGTTAGTGACCCAATAATATATTCAATATTTGTATATTTATTGGTCTATAAGGGTTTTAGGGGCGTTTCATCAAAGACTCCTCCCATTTAAAAGAACTAATGATGATGATCGCCAAGAATGAGGTAAAGTTATTTTGGATTGACTATTATGAGTGATATTTATAGAATATAAATATTATGCTGACTTCATGAATGATATTCACTTTTCTTATACTGGTAAAAGCATATAATTTTTACTATGACTCATCTGGAGTTAGAAGAATAGTAGTTCTAATTCAGAGGAACTAATTAGTTACTTTTGGATCCAGAAAGTTGAGATCACTTGGGAATAATTACCCTTGTCACTATCTAGAAATATATGTAGTGGTATATACCTTGATATACTAGAGACACTATCTATTGGGTGATAGGTGTATGGTGTACACATAATACAAGAGTCTTAAGTACATCTTTTCCTAGTGATAATTGATCCTTCAGTAGATAAGAGTTATCGAGTGTCTTCTGTCTTTAGACATCATTATAGATCACACATATGGAAATGAAAATTTCATTTCTGATCCCTTGACTATTAATATGTAGATGGAGGACGTACAACAGTCTTTCAATTAGTGAAGACTGATGGAACTATTTGAAAACAAGTAACACGGTGTTGAGGAGTCCCATGGATGAATATCTCTAACCTCACAATTTTTATTTTCCATTATTCTAAAATGGATTAAGATAATATAGTTATATGTTCCATAGATTTTAGATATATGGGTAAATATATATGGTGGGGAGCCACTGTCAATATGGTTACATGGATTTGGAAATGGTCTTTTTCTTCATGGTTGTGTATTGGTTCATACAGGGTTGTGTAATGAGATGATGATGGATTTTGATGATCTTAAATTGGTTTTGCATCCTGTTCTAATGAATTTGTTTCTTTATCTCTATAGAAATTAGTGTGACGAGGGAGGGAAAAGTTGATGGTGGGTTTTTTGGTGAGATATTTTAGTTTTCATCTAGTGACAACTGGGAACCAAATGAATTTTGGGTTGTTATATCCTTTACATGTTTCATAGTGGTTGTTTTAGGAGGTAACTATGTATTTCATTATAGGAATACTAAAAAAACAACAATAATTATGTTTTATGGGTG
Source organism: Viscum album (assembly GCA_963277665.1). NCBI lineage: Eukaryota > Viridiplantae > Streptophyta > Magnoliopsida > Santalales > Viscaceae > Viscum > Viscum album. Next base: position 931,367,260 of record OY728146.1, read on the forward strand.
ATCGTGGAATGAATAATGTTTCTAGAACACTTGTTTTGTAATAGGGATATCTTCAGCATGGATGATTTGGGTAGTCTCTGAATGTGGGATATTTTTCGTCTACACTGTGTTTCAAGGTGTATTTTTCTGTTCAAGATCCTTATTTCACACCCAAATTTAATAAGGGTCTTTATAAGGATTTAGGATCATAGGTTCTTTGTAGTATAACATATCATTCTCCTACTTACAACTAATATGAACAGATGATTCAGATTCTAGAGGATATGTTTCGAGACAAGGTTTTAAATTTGGGTGGTTCTTGGGATACATATATTACACTCATAGAGCATACATATAATAACATATTTCATGTATTGATCCAAATGGATCCTTTTGATAATTTTATAGAAAGTAAGTTCATTTATTATCTCATTTGGAAAGAATCATGTGGGTCATCACTCATTGGACCTATTCTCATGTTATAGTATTATAAGGATGTTTAATTAATCCTAATGTGGTTGGTGACAATACAGAGATAGTAGAAATCATACACTGACTATCATAGATGACCTCTAGAGTTTTATTTTAGTCATTTTATTTTCCTTAGGGTGCCTCTTATGATAGGGAAACATCATATTATGAATAAAGGGAAGCTAACCCTAATGTTTATTAGGAATTTTAATATTTGTTTGAGGTATAAATCGTGTGGTGTTCGATATAACCCTTCCACAATGTTACAATTCCATGGAAAAATTCTTTAAAATTTTATTAATTTATTGACATCACCATAACCCATATCATTATATAGATGTTGATGACATATCCCTATATATTTATGCATCCTTTGAGGGTAATCTTATTATTATCATAGACCATATTTAGACGAATATATAGGGTAAGACTGTTCCTCTAGTGATATTATAGTGCCGACATGGGTGTGTGAAAAAGAATTCTTGGGAGATATAGTTTGATATGCCTATATAATGGATAAAATTTTACATTGAAACCCACCACGTTTCTCTATAAAAAATCAGTATTATGAGATTTTATGTTGTGGTATCGTTAAAAGATCCCATATTTTTTATGTGTGTCCCTCTTTATGTTTTGGTAATCATCTTTGTGTATGTATTTTTTTGTTTTGATCCCTAGTTTTAGAGCCATAGACGAGTCAGTTCATTCTGGTATGAAGAAGGAAAGTTGAGAAAAAATAAAATTTTTTAGAGGATTCTATGTCGTAAAGTCATGGGATGCACCATAATCCTGGTCAAAGTCACGTGAAAGCTCGGGTTGTGGAATATGGAGCTTGAGGGAGGAAGTTCAGTGTGACTACCTTTTGAGGAATAGGTGAAACTTGTTAACATGGTGGGGAATAGAACTTTATTTAGAAGATTAATATTATGGAATATAGATGGTGCCTATAAAATTAGTGCCTCAACAAGAAGTTTGGCCCGTTATACCAAATTTGACACCCCTGTGGCGTGGATATTGGCTTTAATAAAGCCATCGTTCGGGGTTTCTAGACTCTACGAAATGGTGTCTTGGGATACTTGTTAGCCCCTATCTATGAATATATGATCTATTTTATTGAATACTCCAAAATCATTGGATATAATTTGATCTGGATGAATGAAGTATGGGGTATTTTTCTATGATGTAGTCTTGCCTATGTTATCTTATTCTTATGTGTTGTCTCATAGGCTATATCGTGTTCTATTGTTTTATAAAATTTCTATAAATACTATAATCCCATTTGATCCAAATTATCTCCCATATATTATAAATTAACCCCAGGATCCCTAGAGATTCTTTAAAATGAAATTGAATTACATTATATAATATTAAACCCCTTATTACTAGATAAAATTCGGTGGTTATCCAGGCATTATAATAGAAACCTATGATAATCCTATTTAAACTAGAAGCATGTTTCGTCATATCATGGTGTTGAAGGACTATTTTTTTGGAAGGAGGAAGTATAATATAATCGAGACATTCATTATTGTTATTATTTTCTTTTATTTTTTATGTGGTCTAGAGAAACTCTCTAAAAGTCTATTTTCAATCCCTATATTATTTCTATTAAGTGTGATCACACCATCATGCCATGTATGAGACCTTTCTAATTGAATAAATCATGATTTTGGATAATCACATTTAATTTGTCACACATTGAAACATTTATTTCAATTGGAGTTGATAATGTGCTTATATATACCCCATATAATATCCTTTCAGTTGGAATGATGGTGAACTGGTAAACTTGGTAGCGCAAATTTTACAATAACATACTAATTATAGTGATTGCATGAGATTGAATCACTTGGACTAAAAAGACTGGATAATTATAGTATAATTGGAAGGTAATGATAACTTGATGAGTTGTTATTATGTTGTCATATTAACATATTTTATTCTAAATAGAAAAATTAAATTAAATTGTGGAAATAGTTATGTTAATTCGAAACCTAACTTCATGGAATGTAAATGGCTATAAAAATAGTAATTTTATTAATTTATCATTGTGGATTAAGATGAAATATTTTGTGTTTTGGACAATAAACCATTATATTTTAATAAATATATTTTTTCATGATATGACATTATTGTGATTGATGCTTCAGTTTTGGATATTAAATATAATGTTGGGTTCTGTCATATTATCACATATGGAAGTGATTGGTTTTTAAAGGAACCATATGTGAATCATGAAGCTATGATGGTTGGTTATGACCTCCACCTGATGGTTAGATGGATAGTATTCAATAAATACATAGGTTAGTATGTGTGTGGTTTTCATTACCTGGGGGTAAGATTCATAGTCACTAGATACTTCAGGGTAATATGCTTGAATTCATAATGGATTAGATCATGTGTTCATGATTTGCTATGTATGATTCATCATCGTTAAGAGAATATACCACAGACTTGGGTGACTCCTGATATTGTATAATCCACCCTAAGAATGAGATACTCAACATGATGTTCAAGTAGGTTTAGTTAACTATTTGTGTCGTCAATTACCTTGATGATCTGTTGATTTATTTCATGTGTAGTATCAATTAATTAAAATACTATTTATGTTTTTTTATTTCATGAAATATATACTAAAATGGTTTTTTAATTCATAGAGGTGTCAAACTAATGATATTTACTCAAACCATGTTCTGGTATTCATTTGGTAGCTATAATGATTACATGGATTCAGGTTCAGATAAGGGTATGAGACCATGTTATTGATTGGTTCTTACTTGATGGGTGGTAGTTTACAGATATGGATGACATGAGGCTCAAGACTAGTGATTTTTTAGAATATTACCTACGTTGATTTCACTTTTGTTGTATGAGTTCAATATTGTCATTGTTTTTTCTTAAACTATCATTTTATTATTCTTATTTTTATTTTATTATATGATTTTTCCTTAATCTTCGTGGTTTCATGATTGGGTATTTATAAATTATTTCCTCAATTATTATTAATCAAATCATGCAGGTATAGTCTCCCTACTACATTCTGTATTCACATGATCCTATTCAATATAAAAAGGAATATGGGGAGGTGTTCCTAAGGTCATATATTCAACACATCTTGATAGTATGAGAGAGTACTGGGTTAGTGGTGTTATAATATCAAATCATGCCTCATTAAATAGAGATTGAGAAATAAAGGCTTTAGACATGAGAAAAATTCTAATAAAAACATCATATAAGATAGAGATATTAGTGTTTATGTTTAAATAAAATGAATAAATATAGTACATGATATTATATATTCAATTTCTATTATACATACCATTTAAATTAAATTATGTGCATAAAATAAAATGTACCTTGAAGAATACATTTTCAGACGAAACTCTTATCTCGGTCTGGAATTCATCTACACTAGCAATTAACTTCATGAAGAACCATATCAATATTATTAAATACTTAATTATGAACATTATTAAACTATACGTCATATTCAAAGAACATTTAACTATCATATATTATTTATTTATAATATATTTTTCATGTCTATGTCAACTGCTGGAAGTCGTTCAGCCGATTTTTCCATATCAAATTACATAAACTGAATATGGTCAAAATCATTGTAAAATATTTTTATAATTTTTTTTAATATTAATACTATTTTGGAATTATTTTTTATATAATTAATATATTTCAAAATCCATCCGTGATAGGTGGTGATGTCAAATGAAACTCATTGATCATAAAGCACTATCCTACAATTGCACAAAACTATTATTTAGATTTCTAAATGATTCAGAGATAATGAATTTTTATGAAAACATTTAAATTTATAAATCATATTTATATTACATATATCATATCTATTCATTAATTATATACTTTTTAATTTTCATCAACAATAGTGATGAAAAATGAAAGATGTCTCATTGTGTTGGCGATTTTTGTTGCAACACACTGACTAAAATTTTGTTTTCCATTGTATACAAAGGAGAGGAATTTATTGATATAACAATAATATAATAAAATTTATGTATAATTGTGAAACATAAATGATTCTATTATTATTTATATGCGATATTTTGAAGAGAAATATTTATGAGAAAATATTATGAATAATGTAATACTTACATTGAATACTTTATCCACTCTAAGAGATATAATTAGATGTTAAGGCCTTAAGAAAACATCCATAGATCAGTGGAAGAAAGTAGAAAAATAAATTTTAGGTGATTTAGTTTGGTTATAGGTTAATGGGAATTTTTAATGGCAATTGTAACTATGGAGTGGTGAAATTTATCCTCTTTCAAATGTAAAGAAACAGATACTTTTGGGATTACACTTTACAAATACATGACAACATTTCACATTTCCCTTTCCAATTACATGGAATTTAATAATAATGGAGCATGGCGTGGTATTTTAGAGATAAATATTCATTCCAACCATTGCATTAAAATTTTAAACATGTTTTGAGTCTTTTACAATAGGTTTTTACAGTTTTACTTTTTTAATTATACCTTGCAAACCAGTTTTTAAGTAAGTAATTCATATGTAATTTCAAAATAAAATGTAACACATATTACCAAATTTTTTATGTTTTTAAACTATATTTAATCCTTATTTAGTTTAAATTTATTTCTAAAAATGATAAAATAAATTCTTAAATTAAAATATATAATATATAGAAAATATTTTTTTAAAAAAATTGAATTTTAACAATTATGTGTTCTGAATATAATATAGTATAGATTAGAAATTGATAGAATAATTAAGAAAATATATATAGGTCTAAGCATATAATTATATTCATCATTTAAATTAGTTCATTTAGATAGATGAAATAAAAATTACATCTTATCAATAAGAATATTCATAAAAAACTTTTTATCATTACCATAAAATTAACATTAATATTATTAATAGTATCATTTGGCCTAAAATGAAATTTTACGTGTCACGAAATATTTAAATTCTGAACTCTAATAGGGAATATATTTTTAATATTTAATATATAATTGTTATAGATCTCCAAAAAATAGTTTCATTTTAATGTCAAATATAGTAGATTGACACGTCTTTTATAATTTCAATATAGTATATTTCCAATGATTTATATTACTAAATAAATATAATTTTTTACATAAATAGATTTTATTTACCTTTTAACCCATTACTGTATTACAAATGTTATGGTTTTTTAGAAAATAATTTTTTTTATTATTTCCCTATTAATAAATTCTTTCAATAGAATCTCACAAATTCATACTGAGATAGTATTTATATATTGAATTAAAAATGGAAGATTATTTTAAAATTTTAAAATTATTAAATTTATATATTTATATATTAAATAAACAACTAATTATAAACAAAACATATTTTTTAAAAATATTGATTTAAACATCATGTGTTCATAATATTATTTCCTATAGATTTTTAAATTAAGTTATGTTAATACAATATTACCTATATAATACTTTTTTAAATGTTTCAAATTAATATAATTGTGAAAAAATAAATAATAATTTATAAAAAAGTTCTTCAAAATAAAAATTACTTTTATAGTAAATATGATTCAGCAAATACCATTAATTACGTAATTATATTATATATTTCTTTTTTAATTCTCCATTGATATTGAAATATTTATTTGAATTTTATATATGAATCAAATCATGTTTTTAAAAATAGAAATAGAAATAATATTTTTTATATGTAATGTGTAAATATATATTTTAATATAATATTTTAATATCATATTTTTGTTTCATTGTGGGATATATTTTTCATTAATACATTAATTTTTTATAACCATTATATGTATATTCAATGACCACATCACCAACAAACAGATTTACAATGATAATAATTTTGAGGACCATTTTTTCAATAACCATATTGATTTCTTATATATAGTCTTCCAAACATATTCATTTCACAATACTCAATTCCATTTGTTTTTTATTTAGATATAGAAATATTCTTTCTCCGTTAATAATGTTCTGTATCATTATTATTTTTATTTGGATATTCATTATCCTCAAAGTTGAATATGGTTCATATGGTCTCCTAGTGTTCATGATTTTATTATTTTCTATTAATTTCCCCTTTATAATATATACACTTTTAATGGATTCATAAGTCCATGGAGACTTATAATCCATGGTGAGTAATAATTTGGTTTATTTTCTTTCATTGTAATTTTTTTATTTTTAAAGAGTAAAATTTTATTGGTCTGATCATGTGTTGTATGAATAATTTGTAATGTATTTAAATTAATTGTACATATAGGAAACTACCAATAATTATGAACATATAGAATATGGAAATAATATATTTCTTAAAACCTAGGGAATTATATTCTCCTCTCTTAAATAAATATCATCATCAGAATTTTAATTATTAACTACGATAGAAAATATCAACTAGTTTCTTATAGATAGGAATGATGCGAGGAATAATTTAAAGAGTTATATCAACCTTATAATCTTAAGAATTTTTTTTTCCTTATAATATTATTTACCCTAATATAGAGTTTCTCTCCAATTTTCTGATCTAATAGTCTATCATAATTATGTATCGAGAAACACGTTATATAATTTTTTTATTAATGGTATTAATAATGGACATTTCATATACAATCATATGTTGATAAAAATTTTGATCTCCATATTCCATATATTATTACCTTTATGTAAAGAAAACCAATCTACTACCAAAATCACATTAATGATATCAATGATGGATTTTAGGATTTTTATATGGAAAATTACCATAAAAATTATCTTGGGATACAATAATAATACCATAATAATTCATTATTAATAATTAAATATCCATTAACAATGGTAACCATTTATTTTTATTATAAAAAATTCTCGGAATAATGGAGTGGGTTGAACAAGATAGAAATAAAATACCCAAATTTCCCGGGCGGATTATTAGGGTTCCTTACATCATATCATTTTCAGAACTCACTTAATTATATGTAATTACATATAATTTTTTTTACCTTGGACTTATATGTTTTCTATTTACATCATCAATCTTATCTATTATATTAGGTCATTAACATGGACAATTCTAATGTTTTTCTTATGGATTTGGACCATTATTGATTCATTGGGATGAATGCTTTTCAATCTCATTATATTAACCAGCCTAATAATTTTTCTATAGTAGTTTGATACATGATGAAACCATCTTATATAAGTAATGAATCTATATGTCTTATTGATGAATTTTTCATTTTTCTTTTTCACTCATTTTTGACAAGAAAGAAATCAAGTCTTCGTTCCTTCATCTTCTTCTTCATCAAAAATTTCATGACACCCCATCCTTAGCTTCTTATGTTTATTCATTATTTTAAATATGATGTTATTTTTAATATTGTTTTATGATATTTGGTGTTATGAAATAACTAAATGTATCATCCAGACTCAGGTGACACACACCAACTGCTCGAGCTGGTTAGTCACAATACCACATGTTCACCTACCCATACATCAAAGGTTGTCGACGAGTAGTGAGGTCTAATTTTGATAATGGGGATACTATACCCTCTTAATGGAAGAATTTAAATATATAAAATATATAAGAATAACAAAAAGATATAACATAATAAAAGAAAATTCTCACATCACAAGATGACTGAAACTCTAAATCCAATATCCAAATTTTATAGCAGACAAGCCATGATAATTACATTCCAACAGGAAATATGAGAACCCAATAGTAAAGAAATTATAACCTCACAAGAGATTACCTTACCATTTCTTGTTCTCTCATATATTTTTTGTCCAAATCTACCCATTTAACCCAAGGCATTTCCCATATATTTTAATGAAAACATTAAATCTATTCTAGTACCAATCAAACAGCTCGAGTAGGGTGTGAGTATAACTCCATAGGACACCACAAACAGATTATAATACAATATCTACTATATATCAATATATACTGTTTTTTATAATAGAATAAAATAAATTAAGTAAAAATTTTAAATTTAATCAATAACCCATTATTAAACCACAAAAACCATCGGGTTCCCAAGGACACCCAAACCTCAATACCTCTTTCGGACCATGCTAGAGTCTGATATTTCTCTATGGAATATCATATATCAGAATTCAATTATTACCATTCATCATATCATTACACATCATGTCCAATTGTAAACATAGTATAACGATAACTCATGATAATAAAACTTTGTGTCTAACACCTTCTAGGTTTTTGGAGGATTAGTCCTCGTCCCACTGATCAATGTCGCATGGGTATTTGAAGCCTCAGTACCTATCCTATGCTCACTATCTCATTTGGGTATTTGGGGCCTTAGTGAATGTTACACAAACATTTAACACAAATTGGGGTTTGGAGTCTTAGTCCCTATCCCTGACACATTTAACACATACGGGTATTTGGATCCACAGTCCATGTGCAGCACACTTTTATCACATATATCACAATTTCACAATTTCCAATTGTCACAAAATCACATTTGTTAATTCATCAATTAATTAATAAAATTCAATAATTACATAATCAAATAAATCCATTAATTAATTATACAATTAATTAATAACCAAAATCCATTAATTAATTAAATAATTAATTATTCTAATTAATTCTATTAATTGATTTAATAATTAATCAATACCATTTATCCCATAAATTAATTCTACAAATTTATTTATTACATCCATTCCATTAAGTAATTCAACAATTAATTAATCATTTCAATCCCTTCAATTAATTCAATAATATATTAATCAACACTCATAATCCCATTATCAACAATTTCACATTTCCTTAATTAATTAATCTATTAGATTAATTTTTTTAAATTTTGGAGCTCAAATTCTAATAATCGAAACAAAATTCTAAAATTAAAACCCCATTATAGAAATAAATACTTAGTTATTTGAATAATAGATCCCCTAACTCAATATTTATGAGGAAAAGTCACTAATAAAACCCCTATTGGTGTAGAAACATATAATCTCCAATGAAATAAGATATATAGAACAAAACCAAGGATAATGATCCACCCCCTATCCCACTACTATAAATTATTTTATCAATTTATCAGAATGAGAAATGTAAGTGATCAAATGAAAAATTGGTTTACCATGTATCCATCCCCAAACCACAATGATCGAAGATGTTGAAATCACTCCAGATCCACTAAGAGTTGTGCAAGGCCCATAGAATGAAAAAACTAGAAGGAAATACAGCTAAATGAACCACAAAACACTTTTTATTCTAATGATCAGATAATTACATAACATTTAATATCATTACATATCATGGAATTATTTTTGATGGGTTTTACTAAAAATCCTGTCAACATGGGTGATTTTATCCTAGATAAACTATTACCATACATGTAATATCATTACATGGAGTGTAAATATTATAAAGAAAATTTTTTAGCACAAAAATATATTCCATAAAAGATCTAGACACCTCCAAATCCTTCCAAAAAAATGCTGAGCACTTTCCAAACCTATAATAAATAATAAAACTCAAAAGTGACTTAACTGGAAATAGAATGGGATCTTAAAATCACCCAACTTATAACATCTCATCCTCATATTTTACTCCCAAGATTACCCACAACTCTGAGGTAAAAATATTATGCCACTGAGACCACATATCCTCTTCTATTTCTTATACTTCCCCCTAAATAGGGCCATGTTTCCACAATACTTGAACTATCAGCGTGGTATTTATCTGTAACTTTTTCTAACAGTGATCCTAAACACATTTAAAATTCTATTCTAATGATGTACTGGCCAAAAGATCAACATCAACCAAATCGATCTCATGATAAGGGTTGGGTGATACTGCCTAAGTATTAGCACATGAAAAATGTCAGGAATATCATTGTATCTCTATGGAAGTTCTAGTCGATATGACAAAAACCTGATCCTACCCACAATATAAAATGGCCTAATGAACCTGGGTGCCATCTTTCCCTTACTATGTATCCTATGATGACCGAATATAGTTCACACTTAGAGGAAAACATGATCACCCCATGTAAACTCTATCATTCATTGAACTCTATCTTCATAGTAAATCTATTCACTCTGACTCATATCAATATGATTCCAAATAAGTTGAACATTCCCTAGAGTATCCTATACGTGAATCGGTCTCAACAAATCTGACTCACCAGCCTACATCCAGTATATAGGTGATCTATATGGACTTCCATGAAGTGCCTCTTATGGTTCGATCAATATCATCGACTAATAACTATTGTTATAGGTGAATTATACAAAATATAGGTTCTTTTCCCAAAACCCACTATAGTTAAGAACAAATGATCTCAACATATCCTAAAGAAGCTGTGTAGTATGATATAATTCCCCATTTTTTCAATTGAAGGAATGCCATACTCAATATAACATGTGTATTGGGATCCTTCTATAAGACCTTATAGAAGTTTGAATTAAATAGCTAGTCGTGGTGTAAAACAATAGTGTTTCACCATGAGTAGAAGTACTATTTCCCAGACATAAAAATATCTTAGCAGCTCCACAGATAAATTCTTCCCTATAGGTAATAGATGTGATACCTTTTCATGCCGTCAACAATCACCCAAATATGTAACTCTTTCAATGCGACCTTCGGAGACCCATAAGAAAATCTATAGAAATAACATCCTTCTTCCATTATATAATCACTAATAACTATGGAAAACCACATGGTCATTGATCCATGGAACTCTCCTACTGATAGGTGTAGTATCATGTCACGAATCTTGTTATCACCATTCTCATTCTCATCCCTACAAACTATCTACTTAGTTCATGATATATTTTGATCAAACCTAGATGCAACACCCTCTTTAAGGTAGGAAATTCACACATTAACCCATTTTCATACTCATAGGAACAAAAATATGATTCTTGACATAGATTATCTCATCCTTATCTATAATCCAATATAAAGGTGACTCCACGCCTTCAAGGATTTACCTGAAATATTGACATTCTAGATCCTCATACTACATGTCTCTGATCTGCCTCAAGAGTGAAGACTCATCTAAAACTGATATGATAGTTATCTTATCCTTACAATCCTAATCCACCACATGTATCTCAGCCAGTAATTTCATCATCTTCCAATATGCACTTGGCACCAAAACTACATAAGTCTGACTTTTCATATGTAAAGCATCAGACAAACTATTCTCATTCTTATACATATATGCTAGATCAAAATCAAATGACTGCAAATACATAACCTATTTCCACATCAGAAGATTCAAATATTCCTTTGAGATGATATACATTGATCTCTTATTATCTATATACACAATAAACTTATCACAAAATAGATAGTGCTTCCATCACATTAAATAATAATATAATATAGCTAACTCATGGTCATGTGTAGGGTAGTTCTATTCATATGGCGTGAACTACTGATACCCATATTCCACAAATCGAACTTTTTTCATCAACAAAATTCTAATTTAAATTCATAAATAATAAGAAAACACAGTATACTCCTTAAATTAATTAGGTGGAATCAATATTTATGTCTATTTCAAAAACGTATTCAGTTTATAGAAGGCATTCACTCATGTTTATGTCCATTAAAACATTATCCCCTTCTCGGTCAATCCCTATAGTGGTTATTCCAATCAGGAAAAGTCCTGTATGAACCTCAGATAATATCTTGATAACCCTGAAAGGATAAACATATCAAATATGTTTTTGGGTTTCTCCCAAGATTATACTTCATGATCAACCAATGGATCCACTAACACACCTTCTTCTCAGTTGATGTGACCCAAAAATTGTACTAGATCACTTCAAAACTGGCACATAAATATATTAGCATATAGATGATTCTATCTCATTATACTCTATATGTTATCATGATACTAGGAATGATCGTAATTAGTCTTGGAGTACACTAATATTTCATCCAAAAATATAACATATATCTTATCAAGACATAGATAGAGGATTCTCTTCATCAATTCCATAAACAATTATGGTGAATTCATCAAGACAAATGACATTACGACTAACTCAGAAATTCCATATCTTCTTTTGAAATAAGTACATAGTATATCATAAGGTGAAATTTTAAATTTATGATACCTTATATTCATGATTATTTTTTAGAATACAAAAGATCCATTCAACTAGTCCAAAATACTATCAACAGGTGGAAGAAGATACCAGTTTTATTATTTTCATATGGTTAAACATCTCGTAATCAATAAATTAGAAATGATTCTAGTAATACTTATTGGAAAAAAACATTACTGAACCCCAAGGTTACATACATGGACAGAAAAAACACTTATATTCCAAATCATCTTGTAGCGTATTTTTCCCTTGAATCTCTATCAGTTCCATTCGTTATGGTGGAATAGAAATAGGATCATTCCCTAGTATGAGTTTAGATATAAATTCCACTTCTATGTTCGGTGAAATAACTGAAAAGTTTTTTAGAATCACATCCTACAACCTTTCAACAATAAGTGGAAATATATAATGATTCACACATTCATAATTTTTAAAATGAACTGTAATTTTTAAGGTTATATCATGCAGTTGGAATTGAACTAGTCCTGCACGGCCCACCATGATGTCATACTCTCCATTGTGAACATATTTTTCACCCCTAGGAGATGTAAAAATATAAATATTTTGGTAAAAATCAATGTTGGTTCTGTATGCTAATAACCATTACACTACAAACATTAGGTCAAATCCTGATATAATAAGAATAGATGGATCCCACAGAAAATGATACTCACAAAATGTGAGATAAAAACCATGGGAAAATAATTTTTTCTCAACCTACTCCCGTAGAAGTTTCTACTGTTAACACCCCACTAATGAACTCCACATCTAGGCACAAACCATTCAAAAGTTTTTTAGTAATAATGGAATGAGAGGGACCCATATCAAATTAGTAAATAGTTAATGTATAAGATATAAGAATATTACCACTAACCTTTAATGGTCCAACCTCAAAATCTACAAGTGTAGGCTGAATGGATTGTATCTAACCTTCACATATTCCTCATGAAGCATCCTGAGTCCCCTAAGATGCACCACTCTGATTATATAGGAACTCATTCCCTAAAGATCCAGGACAACTGCCTCTACCACCACATCAAGTCTGTAAAGTAACCAACATAGTCTGTCACAGAAAATATCCCATGATTCAACCATATGAACTAAGATTATCTTTAATGTTTCATCATCTCTGTATAAAAGTTTTATAGGAACATATCCCAAAAGTCTATCCAATACAAATCTTCTAACAGTACTAATCGGGCCTGAACATCCAAACAGTGATTCAATGATCCTCTCAACTTGTATGCACAAAACATGACCCTCTTCTCAGTATGATTCACTAAATGATCTTGTCTAATCTAGAAGGACTTAATCTAGAACATTATTGCCTTAGTTCACCCTATCCAATAAACATCATTGGGTGTTGTAATGGCTCAGACCTCTCTGATCCATTACATTGTGTAAACGTGGTGTTTGAGGTGTTCTGGGATGTCAAGGTGACTTATCCGCAACACTTATCTAAATTTCCAATTCTGTGAATAGTTTCATTAGTGAATAGTTCTATCGGTAACCTCTAACAGTGAGGTTTATCTGTAACCTCTAATGGTGAGTTCTATCGATAACATCTAACGGAGAGGTCTATCGGTAACCTCTAATGGTGAGGTCTAACGGTAACCTCTAACAGTGAGGTCTGTCGGTAACCTCTAACGGTGTGGTCTAATGGTGACCTTTTATTTCCTTTGCCAAATTTTGAGTATGTGAATAGTGTTTCCAGCTTCCTACAATTCCACCCCTTTGACATTTCATTTGACGTAAAATACATTTAATGCCTTATTTTAAGGACTCTTAAGGCCGATTCGAAGACCATATGTCCTATATTAATTATTCCTAGGGCTCGGGATGTTTTTACTTGGCCAAAACATTTGGGTTAATGTGATACGCCCTTAATGGGGAATTAAGTGTATCTTTAAACGTCGCCCCATTAAATCTTCAAATGGGACAAGATATCATCCTCCCTTATTCTTACTCTTTGTTCTTGGCTATGAGATGCTTGAACCTTTAAATCCTTCCCATAGGAATTACACAAGCAAACTTTACTCCTCGGATTGGTTCCACTCTGTTTTGATGCAACCGAGCTATATCGGTCAATCTTCGATATAATGTATGTTTTATAGTTGTTCCTTTGGGGATCATATCCTCCTGTTTTACCATTCTATGTTATAGCATGTAATCTCCATGATTCTAATGGGGGTTTTCATGGGGTTTAGTAGGTGTTGTCGTACCATGGTATCCTCAGGTGGATGTAGTTGTCACGAGAGAAGGATCATGACCCGTTGTGTGGATAAAGAACGTGAGGAACTGTTTGAGGTAGGGGATTAGTTGTTTCAATTTCTTTTTCATGTAACTGTATTGTTAGCATGTTTACTCTCACTGGATTACAATGTAATTGACATAATAAATATTTTAACTAGATAAATAAATTGATATCAATCGTATGTTATTACCTCTTATTTTGATAGATAGTGTGATATCTATGATTTCATTGCATAGTTGTTTGTTCTTGATGGAAATCAGTAAAGAACATAAACCGGGATTAATTGATAATTGTTGTCTAATGATAATGAGGCATGAAAGAAAATCTGGTTCTTGTTGTAATTTGATGTTAATCAAATTTGTGTAGTAATCATGTTTATTTATTTGTGATAACATAATGGTTAGGTTTCTTTAATTTGGAACCAAAGAATAATAAATAGATTAACCCGAGATGGATTAAAGAACTGGTGGTTGTTAAGAGATAATTTCCTATAGTGTTCTGTGTTACCGTCTTGTTTGTTTAAGGGCTAAGAGCTCAATTATGAAGATGTTTGTTTTACTGTTGCTTGTGTTTTAATGTGAGCCTAGATGGTTGTGGTAATATTTGGAGGCATGGAGGTCATTTTGGTTGTGGAAGAAGATGACGCCTAGAGTGGCGAGATGCATCCGTTTATGTATATGGGTGTCGGGGAGAACACCAGGGATGATGGAATGGGGTGGATGTGATTGTTGGATTCTTGGTAATTTTGTTTGGTTTTTTATCTGCTTTACGTTTTCCCACTGCTCAAGGTGGCTGGTCTTACTTACGATTCTTCCGAAAGAGATAAAAACATGTGGGGTATGTCATGTTCTTTCTGCATTAATCTTCTCAAGGAAGGATGGGTATATTCTCTTGCTATAAGTGGAAAAGAATCGATGGGTAGTACATCTACTCACCGTGTTGATACCCCTTTTGTTTAGTAGAATATAATGTTTTTCTAGAATGCTTGGGAATGTGGGAAAGTATTTATATAATTAATAATTTAATAAATGGTGTTAACCCATGTGGATGGAGATGCTGGAACATAATGATGAGGTTGTAATTTTTAAGGAACAATTGACTTTGGGTGTGATGATGATGAAATTTAATGTGGAATTGTTCATGGTCAATTAATGTTTAAAGAATTAATTAATGTAAAGTAGAACTGATAAAAAGGGAATGAATTATTATAATAATGATCTTTAAATGGTTGTGTGCTTATAGGATAGCTAGTCTCAGAAGTAGCAGTCTGGAGTCTGAGAGATATTATCTACAGTTGTGTCTAAGACTTGGTTATGCCCATAGTGTGGTTGTGAGTTATAGTATATTCTGTAATTTTTGTGTTGCTATACGCTACTCCACCCTGTCAGTAAGGGAAACTGAAACCTCAGGTGTTATGATCCCAGGGGGGTTTTTTCCCCAACATTCTGATGGGAGGATGGATGGCTTACTACCCCCTTTGGCCCCACTCTCTTCTGTTGGTAGTTACAGGTGCTAGCAGACACATTGGTTAGTTTTCCCCATATATGTGTGTAGAGGGATGTAATGGATTATGGTTATTCACACACATATATTCTGGATATAGTTTTCTATGTAATACTATTGGTGTAACATGTATAGGCTATGATGGTTTGAGGATCCTTACTCTGTGTTTGGGTTGTAATGGCTTGAGGTATAATACCCAACGTATGATTCACGTTATGTGAGCGGTGGTGGCTCCCAGAAACTACCTTATTACTTTGGTGTGTGGATGTGGTGGTTTTGTTGCACGAGGTGCATATTGTGGTGCTTCGCCCTGGTGTCTGCGGGCACGCCTTTTTGGAGAGAGTTGCTCAGGACGTGCGACGTTGGGGAAAAGTAGCAAATGAGTGGGGAAGTAGTAGCGGGGTACCCTTGATATTATTTATTATATGATATATTCTTGTATGTGTTACTTAGTGAAGGTATCCATGGTGAGGATGGGAACTTACTATACCTATTTAGTTGATGAGTTAGTTTCATTTATTGTTCATTGTGATTTAGCACGATTTCATTATTTTTTCACAAGAGGCTTCGGGGAGGATCCTACTGAGTATGCCGTTACACTCACCCTATGTATATATAAACTATTTTTCAGGTCACTTGGAGCAGGTTGAAGATCAAGATTGTTAATACTAGCTTGGGGTTATAGGAGCTATTCGGGCTTGTGGTTGCTAATGTTATTACTTTCTTTTGGGTACTTGCAGTCTTTACCCTTTTAGTTTTATTACTTCGGCGTGACATTTCATATGTGTACTTGGGATTTCGTTTATATTGTATTCTGAGTTAGAGTTTATTGGTGTCTATCTTATCTCTCTCTCTTCGTCATGTGTTCTCTTAGAGGGAAATGCCTCCCATTTTCATTTGTTACTATACCCTCAGTGCTAGTCGCCAACCCGGGGCCTATTGGAGGTGGGACTTGGGGGTCATTATCTCCCTTCTCACATTGTCAGCCTAGGAGGGTACACTTTGTGGGGAGGGGGCCATGAAAGGTTTCATACCTTAAACTCCCGCTTCAGGTAGTACATTCATTTCAAACCCTTCCCAAGGTTGCATTCTATAAACATCATGAAGCGAGTAATGTACTCTCAAAAATTCAATCAGACTTCATCATCTGACATTAGTGATGCCTCTAGTTCCACTACTGGTAGACCATCTCTAGCCATATCCTCATGTTGTCCTCTCAATAAGAATCATCATAGAGTCATATATATACAATTAAAAACATGAACCTTAGAACACATAACAGAAACACCGTTATTGTAAATCACAATAATCCATAACAAGTTATCTCCACCTACCCCACCACATAGTCAGGACCAAGGCACTATTGCTACCCTTAAAGATACCAAATCTTGGCCATTTTTAATAAAGGAAAAAATCATTCTCATTATTTAAATTTAACATTAGACACCCATTTATTTATCATCCATCATTATTACACAATTTTAAATTTCATATTAAAAACCATTTTTAGTTCAATTTCACATGCATGGAAAAATATTTCAATCTCCACAACTTAAACGAGACCCATTTTTCATGTGTTCCTAAGATGATGCATGTCACAAAGAACATGGGATTCCTAGAATTATTGCATGAAAAATCATCTATCATGCCATATTGGGCCCCATGTAAAATCCCATAATATCATAGAAATAATTATCACCTCACATAATAAGTGAATCGCCAATAGTGAAATAGCATTAACTATAACAATGCATATCAACAACTGCAATATCACTCTGGGTAATTGGCATTTACCCTTGTACATGGGATATCTACTCCCATGCATGATCTCTTAACCAATACTCAAATCATCCAGTTATCTTGTATACCTTTCCCAAATATTAATAAAAAATATAAGTAAATGAAAACTAATTTTAATCCACTTTGTAACATCCCAACATGGGTGTCACACATCGGTTCCCCGAGCTGGTTAGTCAAATGACCACAAGCATGCCTCGCCATATGCTAGAGGCTACTGAATAGTTGTGAGGGACTAATATTGATAGTGGGTAGACTATATCCCCTTCATCAGAGTAGATAGAAAATTAATATAAATAATAATAACCAAAAAATATACCATGACTAGGAAAATACCAATGTCAAAAGATGAAAAAAATCTAGAAATGCAATATCAAAACTAGACATTAGACAAGCCATGTTAAACTTAGTGCCATATGTCTGTATAAAAAACCAAATTTTTGGAAACTATCAACACATGATAAGGCCCTAAACCATGTCTGGTTCCATCCTCTATGCCCCGTCCTAAATCATCCTTCTAATAAATGGTCTTTTCGGTTATCTAATACTACAAAAAATACTTCTATTGGGGTCCCCATCAGGCTGCCCGATTATGTTGTGGGAAAAAATCAGTAGTCCACCTCCAAAAGAGTCTAAAATATATCTTTTATTTAATAGTGTTTTAATTTTTATAAAGAGTAAAATACATGAAATAAAGTAAAAAAATTACATTTATTCAATCTATATTTATTTAAACACATAAACCCAGAGTTCCCAAGAACACCTGAACCTGAATACCTCAATTCACTTGTTCCAGAGTCTGAACTATCTTAATAGAATATCATATATCTAAATTCCCTTATCACATTTTTTCATCTTATTTCACATCACATCCAATTGGAACCATAGTAAAATTCTAAATCACGGTCATAGAATATCATGTCTAAAACCCTGTGGGTATTTGGAGCCTCAGTCCATGTCCCACACCTCAATGTCACATGGTTATTTAGTGCCTTAGTCCCTATCTAATACCCACTATCTCATATGGGTATTTAGAGCCTCAGTCCATATCCTACAGACATTTAACATATATGGGTATTTTGAGACTTAGTCCCTGTGCCACACACATTCAACACGTATGGGTATTTGGAACCTCAGTCCATATCACACACACATTTATCACATATATCAAATATCACAACTTCACATGGGTAAAAACGTTACCTCAATTAAATAAAAAATTAATCAATCAAATTAATCATTTTTAAAATCAGATTAATCAGATAATTTATTCAAAAATTAATTAATCACGTCAATCGATTAATTTATTCAATAATAAATCAATCACATCATTTCCATTAATTAATTAAACAATTAATTTATCATGTAAATCCCTCCAATTAATTAAAAAATTAATTAATTGCATCCATTAAATTAATTAATACAAATATTAATTAATCACATCAATACCATAAATAAATAGAAAACTATTTAATCAATACCAACAATCCCAATATCCCCAATTTCAAAATTCCACAATTAATCAATCTACCAATTAAATTAATTCAAATTTGGGAAAAAAATTCCTATCATCCAAAATCAATTATATTATTACATACACGTAATCAAAATCATGATATTTGGATTTGAATAATATATCACCTTCATTAGTAATTATAAATAACACTCACTAATGGAAATCTATAATTTATGTACGACTGCGGAATAAATAATGGAAGAAGAGATCAAGACCAAACCCTAGGATCAAGATCATCCCCCAAACCCCCAACTATCAAAGTTTTCAGTTCATTATCGGGTGAATGATGAACATAAGAGAACTAATAAAAAAGATCTTACTAGGTATCCATAAACATACCAAAATGATATTATATGAATAAATCACTTCAAATCCACTAAGATCTACCCTTGGGTCAGAGGAGGATGGTTGCACGATGTAAAATAAACTAAAATAAACCAAATAGATCATTTTAATCTGTTTATCAATGAAATAAAATCCATGTAATTCCACTATAAGTTGTGTACTTATTTTTATAGGTTTACATGGAAAATCATATATTTTTGGGTAATTTCATAATGGATAAACTATTACACATTGTATAATAGCATTACATGGTTTGTAAATTTTTTACATATAATTTTTCATCCCAAAAATAATTTTCTAAAAAGATCCATCCATCTCTAAATCCTTACTAAAAAAAATCAAATAGTTTCCTCTCCTGAACAATGGAGGAAAAAAAACTAAACATAACTAGAAAAAATTTGGATCATACACCAAATTTCATAATTCATCTTTCTTTCTAATGCATTAATCATTGATGTAATTAACATAGTGTCCCTTATACATGGGGTTAATGAATTTTTATTAGGATACAGTGACAAATAAATCCAAAAGGGAAACACGAGTGATAAACATTTAACATCATATAGGGGTTATCAAAACAAAATGCATAAAATTTATTCAACCTTAAAACCTATAATTTTTCTCATCATCATTTTTGTACATAATTCCTTTAATTTAATCTATATCAATAATTGTAAAAACATGTCTAATTGATATCATTTATATTATCAATCACATATAATTCCCTCTATATAACAAGGAAATCAACCCTTTATAGTGGTTTGTAATGAGTATATGATTAAACAAATGATTTCCCCCAAGGATTTTCAAATCATGTGTACAGTTAGGAAACATTTTAATGCACCATATGAAGATGAAGTAAATACTTAATCTTCCCATTTCATGGTAATTACACCTAGGTACATATGGGTTTAATCCTATATCCACTTTTAGTATCTATTATAGGATTCATCACTAGGAAAACTACACACTCAAAACATTTTCAAAATTTCAAGATGATATCCCATACTTTTTGTTATCTATAATACTTATCTATAAGGGTTTTACTAATTCTACCTCATCTTATTTTCAAAAAATTTCTATATTATTATGTTATACCAACTATAGAGACAAAACACTAATATATATATATATCGTTATTCTTAACACTCCTATTAGAAATATGAACTAATAATCTAGGGGCCTAGGGTCTTAGAATGAATAGACACATAAATAATACATCTTAAAAGGGAAAAAAAATTATATAAAACTCTACATAGTTCTCCAAACATGCTTTGATCATCTAGAACTTTTTATTATACCCTGGGAAACTACATATTATGCGATCGAAATAATAATAAGAGAATAAACATAGAAATAAATCGTAATATGAGGTTCAAGAGGAATAACATTCTATCATAAAAAGAGTAATCATAATCATATAACCAAATCATAATGAAATGATCTCATAAGATCATGGAAAGACAAACATGTGTAAATAGTATAAAACATGTTATTATAAACATATCCAAAGTCACACCAATGTCTATCATTTTAAATTGGATAAAGTCCTATGGTAGATTTTGTTTACTCTACAATATTTAACATTACATCTCATGAGATATAATTATTTACCCAATTATTTGTTGGAAAATATAATTTATATCCTATCTGTATCCTAAGATAGAATCATAAATATGTGTTCCATATGATTAAAATAAACCACACATAATTTATAATCATAATCAAAACCATAAGAAGTAAGTGGGTTTTTTAATTCTAAATCATGGAATAACCGATTGATAAATAATAAAGATTTATAAGATAAAACATAATTAGTTCAATTTGGTTTTTTTACTAAAAAAATTATAACCATAGGTATTGTGAATTTAGTTCTAATATAGTGAATTCCGGAGAATGTTCTTGGAGAAGAATGAATAAAATGTACCACTTGAGTGCATCTTTATATGTAAGGGTTCTCTCTAAAGATGGAACCGCCTTATTATTTTCCATAATATCCATGTTTAACAAAGAGGGTTATTAATAAGATAATTATGGGTTTTATAAGATATTAATATCATAAAAAAAATTTATTTAGAGATTCGAGACATGAAGAAACAAATACAAAAGTTCTCACAAATCAAGTTTAATTAAAAGATAGAATTTCAAAGGGATCTAAAACATATATAAACAAAACAATGAAATAGATATTTAAATAGATATAAATTTAACTTACAAATATTAAAAAATAAAATAGGTACATGAAAAAAAAATATAAAAGGGAGAAACATAAAGATAACGTGTAACTAATATATTACGAAGGAGGTAAAAAAGATCCAATAAATGATCACGTAATGAAAATCATTTTAAAATTAATATTTCAAAACACGCATTTTAACATGGATAATGAAAAATACTTTTGAAAAGTAAAAAATATAATTATTAAGGTTATATATGATAACCCATACTAGGGCTTCCAAATAAATTTAATATTATTGGTGGGAAGGTAAATTATGGGTAAGAAGGGGAAACAATTGTTTATGTGGATGGGAACTATTAATAACATAGTTTAAATTTCTATACAAGATATAACTATAATATAATGAATATTTAAATAAAAATTCATTCTATAAATATATAAATATGCTATAACATTTGAAATGAAAGGTGTAACTCAAGGAGAAAAATCAAAAATCAAGCATACAAATTGAGTTATGAAATACCCCTTATATTTTAGGGGTTTCATAAATTGTATCGCACGACAAGGAAGATCATGAATTGAATTAAAGTATACAAATTAAATAAAAATTTATCATATTTTATGTCAATGGTTATTTGTTAAAATATGAAAATGATGATTAATGCATAATATTAATCTTATCTCTGTGAATTTTGATTAAGAGGAAAACCCTTATGAATTAAGATTCATTCAAATAAAATATTTTTAAAAGCGAAAGAGCTTTGAGATAAGGTCCAAATACCATGAAAAAAGATATTTCTTGATATTATACAACCAATAGTTTGTGAACACGTAGTTTAAAATGGATTTTTTTGTATAAAAGAAAATGTGTCTCATAGATGGAGATTTTTAGAGGTAACACTTACATTAGTCCTGGATCGCTCCATAGTTGCACTTAATTTTCAAAATATCCAAATAAATTTTACTAAATAAAACCCTAATAAACATATTCAACTATATTTCATATGTAATCTTACTTTAACTATCTTATTTTTTTATTTAAAATATAGTTATCTTAATTAACTTGGTTACTTGAGGTTGTTTGGCAAGTTTTACTGCAACTCTTATGTATTTTGATAACTGTCAATATAACTGTTAAATAGTTTTATAATATCAATAATATTAGTAATGTTATATAAATTTTATTTATATATTTAATATTTTATTTATATATTTAATATTTTATTTAAATCCATCCATTAGGGGTGGTTATGATAAATGAAAATCATTACATTGGGAGAGGTGGTCCTCATGTACACCAAGAAAATATTTCCATTTATTGATTAATGAGAGGGAATAAATGTAAATAATAATATTGAAATTTAATTAATAATTTTATATTTTATATTTAATATTTATTTATACATTAAATTATTTTTTCCACCTATAAATGGAGATGATGAAAGAGTAATACATCAGTTTGTAGTGGGAGTGGTCTGCAAAATGCACTAACAACACCATTCTTTCCCTTATTATTTTTATATGAATAAATATTGGTTATTAAATTAATATAATAACATATTAATAGAATGATGATACTAGTGTAATTATATTTTTATGTATACAATAATTTTGTAAGAGAAATATTGATAAGAAAAGATTAAAAGTAAGGTAATACATACATTTGAGACTTGATTCTCTCTTAGAAATATACTTAGAAGTTAAGATCTTAAGATAAAATATATAGACTATGTAGAAACAAAAAGAATTGTAAATGAATGCCATTTTTTGATAAAATTAAATTCCCTAGAATGTAATGTGGTTATTTAAAATACATGTACTACTTTGGATATTATGGAATGTAATAAGTTCTACCCTGTCGAATTTAAAATATTTATATGCATTATAACATTTGATAATATATATATCTGGTACAACGATTATATGATTAGTTTATATTAAGGGTAATGATAAATTCCACTTTATATAGATGAAATAATATATTGGATCAACTAGTAAGATTGTGCCCTATGAAACCCATTTATTATAGCTTCTAAGGGAGACAACATCACTGGAATTTTCCTAAGTCTATGGATAAGTTGAGATTTAACAACTAAAGCATGAATGATACTATTTCCTAGAGAATTTTAATCTCATGGAGAACATAGTCCCAGCCATGTACATCGAACCACCCTAAGAAAAGTTCACCATCAGACACCTTACCCTTAGAGTGTTAACTAGATTACAAACATTTTGAGTATCTTGAACCTAACCTCATTAATTTCTATAATTGTTTACCCATTATGCAATTATTATATTTATACTTTTATGTAACATTATAATAATTAAATAATATGATATATAAAAATCATATTTTTATATGATGAAACAAAAATTTTATTTTTTGGAAATATATTGTTTCAACAAAAACAAACTTTTTGACCAATTTAACATTTGTTTAATATAATTATATTATACTAATTTTATTTAAAACAATATATATTAAATTTAAATTATTTTATATATTTATGAAGTCAAAAATAATTTTTATAAGGGTTATAAAAGTATTATTATTAAAAAAGTACTTTTTAATAATTGTGGTAGTTAAAATTAAAATTTAAAATTCGTAAACATATAGAAATATTTAATAAGACATATTTTTAGGGAATTATCAATTTTAAATCATCAATAATTAATTTTTTCATATTTTTCTGTGGAATTAAAATTTATAGTTAAATATGAAATATGGTGTAAATTTTATGAATGTATTATGACATCAAGTTTATAGAAATTGTTAAAATATATTCTGTAAAATGTATCCACCACCGAATAAATATTTTACCATTATAATGATGTTTTTATAAAATTATTTTATTAATTTTATAAACCAATAATGAATATTATCAAACCTATAATATATTTTAGGGTTTTTAAATAAATTATTTATAATCATGACTCCATTCCACATAACCAAGGGTATTTTTTTAAAGAGATCGGTTTAAAAAAATGTAAAAAAAATGAAAAACACTTCCCTTTGGTAGAAACCATGGGAAAAATCAAGGAAAGGTTGGTGGTTTTAATTACATTACCATATAGAGTCTTATACTTATGTTTGGAAGTTACTAATTAATTCTCTTATATTTTTATATATAAACACACCCAAACTCCCATTAATCTTCACAAAAAACTTTTGGATCATGAAATCACTATTCCATTCCATCTCTATAATCCCTTTGAGGTTCCTCCAGATCGTGACAATCTTTTACCATGCTTTTGGAAACATCATATCATGTATGGGCTCTTCTCCATCAGCACATTATTCAAACATATCCTTTATTTAATTCCTTTTTTCATTTTATAATATTACGATATAATCTCAAAAACCTATATTATTACTCTTATCATTCCAAAGTTATGAGATACCCCCATCACACTCATTAATAACTCCTATAAAACTTCAAGTTCTCCCATTATGCTTCTCAAGTTATCCGATGATTTTACATGTCAAACACATATGTAATGAATACTTGTCCCCATTTTCACTTAATTTAATTCACCTAGATTTAACAATACATCATTGACAGGGTAATTTTATGAATTTACCCATAAAAAATTTTCATGTGATTCAATGTGATTAAATATTTCTTTATGTTGAATGATATATCTTATATGCATGAGCATATACATATTGTGATGGGTGTTCCTAGATAGCACTCTAATTTTTTGGTAATGTTTTAATCTCGTGAAACATCATGTATGGGATTAAGGATTAAACCTAATACATTATGGGACTTTTTCCAACATGTTATATTTTTTTTGTTGACATCCTTGAATTATGCTTTTGATGTCACGTTTAATGTTGTCTCCACATTACTATATATCCTTTATGATATCATGTTTCATTTTTCCGGATTATGATTATCACCCCTCTTATTTTACCATGATATTCAACATGGATAAAATTCACTACATTAATATATTTTATTATCTGTTTATTAACTTACTAGAAATTATATCATACCTCTTTATTATGTATATACCAATGTTATCTTGTGCAGTTTTAGAAGAATGATTGAATTTTTGGAGCATGTAATGGAATTTCTCAGTACTATTGTTGCATTAATATTTGAAGTTGATGTGATATGTACCAAATTTCCCAAATACCCTAGGATTAATAATATTATGGGGTTATTTTTTATGTACCATTATATAATAAATCATGAAATTAATTTTTATAAAATTTGGGTCTTATAGATGGTTTTAGAAGAATGTATAGTTATATAATTTTTTTTTGAAAAATATAGTGAAATCCATAGGGAAAAGACTAAAAATACGAAAAATACTATATTTTTTAAAATTATAGAGTATTTAGTTTTTTAGTAAATACATCTATATCTTCATACTAAAAGGGGTGTGGATCTCTCATAGAGGTACACTTGGTAATAAACCTAAAAACGATGAAGGGAAAAAATCCCATAAGATTATTTTATTATTAAAAAAGTTCATGGATAACTCATTTTTAATCCTAGAAATATAGAGGATAATGGAAACCTTTAATTTATGAGTTATTCATTCGAATTTCATTTATTCTATTTCATGTGATTAAATTTTTTTAAATTACATCACTAGAACTATTTTTTGTGATGTAAATGATTAGAACTAGAATCAAAGAATGATAGTTGGTTATATCTCATGGTTATACAATTTATTTTATATCATGAAAGTTTAGTAAAACTAGACAAACAAAACTCAAAACATGGAAGTTGATATATCAGTGAAGATGAGGAATGGGTTAACTTTTAATCCCAACCATATATCGCATCCCGTATCTATAGTGTTTTTGTTGAATATCCTTATTAACCTTGTGATAAAACTTTTAGTGGAATTTGATGTTATTCTAGGAATTGATTGGATTTCCTTAAATAGATACAACAATAAATTCTTAGATAATTGAATCACCATTAATATAACAAATTACCCATTCATTGTATACATGTGTATAGAAAAGGATTAATCATATATGGTCTAAATATTATAAGAATATATATTGTTACTATAGAAGAACGATTTTAAATCACAATTGATTGAGTGTAAAGAAATAATAATCCATGATGACATTCACAATGTAAGGTAATTCATTGATGTGTTACACAAAGAAATTTTATGTATTCCCTTATCCATGATGTTGAGTTCTCAATTGATATCACACCTAAAGAATTTCTATGATCAGTGACTCTATGTTGAATAATTATTGTTGGACTTCAACAGTAAAAGTTATAATGACATGAAAATATGGATAAATTATTTATATGTCCAAGGGATTAACCATGGGTTTCATTGTTCCTCTTCATTTAGAGGAACGATAAATTAATATACCTATATATTGATTATAGTGAGCTTGATATATTCAAAATAAAAAATAATGACCATTTTACATTGATTTATCTTTTTTTTACAAAAACAAGAAGCCCAATATTTATATAAGGTGGATATTCAGTCATGATATTTTCATGAAATGGTGAAGGAGTATATCCCCTTGGATGATTTTCATTTATGTTATGGGATTTTCTATTTCATAGTGATTACATTTTAATTTACCAATAAATTAAAATATTCATAGAGTTAATGAGTTATGTTATTAGGGATTAAATTGAATTGTTTATATATTTTTATAGAAGCTATTATTATCTACTCCAAAAAAATGAGGGACATGAGGAGTTTTTGAATATTGTATAGAAAACCTAATAAGAAAGAAAATATGGATGTGAGTATATCTAATGAAAATATCAATCGGATTAAGTAACATTCTTGGGTAATTTTATCACTACAAATAGGATATATATATATATACCATTTAAATGAAAATGAAATGAAAGGACGGTCTAGAACAACCTATGTGATGGATATTGCTTGTTTCCTTGAATTATCTAGGTAATTTTTTTATTTGTGAGAAAATTACCAGGATTTTTAATCACAATAACCAATATAACAGGGATGTGATAATGTTTTTATTTAATGAGGAATGTGAGGAATGTTTTAATTAGATAAAGAAGAGTATTTTCACTATATTGATGCCCATATTACTTACCAGTGGATATTGAGTTTAGATATATATGGATGCCTCCAAAAATGGATTGGGATGTGTAGTCATTCAAGATGACAAGATGATGGATTATCTATCCTTCCAACTAATGATCCATGAGATGGAATACCCACCTCATGAACTATATTTGGATTTTGTGATCAGGACATTAAATATTTGGTGTCCTTATCTATATGGGGAGAAGTGTGTTTTATTAGCCAACAATAAAATCCTTTGGTATATATTCAAAGAAAATTAGCTTAATATTCACCAAAAAGGAGGAAAAATCTAATCAGATATTTTTATTTACAATACATACCCTAAATAGTATTAAAACAAAGAGGATGATGTTGTTAGTAAAAAGTAACCTACTACTCTGTCCATGATGGGGATTGAAATGGATCCAATATTCTAGATCCTGAAAAATATGAAAATAGGAATAATAAAAGGATATTAATCCTAAAATTCTTAAATAACTTCTCAACAAAAAATTATTGATTTGATCAAAAAGGACTAGAAATATTATGAGTTTCTGTAGAAGAAGTCATCAAATATAATAGTTTTTACCTTTATAAAAGATTAATTTATATGGTTTGGAACCCAGTTTTGTCCCCCATTAAAGCCAAAAACAATGGGGTAACTTCTTGATGAGGCACCTAGATCATCCCTATCTATTAATCAATGAACAACTAAGATGTATACTTGTTGGAAAGAAATCATATGGTGGGATTACATAAAGATGAATATGGTGGGGTTTATATCTCAATTATCTGTATGCCAAAAATTCAATGTAGAATAATATATGACTAAGGGTATAACTAAATCATTTCCCATGCTAGTATGGAAATTTAAAATCATAACCCTTGATTTCTTAATAAGGATCCCCATGATATATAAATGCAATAATTCCATCTAGGTGGTAGTCAATTGCCACACCAAGTTAGTGTCTTTCATTTCTATCCAGGACTATTTATCCCTTTTACCATCTAGCTAAGATATTCATAAACTTAGAAGTTGGATTGAATACAAAACTAAGCTTCAGCAGTATTTATCATCCTAAAATGGATAGCCAGTCTGAAAGGGTCATTAAAACTCTGAAATATATGTAAAGATCACGGTCAATATATTTCTAAGAATGTTTTGATCAACAAATTTCCCTATTAAATTTCTCATGTAACAGTAGTGTGCATTATTGAATAAAAATGGAACCTTATGAGCATCTGTATGGGAAGTGGGGTCTATCGTAGATATTCTATGATGAATTTAGAGAGTGTAAGTTTATGTGACATAATCTAGTCGAAGATACTATGGTGAATGTTCGAATCATTAATATTTATATGAAATTCACAAAAAATAATTATAAAAAATTACACACAAAAGTTTATGTGGCCTAAAGTTTGAGGTCGGAGAAAAAGTGTTCATTCACATATCTACTTGGATGAAATTAATGAGAATTGCTATTAGGGGAAATATTAGTCTAAGTTAAATCAATACCTTTTATGTCCTTGATCACATCAGAGATGTGGAATATCCACCATTACTACCACCTAACCTATCTCATGTAAATGATGCTTTCTATGTATCTCATATCCCTCCATTATACTAAATCCAAAAGAGGCACTATTAGAGATTGATCATTTCTATGAGGGTCAATCAGTAAATATATTAGATCATAAGGAAAATGTTCTACAAAATAATTTAACTCAATTTTTCAATGTGTTATGGTGGAACAAACTTTTTGACGAAGTGAATTGGGAGTTAGAAGAGGAAATGAATCATAAGTACAACATCTATTTTATTTTATGGAATGAAAATTTTAAACTAAAAACTTTTGAAGGGGGGGGATAATGTAAGGACCTGAACAATTATAATTGAAGTTCATTTTGGAATTAAATTAAATACCATAGTATATAACATGGTTATAGAATACACATGCACTAATTTGGTTATTTTATAAGGTTATATGTTATGTCATATCAAAGTTAAAATACTTTTATGTATCATAGATTTTGATAATATATTTATTTCATAGTGAAAATAATATTAGTATATATTAAGGGTTGTGATAAAGTAAAACCGATATATACCAATGAAGTGATAGCCTCAACTAGTAGGATCATACCCTATGCAACCAATTTATCTGTGATTTTGAGGTAGATAAAATCCTTGGACTATTACCTTGACCAATCCCAATATGATATTCAATAACTAAATCATGAATAAAACTAATTATGAAAGATGTTTAATCTCATTGAGATGATGACCCAAACCAGATATATCGAACAACCCCAAAAAAATGTCACACGATACTCATTGGTCATTTTCTAGTATAATAATTTTTAAACCATATAAATGAAAAAATATGAATTTCTATAATTTTTTTTAACAAAATAATTTTTATCATTATCATTTCATTATTAATTTATAATGATTAAATAACATGTTTGGAAAAAAAATTATGCGATGAAACACGAATTGTATTTTAGAGGAATATATATATTCATCCCAAACCTATTTTTTAAAATTAAATAATTTTGTCAAAAAATTCAATAAAATAATATTATTATATTACATTTTCTAAATATAATTGATAACATTATCTTAAAAAGTCAAAAAAATATAACGTTCAGAAAACTGTTATAATCCAAAAAATTCTTATTCTTTTTTTGAATTTATATTTCGGGTTTTAAGATGAAAAATATCCTAAATATAATATTATACTGATAAAATAAATAATAATTTAGTAATATTAACAAAGAAATTATGAAATAATAATTTTTTCATCATTTTCGGAGAAATATTAATTTTTAGGTAAAAATTAAATGTGGTATAAAAATATAATATGTATTATGACATCATAATGACCCAAATTTGATTTAATATATTCCATTAAATGTATAAATGACAAAATAATTATTTCACCTTTAAAATAATATGTTTTTATGTTGTTTGAAAAAATTTATAAACTCTTACTGAATCCCCCAAAACCAATATTAGATTTTATGCGGTTAAAATAAATTTTTTGTAAACATGACTACATTACACATCACAAGGGGTATTACTTTAGAGATATCAATAATTAAGAAAGAAAATTATTAAAAACACTTCAATTTTTTAGAATCACTGGGATAATCATTGTATGATTTGTGGTGTTTATTACTTTATTATATAGAGTTCAAAACCTATGTTTGGAAACTAATAAATAATTCTATTATATTTTTCTGTATAATCCCACAAAAAATACCCTACATCATAAATAAAAACCATTTCATTATAAAATTATTCTTCCATTACTTCTCTAAATTCCCTTTAAAAAGCTTCCCCCAATTTCATAAGAATCTCTACCAAATATTTTGAATACAAAATTTTAGTGTATGGGATCTTGTTATACTTCTATTGATTTAAGAACCACATTTATATTATTCCTTTAGTTTTTCCTTGTTTTAATGTTATGATATGTTCTCACATATAATTATTACAACACTTGTTATTTATAATTAATGAAATACCCCTTTCACTCTTATTTAAACCTCTCGTGAACCTTTAATTATCCTCGTTATGTAGAAGAAATTATTAGATGATTTTTCATTCCAAAACATTTTATACTGAATACTTATACCCATATTCACTAATTTTTATTCAACTATATATACCAATAAATCATTTATGAAGTAATTTTATATATTTTACAAAAACTCCTTTATAATATGATTAAATGTTATAAAATATGTCTCTATGTTTAATGATATATCCATCACACATGAGTTTATACATATTATGATAGTTGTGCCCAGATAATGCTCCAATGAATTGGGAAATTTTTTAGTATCATGAGACATCATGTATGGGATTTTGGAGTAGACCAAATCCATTATGTTACTTTTTCCGCCATGTTATGATGTCTTTGTGGTTTGACTTGATGTATACTTATGACTTCATTTTTAATGTCATCACAACATTACTATTCTTCCATTATGAAATAATATTATATCATGCTTCATTGTTCAAGATTATGATGTTGACCCCTATTATGTTAACTTTATATTTCCCTTTGGCCATATTTACTTCTCTAACTTATGTTATTATTATTTTAATATCATAATTATCTTTATATGTATCCGATTCTTATATACATTCCTAGATTATCCTTTTCACTTTTAGTAATGTGATGTAATTCTAGTTTCATGTTAAGGAATTTTTAAATTATGTTGGTATATCCATGTTTCAAGTTGATGTGCTATGTGATTAATTTCAAAAAGTCACTAGGATTCGAAATCATATGAAATTATTTTATGTGTACCTAAACAAAAAATATCATAAAATAATGTTTATTAAAAATATGGGTTGTCAAATACTAGGGAATAAAATGTTAGAAAAGTAATTATAGGTGTTGTATTTTGGACATTGGTTTCAGAGAAATGTAATAACTCTTTTTTTCAAAAAATTTATTCGGGTAGATTTTCATGTATTTCGAGGCATATAAAAGCATTAAAATGGTAAGGTACATGACATGGCCCGATTAAACAGTCTGAGTCATGTACTCTGATGTATACTTATACACATACACATCTATGTATGTGGGCTTGTCCTGGTGTATACTAGAATGGAAATAGTAAAGTGGCACGATACATGGGTAATCTTTATTCCGAGCACACATGCCGTGTAACAATAATCCAATTTGGGTACTTCATGAAATTGGAATTAGTGACCTCATTACCCTCATCATGGACTAGTTCTTTTAACAATTCATTCCCTAGATCCAACCAAATGAGGGTGTCGTATAACATTACATAATGAAGAAAGGATTGTGATCCTCTCTCATAGATGTGTTTTGGATTCAATTATAGTAATATTTCCTAGGGAATGGGATAAAATCCTATATAAACTTTTTCCTTAGGCGGCTTCCCGTAATTCGTTTGACTAACTGTAAATGGGCATCGATCCCCTATTTAATGGTTCAATCCAGATTGGGTTTCTGGTATACCCCATGGACCTGGGTGTGATCCCCATATGAGTATTGATCACGTAATACTTCTAGAACATACATATCATTGAATTTCTTGATGAGCATGCCATCTCTTGTCGACCCCATCAGTGTTATGACCCTCTTGGATTTTATTCTTCCTCATGAGTTTTATATGAAACATTTCAGAAAAAATACTAAGTGACTAGTACAGTTGTGGACATAAATTCATTCTATGTTTCTTCTATTAGTATATATGTATCTTCTTGGTATGTATGTTTTGGAAATATCTATATGATGGTATGGCTTCATTTATTGATTCTATATGATTCGTAATTTTACGGTGTCCTGCAGGGTGTTATTATACTCACCCCCATAATGGATATACCCACCGACATCCTATCATATAAAGATGATCTGTTTTTTGATGAGGTTATCATTTGACCAAGAGAAGATGAATATTTTATTTTTCCTAGACAACCCTGGTTTCATGAATGGACCCACTTTTTTATTTTCCCCACATTCAGTCGAGGTTTTCTACATTACAGTTTCTATGGGTGGTCTTTTGTTTGGACCTTATCACTTTCCAATATCTTATATAGTCTAATATTGGGATTTAGATGTCTAAAAACCTTGGGTATTAGTTTTATATTACATTTCATCATTGTACTGTCCTAGATATGTGTATGCATATATATGTACCATAGGATAAGGGGTCCCATGTGAGTGTTTTTCCTACTCATTGATGGTCTCCAGCCCTTATCCAATTAGAAGCTGGCTTATGGTAGTCACCCTCTTCATATCGCCAAATAGTTGAGCGTCAATGTTTTGGGTCATGATAATGTGATATCAGAGGAGTGATCCATATTTGGACATGCTTTTTTTCTAGAAATGTTATTAGTTTTGATGTTATAGAAACCCTGTTAAGTGTTTCATGTTTGATATTAAACTCAGGACAACAATGTTAGTGTTTGGGTTGACATATCCATTCCCGTGACTCTAAAACCTTGAATGATGACACGATACATATAGCAAAATATTACAGGGGAATGTATTTAAACATGCACCATATAATAATGGGTTGGGATTCTAGTCCCTTATTGAGTCATCTCCTCATATGTACTCATTTGTCGAGGTACATATTTTCTATTTTAGGTTGTATCCACAACAATTTCCAACTTGATTTAGTAGAAATATCATGAGGATGATCATAATATATATGAGGCATCAATAGAAAGACCTAATCATGAGGAGTTACCTTAAGGTGGTAAACCAGAATTTACACCACCTATCGAGCAGAAGATGGTATTGACAGTACTGATAGATGAGATTCATAGGATGCAAATTATTGATGAGTTTCAATATCTGGGACCCATTCGGTTTAGAGGAGAGCCAGAATCATAGGCATTTAAGGACTGGATCAAGGTATTTACATGAATATTTTTTCACATTAGGAAACCGAAAGACCATATAGTTTTTATGGTGGTGAGCCTTCACCAATGAAAATACAAAACATTGGTGGAATTTTGTGGGTCAATCATATGACGTGGTGAATCATTCATTAATAGAGTTTGAAAATATATTCTGATATGATTAATCTCTAGATATGATGTGAGAAGTGATAATCTATGAGATTTTACAACTATAATAGGGAATAATGACTGTGGATAATTACTCAACAATATTTATCAAACTCTTATGTTACAAAATGGATATGGTTACAAAACTAGTATTTCTTACATAGAACTTTGAGTGAGGTCTGTGAAGTGACATGTGGCCCAGTTTGATACCTCTATGATTTCATACATATGTTATGGTGATAGAGTGTTCATTGGTGATAGATATATTATAGGAATAACAAACACCAATATTGGGGGGCCATAGTAGGAACAAATGAGATAAGACTTTAGTAGTAAAAAATTGATGATAGTTGTAGGGGTCCAACTGTCTAGGAATGTTTAGTGATATGTTTCTAAGATATATTGTATGAAATTGTTTTATGATTAATATACGTTTATTTATTATACTTCATATTTCACTATACATGACTTGGATGTATTCAAATCAGATACGATGGATAAGTTCAAGAATGTTTTGGTGACTTATTTCCATTCCATGAAACAACATAGAAAATCTAACATTTATATTGTTTTTACAATTGTAATATATCATCATTAGTAATTATTTTAATTAATAATGGAAATGATACATAATGTGATTAAATATTTGAGAGATCAGGTTGGTGCTCTTAATGTTGATCTATCTAATATGATGATTTAGATATACCAATGGTTTGTGAATGTTGTGTTTCATTCTACTCATTTTCTTCATCTAGTTCCTCCAATCAAGTTTGTTTTTAATGATGAAAATATTATAAAACACATTAGTGATGAGTTAATTATTTTTTTGATTAGATAAAAATTTCTTTGGAAACTATGTTTTATGTTTTTAATCACATTTTTCCAAAAACCTAGTAGTGGTTTCAGAGGATTCCAAGTAGGATGGTCAATAAACAGAAAATATAATTAATGATATTTATTATTATCTTACAAACACCATTACAAAATGTAATATAAATGGTATATTCATAAACCTTTCTTTAGATCTAAATATTCTACCACTGAATAAAGATTTCAAGTCACAATTTTAAAATATCGAGGCAATGAATCGTGTTTTATAATATTTCATAGAGAACATAGATGGTTTCCAGCATGATTTGGAGAACAGTTCTCCTGTTGTCTGTGATTTTACCCTGTTAATGGAACCTTATCTCTATAATTCTCATAGAATTGTTTTTCCCATTTATCAATTCCATATCCATTTAATCTACCATATCTTCCTCTATAATAAATCCTTTCAATTGAACTATGACATAATAATTTTTATAACTAATACGTTTTTTGTAGATGTGTGGCGATTAGTAATTATGTCCCTTATTCTTCTCATCGTACAACCCCTATCCATTCTTCTACATATAAAGAAAATACTCATTTCCATCATTTAAATATAAGGGATACACCAAATGATGATTCTAAATTGGATCACCAATAGAAACTTGTTTTACCTTTTTTTTAAAATTTTGTAATATCTTTCGAAATATTAAGAAAATATCCCCATGTATTCTCATTTTTTTCCTAACTTATTGTATTGATTTTATTTTTACTGAATTTTGGATAATCCCAAAATGGGGAGAAATATATTGAGTAGTGATAAATTAAAATCAATTGAACTCATTGAAAAAAATTTCATAACTTTTGGATATTTATAAACAGTTAATTCGATTGTCTTTAAAAATAATTTTTTTATATTCAATTCTTTTAAATTTAATATTCATGATCTTTGATAATCAAACTGGGAGATATTATAGGATTAGACTATCTGATAATTAGTTAAATGATTCCAATTCTGTTTTATAATTTTACTGATGAACTTAATGTTTTTATTAGTAAAATATTTTCTACCCAAAACATGTGAAAATGGATAAGTCTAGAAATACCATGCCACCATACCATTTGAAGGCTTTGAACAGACCATGCTAGTCAAGTCTGCATGTACCCTAATCCCATGTTATATTTCACCTGACCTCATATACACTATACTTATCATGTGTCATTGAAAATATTCTATCAATGTAATAAACCTACGGTGAATTGGGGTCAAGCATACCATGTCTTGAGAATAACCTTACCACATGTACAATAAACCTACTATGAGATAATGAAGCACCTATTGAGAGTACAAAAGACCTGACCATGAGAATTAGTGATGTAACCGCATAAAGGAAACTACAAATTGTGTAAAGAAAACAATTATTGTACGAACATATGTAAAATTTTATTATGTAATCTATTGACCATTTCCTTTATTATAATAACATAAAGATAAATTCATAACTCCATAACATATCAATTGACTGAAAGAAATAATGAATCGACTGTGACAACTTTCTGCATCAAATGATCATGCCAAAAATCTTATAAAGTTATTATTCCAACTAATAATATTTTATGTGTATACAATTTGTTGTCTCCAACTTATCAATGGAAAAATTCAAATCACTAATGACTAGTTTTTAAAGTATTAATTTAAGCATCAGTACATTTAGTAATGAAATAATTTTCCACCATCAACATCTTAAGGATGACGAAATTATTATGAATAAAATCAGATCATATGGAGCATATTACTAATACATGCACATATAGAAAATGAAATAAGATCTTACTCCTAATCCTATACTAAATAAACGAATCAACTAGAAATCTACAAAGCACTTTGTTGTCATAAACTACTATGAAACCTGACCAGGATCCTTTCAAAGTAAAATTCAAAGGCCTTCAGAAAAATTAAACTATTTGGATCGAGATACATTACATTTTCATTAAATTTAACTATTTACATTATGTTTATACATTATATTTGAGACATATTTTATAATTATTTTTATATTGGTAAAAACATAGTCTCTTGTATTGAACTAGATATTACTTGATACTCTCTAAAATATATATTTTTATTTCTATAAATAACAATATAATATTCCATGTGTGACCTTGTATCATTTTTTTACCACATATAATAATTGAATAGTCTTTATTACCACCTTTCCATGTGTTCTATTACATTTAATACTAGATTTAGGTTATGAATATATTTATTTACAAATATAATACATGGTAGCATGTGATTGAAAATTTTAGAGGATTAATTATCCTCTTGAGATGTAACCCCTTGTTAAATTTTATATTGTGCACTCTATCTATATATTCCATTATATTAAAACCAAATTAGTTCTTTTTTGTAGGTTACTAAATATTCTTTTACTCTGATATATATAATAAAATTCTTATTTATATACTTTATTTGATTGGAGTAAATTAGTTTAAAAAGTATAAGTACACTCTCTTGTATTTTAACATATCTTTGACCAGGATTTTGAGATTCGTTTCCAAATATCAAATTATATATTTCAAACTTTTTTGTAAACATGGTAATTTTATAAAATTGGGGGATTTAGTTAGTAAATTAATTTTATTAGAAATTTAATTCTGAAATCTATTCACCCACTACTTGATTTACCTGTTAGGGCCAACATGATGTATTATATAAAAGAAAAATTGTAATAATGGACGTTACAAATTGGAAAAAACTAAAAATTAATTATGATAATAAAGATAAAAGTTGTTCCTTTTATGAATCAATTGTTACACAATAGGTCTAAACATATTGACATTATATAAACATTTATTGATCAAAAGGATTAATATTAAGTGGTTATGTTGAAATTTATATCTAGAGGGTTTCAATTTAATGATATTCTAATAATGTTTGTATATAGTGTCATATTTTAAAATTGAAGAAAAAATTAATAATAGTCCTTTCCTAATTAATTTTAAAAAAATTTCATGTTGTTCATTCCATTGGATTCTATTATAAAATAAGGGGGAAAGGTACATGAATCCTTTTATGTACAATTTCAAATACAAATATGGTTTTCTAATTAAAAGGAAGATAAATTTTGTGAGTTAATTGAGGGGGTTAGGAATAAAAATCACTGAGACAAAATTTTGTTATCATCGAGGGATATAGATTAATTTATCCCATTTATTTATTTTCTTTTTTGGGTATTTTTTAATTATACTTTATTAAAGCTGTGATTTTATGGAATTTAGGTTGAGATTTAGGGGTTCAAAAAAATTATAAATTGTGATATTGAATAACCTATGTTATTGTAGAAGGTGTATTGTATTTGTTGTCAACCATGAGTTAAGATCATTGGATGTTTCTAATAATGTTTTTGAGATTATAAACATGTATTTGAAATTATTTTAGATGAATATGATTGGATGTGTATCTTTTTATGATTTGGAAAAGTTAAAGAGTAACATTATGATATGTTAAATATTTCATATGGTACGTATTATATTCTTGTGGATATATAATATATTCATGTGAATATGAAAGTTACAGAGTCATACATAAGATATACTTATATTTGACATCTAAAATTATACAATATTAATACATTACAATTATACATAATGTATTTGGAGGAATAAAAAATATATTTTCATAAGAGTCAAAAAAAAATATTTGCACTAAAAACCCCTTAATATAACATTTAATAAACACTATTGAATATGGGAGGATTTCTAGATGAAATATAATATTTTTTGATGATATGAATGGATTTATAACCTTTCATAGACTATATAAGATATTTTCTAAGTAAAAACTAATAATGTATTATAGGAACTATATTATGAAATATATTTTTCTTGATATGGAATATCTGAAACCAAATGCATAATATATTTTTGAGAATACATGATTTTATCATGATAATATAAATGATATTATGAAGCATGTGTTGAATATATGGTTTCAGAAATGAGATACATAAGTTATTCTATATCTTGTGTATGTTTTATCAATTTTAAAAAAAATGAATGCCTTTTATAGATTTTAATTCTGAAACTTCATTATTGGTCTTCATGTTAAAAATATGGATTGCTCTGCAAGTGATACATTATTGAACTTAAACCAGAAGGAATAATTATTGTGAATAAATTTAGGATATCACTACTTGATATTTATTGAAATATTAAATATGGATATTTCAATAACATTAATGGATATCAAACCTGGATAAATTTCTGGAAGATTTTATTAAAAAAAATTAGATGAGATGTTTAATATTTTGGGTAATTGAGTTGAGGGTCATTGGGAAAATTACACATGATAATTTTAACATATAATAACACAAATAATAAACATAATGGAATTTTTTATGGAAATATTATATAATCGAGTAAAATATTAATTTTTATTGTAATTTTATAATTAATGTACATAAAATTTAATAAATGAATTGATTATTCTGTAGAATATCATTTAAACTTAAATGTGAGTGATCTTCAAAAATAGATAATTATATTGTGTCCAAGGTAGGAAATCAGTTTCATCATGCTGAATAATATATGTTTCATGATCAAAATGAAGATCAGTCTTGAATGGTTATGAATATTGTAATTCTTTAAGGATATCTTCTGGTGATGTTGGAGGAAAATGATATTGATTTTTTTGTTATAGTTCATATTAATTTTGTAAACTGGTTGGATATATTATATACAAAAAACTAAGATATTGTAGAACATTTATGAATCTGAGATATCATTATATAACATTTATAAAATCTCTTGAAATTAGTTATTCAATATCATTATCAGACTTTACTCTATCCCATATAGGAGTAGTTACCCACATTAGGGGAGAAGCATGTAAAAATACAAGTTTACCTCTTATTTATTTTTGTCAGTTTCATTCAAGATAGAGATATATATATTAAAGAGACTTGATTGAGACTTTTACTATCCATCAATGTTACATTCGAAGAATAAATTATAAAAATTAGTTTGACTCATTCATACCCTTATTCTTTGTTATATATATCTAATTATTTCTGTAACAAACTAAGGAATGATATGTTTTTATAATATAATTTGGGAAATATTTATTTTGGTGAAAAAAATATATATTAGAGGATATAGGAATAAATTGAATTCAAAATGTATAATTAACTTATATGAATAGTAAAACACATATTACAACGAACTCAACGTTTAATTTAGGGAAGAGTCATATTCCCTTGAATTGTTTGTTTATTTGAGGATTTATATAGTATGGGTTATTGAAACTACATATGAATTGATGAAATAAAGGTCATTTTAAAATGTTAATTTAGATGATGGATATAGATAAGTTTATTCATAATAAAGCCATATTACTAACTTTAATTGTTCTCTAAAAATCTTTTTTATTTATTTTATATATTCTATTACATGCAAAATCATGTTTAAACAAACTCTGATATACTGTAATTTTTTTAATTTTATGGTTACAACCTAGCCATTGTATTGGTGTATATGAGTAGAACTACCTAAATTAGGAAAAAAATTGTGTTTTACATGTGAATGAAAAGATTTTATTGGTTATCAAATAATTATAACTGAAAAAAAATAATTTGAAAATTAAATGTCTATTTTTCTAAAAATCTAATTTGATATATACATTATGTTTTTATCATAATAAATTAAATTTATCACTATTGGTGAATGAGTGTATTTAAATATTTAGATTATATATTCCATTAAAGGATTATAATATCATCTAACATTTTTTATCCCTTTGATTCAAATGGGTCCAGGTTTATGCTTAAAATGTGTTTTTATATGATATATTTTTCATCATGTTTTGTGATATAATATAATTTTTTTTATAGTTATTTAAATTGAATTTAATAAAATGGATTCCTTTCATGGAATAAGAAGGTTAAAATTTATTTAATATTTCCCATTTTTTTAAATTTATTATGAATAATAGCATCAGTAAAATTTATAACCTTAGAAATGGTATAATTCTGTTAATATAGGTTAAAACTAAGGGATTAGGAAATATATTTTCATCTTAATTGATATTGGTTGAATTTAATTTGAAACTTATAACCTTGGACTCAAAATTTAATTTTTTAATGGACAAGTCCTCAATAAATTAACCACTATAATATTTAACATAAAGAAAAATACAAAATATCACCTTCCAATGTTCAAATATCTATTTTGTGACCACATAAGAAAAAAAATTATAAACATTTATTTTAAGAATAATAAAATTATTTTTAGGATGACAGTTTATTTTTATTTTGTACTAATTATATAATAACCATAAATACTTACTCAACACCGACTCAAAATTTCTTCCATTAATAGAAAAATTAAATATATTATTTTAAATATATTAAGAGTAATATAATATGTGTGATTTATATTTTTATAATTATTTTATAAGTAAATATTAAATATTATTTTTGTGTGAAAAGATTTTATTATAATTAAAATATTGTATTTAATGTATTTTAAGTCAAAAAAATTGAATTGTCTCAAACATGAAATTAAAGATATTTTATCAAAATAAAATAAAATTAAATTATTTAAAAATCCGAAAATAATCAAAGGGGATAACGTGTATATTAATTGGTCAAAAATTCCAATTCAAAGATATTAATTGTATAATTTTTACCATATTTGTAAAATTATAACCCTTTAATAGTGGAAAATACATTACCACAGTTATGGTTAAAATAGTTTAACTATGGGGTAAAACCAAAATACTAGGTTTGAAACACCAATTAAACTAATATAAATTTTACTGGTTGATGTGATTTAAACCCCGTACTACCTTATATATGTATCGCAAGGCATTTAGAATCATTTTTTAGATAATTACATTATTATATTTTAATTTTTTAAGAAATCTCATGATTTTACCTCCCATTAATTATAAAATTGAACCCCTCCTTTCTGTTATTCACACTACAATAAGCCTTCTGGATCTACCACACCCTACCAAATTATCTTATCCACTCTATTGGGTACATTTTAGGGTTTATGGTATTACAAAAACACCAACCGTAGTTCCTTTAAGAGTGTCTCTAAATGAGTTGTTTCAAATAAGTGCAATGTTGAATGTGTATGTAGAAAGCAGAGACATTAGGTAACGATTTATCATCACATTTTTTTCATATTTGGGACATATGGTATATTTTGAACCTATATTAATTTATTAGGTGTTTACAAATCCCATTTTATATTTTATATCTTTTATATTTTTATATTAATGGTATTTAAGTTTTAATATTAGTTTTTTTATTTCATTAATCTTATTATTATGAAGTTACAAAAGTTGTATGGGATTTAGGTTTCAGTCCTATTTTTATCAGGATTTTCTGTACTTCAATTTACATTGAAAAAATTATATCATCCTTATATTATATATATAATATATTTTTCACAACCTCTGGTTAAATCTAATTAAAACATGTTTTCCATTCATTTTCATCAATTTAAGTATGTAATAGATTGAAAGAATGTTTTTAAATGGAACACAAAATTATTTATCTCTAAATGACAAATAAATTACTCCTATATCTATGTATTATAAAAATATTTTGTATAATTTGTTTAATATTTCCTTGATATTTTCAAAATTTAGTTTACCCCATGATTTCATTTTTTCAAAATATATTTAAGGAAATCG
The DNA here is from genome assembly GCA_963277665.1 of Viscum album. NCBI lineage: Eukaryota > Viridiplantae > Streptophyta > Magnoliopsida > Santalales > Viscaceae > Viscum > Viscum album. The sequence goes on from OY728146.1 coordinate 931,410,539, forward strand.
TATTGTCATTATCCAAATGAGGTACATTTTAAATTTTTCTATAAAAGTGTGAATGAAATACTTTCATTTATATTATATAGAATTAATGGAATATCATTCAATCTTGGATGATATATTATTTTAATATTCCATTATATATTCCATATTGTTTCTCTACTAAACTTTTTCCCATAATAATTTGAAATTTTTTATATTTTACCTAATTGATTTCTAAATGTAATTGACTTTTTCAAAAAGAAGGTTATCAATTGTGTTTATAGTCACCAATGTTAATAACATTTCTTGTGTTCTATGTTTTACTGGGATATGATCTAATGTTAACATCCTTATTCTTTCTCTATATGGTTTTGTTGTTTGGATGATGTAATTCTCATTAAAGACATTCATTTTCCATGGGTTATGCTATGATGAGTTTATGAAATGTTCATGAAACATGTGTTATTTTCACAGGATAGAATATGATTATATGGTATTTTTTTATGTTATTTTTTTACATGAATGTATAGATTTCATTATGTTATGTTTGGTAACATAATTACATAGCCCTCTAATACATTGGGTAATATTTTAAATCACATGACAATACAATGGAAAAGATGTTGATGTTCTTAATTGAGTACATGAAACAAATCTATGTGCTTGGTTAATTATGGGAAAAAATGTTATGTGATTCATCCATTATGGGAAACAAGAAACCGTTATTTATCCCCTACATGAAATAAGCTATGTTTGATAATTTTGGGAACCAAGTCAATTTTATTGATCTGAGATAGAAAATAGGTGTTGAGTCCTGATCTATTATGATTTTATAATCCTAGTAAATAGAATTGAAAAATAAAATAGTATTTATACCAATTATGGTGCCACTTTCTATGACATGAAACTGTTGTTCATTGTTCATTGATGAAAAATTTCAACAATTATTATTCTATTATTTTAAAATGATAACATTTTATACCTTGAATCATGTTCATGATCCATGGTAGATTTTTTATAAACATTGAAAGTTATATACATTATATAATTCCCTTTTAATTATATTATTCATTTATATTATCATCGATTGATATCTCTAATGTTGTCAAATACTAAGCATATGACCTCACCCTTTGTTATTTTTTCGTTCCCCATGTTATAAAGAAATGATTTGGTAGGGTATGTATATTGAAAATTCATTAAAAAAATATATATGTATGGTTAAATATTAAGGTCCTTTACAAGAAATATTATGTATTTGTTTGGTATTTATTAATAGAAACCCCTAGAAAGTATTAATAAGAATTGTACATTATGGGAACCAAAAGGAAGTTCATCCTGGAGATAAACATTCAAATGGGATAATAATGGAATTTATAAGTCTATTAAGATTTATGGAGTTAAAAAAATTCATAGTATCCCACATTTAATAATGGTCTATCACTTTTTAATTTGAGGTCATTTTGGTAATAATTAGGGTTTGGTGGACCAACTCTGGGGGTCTACGATATTAAATCCACAAAACATGATTTCAAATGTATTGTAGAAGGTTTTACCATTATAGTAGAGCTAACCAGCAACAATGACAGTTGAAACTATATCTTCATCGGCTATTATCTAAATCTGAGAACAATAATAAGAAAGGGTACTATAGAAATTTGGGATTCTATAGTAGAAAATTTATCATATAGAATTAATTTCAGACTATGGTTTTTATACATAACCTTATATTTTTTTAAACTTAGATATAGTGACATTATTATTTTAAATAGAGGGTATAAGGACTCTTATTCATATAACCACCTACTCTTAATAGGGTTACATGATAAAGTGAAATGAAAGTTCACAATTGAAAATAAAAACATAATATTATTAATTCCTTTTATACCCAACATTAATAACATACGATAATCTATTAGAATACTTATTTATCATGGCTTACGAAATTGGATAGTTAATGATTTCACTTGCATTATCATTAAGGTAATCTTAAAACGTAGTAATTTTAGAGGTTTTATTAATATCATTAATACTTATATGCATCTAACTAATTACCTATAACTCTGCCTAAATACACCAATTGAATTTGTACATCTTATTCTTTCCTCTAAATTTTGATGCATTAAACATTATATTGTAAAAATTTCAATCAACTAGAAATTTTTGTTTTTATTCTTCCATCAACAACATTATTATAATATTTATTAAATATTTTTAAGCATATATGCATAAGGTACCAGTGAAAATTTCACGTAATGGATTGAAACCATTTGAAACTAAAGTCATACATAAGAGAAATATAGTGTAGCATATAGCCAACCCAACTATTCTGGATAGAACCACATTCCCCAATCTAGTTAAATTAAAAATTAAAATTGTTCTGTTGACATATTATCAACCTATAGGGATATTGATTCCAAAGTATATTTCTATCCAAATATATAAAAATTACCTAAATAAATTACCCATTTATAATTACAAAAAAAATCACTAATTTTGGTTGATTTTAATTAAATATTATATCATACCTATCATGTAACCCTTTAAATATATTAAATGTTGTTGTCATTAAAAAGTTAAGTCATTTTAAGTTAAATCATAAAAATAATCGTATAATATACACTTTATAAGCATGGATATTAAAGAGCTAATTTATATAAATAAATAAATATTCAAATTAAATATTTCTTTAGGAATTAAAAAAATTACATTAAATGAGGAATTAAATTTTTAAAATTTTAAATGTTATAATATGGAAATTTTATATGTCATAATTATTTTTATTTATAAGCACATTATTAATATTTTTTTAATTATTTTTATTTATAAGCACATTATTAATATTTTTTTTAATTATAATAATAAAATATTACAAAGAATAAAAATTATAGAAAATTCTTATAATATATCAACTTCTAGTAAATTGAATTCTTCCCTATCTATCATAGAGAGTGATATCTTAAATTTATAATTATAATATGTGATGGCCTCTATGTTTCTAGTTGTCTTATCTTATTACCTCCATCCATAACAAAACCCATTCTATTATAATTGAATCATTAATACACTATATCATGTTGTGGTATGTATCAATGATGTTGATATCAATATATCACATCATCTAAAAGATCCAAAATGCGACACTTGGCATATATCCCACATAAATAAATCCCCATATAGAAATTTTAATGTAATTTATCATATTCAATGTTCAAATAAGGGTTATGTAAGAAATAAATTAATATAACTATCCCTAAAATTATGATGAATTTAAATGTTTGTGTCATGTTATACTAAATATTATCATATTTTTATCTCATTTTCTCCAATTATTTATTAAAATTAAATATCACTATTTTTTTATTTAACTAATGTAATATTTTTTCAATTTTTTACATTTTTCATAATTCTATGATTATTTAATTTATCTTTGAAGAAACATTTTATATCATTAGAAGATTTGTTAGATTCCAAAATATTATGGAATAAGTTAAAGAAAAAATATTAGGATCTTTTAGGTGATTTGATAATAGAAATTGTAGTAAAAATAAAACCTTACACGTCTAGAACATCTATATATCATGTAGTTGATATTAACCACATCATAGTAACCTATTCATTCTTTCAATTTACAATATGTCACTTATTATAGGTAATATAAAAAACACGTGGATTGAGTTTCATTATGTCCTAATTATATTAAAGTATCACCGCATTTATGGAACAAGATAAAAATAGTGTTCTTCAACTATATTGTAACAAAGTGTTGTAAGTAAAAACTAAATAAAATACCTCATTTTATTATAACACTTCTAAATTAAGGATCATTTTTAGATCAATAATTTCATAGACACTTAACGAACTCATAGACATATACATTAAACACTCTTAATGTTTTCTTCTTTATTTTTAGCTTTGTTATAATTACACTAAAAAATATATTACATTAATTACATTATCACATGAATTTTCATTTATTGATAATGATATTTTAACAAATATATAATGATATTATGATATACCATTTCTAGGTGATACTTTACCATTTGATATTCTTTACCACGTGTTGAAATATAGACTCTATACCAACCACATATATAGGCATTATGTGTGTAAAAAGGTTCCTTATTTTCCAATAGGTTATAAATATATGTGATTAAACAAATTTTGCATATGATTCATGCATATATTATAAATTTGATAGGTTCTTGAGAGTATTGGATATAACTAGTCATATTTTTGTATAAATTGTTTTTAAGGAATAAAGTACAATGAAAATGTTTGATGATTACTTTTTATTGATGTATTAATCTCAAATACAATACATAGATATAGGTGAGGCATGATTTTTATGATATATTATAGTGTAAGAAATTACATAATATGTGTAATTGTAAGGGAAAATATTGGTGAAATATTAATATTTTTATTATCTTATTATTATTGTTAAAATTAATAAATAGGGTTAAATATATATGAATATATATTTATTTTCATATCACTTATCTTTGATCAATAATGATTATGAATATAGGGGAATTTAGTGAATGGATTTTAAGCCCCATTTGAAATTTTGAAACGGATTAGTGAGGCTTCATAAAAGTTACCATTATCTCTTAATCTTGTTATATTAATTATTTAATATTTTTATCTAAAATAATGGGATACAATACTTCTTTTCACCATCACTAGAATTATAAAGATGTGGAGTTTTATATTGATGGTTTATTTTATAGAGATGTTATAATAGAATATTGATTGTCGTGAGAGTAAATTAAGGAATTATATATAGTTTTTGGATAAGGCATTAAATCAGGCGGCCAAAATAAGTTCACCATGGATAGAGTGGTTCGATGAATAATCTCTATGATGGTTATTCATAGACAATTATTATGGATATATTTTGGAAATTTTTGTAAATGTTTTTATGAAATTTGAATTTTAATGGGATTTAATTAAATATTATGATTTTCAATTTACATAAATGGTTCCATAATAAGCATGTTGGAAGTCATTGGAAAAAATATGGTAACAGACTCTTAATGACTATATAATCTACCTTCAATTTTTTTTTGATCTTCATAAAATTTCCAATGCCTGCAGAAACAGTTCCACCACTACATTATAGTACTGTTTTATTAGTTGTAAACCCCAATAATTAAAATTCTGAGTGGTGTTTCAAGTGTATAACACAATAATTTCAGTGTAATCACAGTAAATATACTTTAAAATAATATTTTGCATATATTTTAACTCAAAAAAAAAATTAAAACTACAACACCTAAAATTACCAATCACTAAAAAACAGCACCCCTCTTTGATCCCTTTAACTCATTTTCCCCCATATTTTAATTTTTAATATCCCCATTATTTCTATATAAATTAGTTTTTTAATAGGTTTAATGTGACTTTTTCTCATAATCAAATGTAATGAATCGTTTTATTTTGGAATAATTATCATATTGAATAACAGGTTATTTAAACCCGATGTTTTATATCCCTTTATTATATGGTGATCAATTTATATTCTTCTAAATATTGTACTATAGATCAAATTTAAAAAACATTTGAAAACATATGTATGGGAATTTATGTATATTTTACCAATATTTCTAGTATTTTTCAGTGGGTGTCTGATTTTTTGTGAGAATCAATTTAATATATCTCCATTAAGGATGGACATTTAGCCACCATTGTTGACATAAAAAGTAGATTCAAATATTAATGTTTAAGTGTTTTTTACTATATATAAAAAAGATTATATAAATTCATGATTTTATATAATTAATAAATTAAAAATAAAGGGGTAAATGTTCTTTTTATCCATTTTCTAATGATGTATTAATCAAAAAATGTTTTAATGAATTCAAAAAACAATTAATTTAAAATGTGATGTTTTTTTACATAATACATAACTGATAATTTTTTTTGGACATAGACTATGATATAAAACACTAATTATAAGAGAAATGATGCACTCTCAAATATACATACATAACCAACATATTATTGGGAATTCATAGTAATGATGTATTATATTGATAAAATGTTTGTGATTTTAATATATTTATTTAAAAATAATTATAAAAAAAAAGATGGTATTAGGAAAATGTGATGAATTATATGTGTTTTTTACATAATGATGGAACCCTTGAAGAAAATTTTTAGAAGAACCATATTTCTATTTCTTATCATATTGTGATTATATGTAATTTTCTCCATATTTCATTATCTCATTGTATGAAACATATAGATTATATTATACTATATTTTTCTATAATTTTATAGATTGTTATAACTAAATAATATTTTCATTAACATATTATAAAGTACCTCGGGGTGGGTTATCCAGATAATAGTGCAATGTTTTCCACAGATAGTATATTAAGAGAAATTAATTGTATCAAAATTATTATCTTTAAATATTATTAACTTGGAATATAGTTCCCCTTGGTTTCCTTGATATAACATGAGGCCTGATGGATCTAAATGATTATTATAATTTATATATATATTTATATGAATGCATATTTATTTGTGTGATAACTACCAGGGTGGAATTGTGTAATAAAAATAATTTTTTCATTACTCAAAGTATATATATCTAGTTTTTCATTAGGTAAATGTTCTATGGTTTGTTTCAGACCACGTATAATAAATTTTATTAACCCACCCATCATGTAAAAACAAAATATGTATGTGAATAATTTATTTCAAGACATGGTTAAGGGAATGCTCTATATAATGGATCGTTGAAAATTCTATGGTAGTTGAAGTAAATGATGGAGATAGTGATTGGACGTGAAATTGTGTCCCATTTTTTTTATCACATTATATTTCCTTTAAAATTTGATTTGTATTTCATTTATTTATTGTTATAAATTAGGTGTTTCGTTGTTTTATTATTTTAATTTTTGTTAAAAAAAATCTTTTAACGATTAATTGACCCTTAATACATTTCAATAATCTTTTTAAATCATTTATTATCATTAATATTTAGTTCAATTTTAGTTTGGTTATTATGTAGATTCTAGGAATTTTAGATACAATTACATCACAAAAATATCCATCCAATTAAACACCAATATCATTATTAATCTATCTAAAATAGGTCTCGATGAAATTGATACCCCATTATCCCATTATTTTTTCTACATTATCCAACCTCAGTTTTAAAATCTAATTTCAATAAGGAATTTTATTTTTCATACCATCTACTCTACTTTTAACACTCCATGATTATTAAAATTTTAAAATAATTCAAAATAACATTTAAAATTTTCACACTATCCTTTCTTCTCAATTTAAATATAATTGTCACCACTAAAAAATCATTCAACACTCATTTTCCAAAAAATAACCACATCCCGATGTATACAAAGAAAAATATCCATAAATAAAATTTTATTCATAATAAAATTAAATTCATTTATCTTACCCCAGTTAGTTAAGGGATTAAACATGTAACAAAAGTAATTGGTTTCTCTAATTATATTATTACTAGTTCCATTTTTTTATTCTAAATTTATGGGGAACAATGTTTCCTTATTTTAAATCAGTATTTCATATTATATACCAACCTATATTTAATATAAAAATGTTGGTTTCATGTGTAATAGAGTCTCCTTTAATGGAATTCCCAACACATATTATTGTCATAATTGATGATTAATGTGAGGTTTACAAGATAAAAAACATTGAGAACAATGTAATTGAGACAAGGATTAATTGACATGATAATTCCAAAACCAAACACATGATCATCAAAATATGATTTATAATTTATTTAAATTTTTATGGGATTACCTTAGATTGATTTCATTATCTGTTGATGAATATGATAATTTTTAGAAAATTTAGCATCATTGTGTCATAGGAATCTAGTGTGCATTACCTCTTGTTATGATCCATACGTACACCTTTAACCTCTGAGAAATACTAGTGGAATCTTTGAGTTCTAGCATGAAATATCCTAATAATTTCATTTTTTATACATGATTGTCGAAATAATCCCATGAAAGAGAAAATCCCTTTAATATCTCAAGAATTATGAGGGGTTTAAGTGGAATTTTTCTCTTAATTATTCAGATTGTTCTGGGAGCAGATCTCTCAAGGTCTTGATAGAATTCTCCAAATAAAATTTTTACAACAAAAAAAAAACAAATTTCTTGCATTATGGTTGGGATTAAAATAATTAGGTTTCAATAGGGCTAGTGTTAGAAAATTAAATTGTTTTTATTACTTTACGTTCAGAGAACATCAAACATAATTTAATATTTATGCATGGTATTTATTTGTAATTGAATGATTATTTTTTTTTGAATAATAAAATGTCACTTCATTATTCACTTAAATATATATAAATACCTATTATATGCACTAATTACAAACAAATTATTTATTAAATATTGTTCACATAAATATTCTCTTGAATTACTAGTGACTATATATGTGTGATAAAAAAAACATGAATAATTATTAAACCATGCATGGGATAATATTTATTCATCTTTTTATATAATATAGATAAATAATATTATTATAGGTTATAGATATATTGATTGTGTGACCCCCTAGGACACATTCATAGTGGCATAAGAAAGAGATTCCCAAAGACCAATGTTAGCATCTATACTCACACAAAGGATTTATAATGAAATATGTTAATGTGAAAATTATATACAAAACCATTTGTATTATTTTTATGTAATCTCATTCCCATGATATCTCTATTAAAATTATTTTCATTATTATCTCATCAACCAATGTTTTTGACATCTCATTTATTTTCTTTCCAAAAATGAACCATCTGACAGAACACTAACAAAATGGATTTATCCAGTTTGTTTCATTCACATAAAAGGGTTTCAAATATATAAATATATTAAATAATATAATGGATAAATCCTTTATCATATTATTCATTAATTAAATATTAATCGCGATGCACCCAAGATATCCTAATTTATTGTGAAAATATGTTTCCATGGTCTTCATCAATACATTAAAGTAAGTGAAAAATAATATCCATTAGTAATAATATTAAATTATAATTATCAATATGAACATATGTGGATATAAAAATCCCACAAGACATATAAATTTATATTTCCAACTAGATATTTATTTTCCATGACCCCCTACACTTTGAATGGCCTAAGGTGTACACCATGAAAATGTTTCTCGAACTTTAATGAGTCTCTAAAAATAATACTATAAGGACCTAGCCTTATTACATTACATAATCATTAATTTAGCCAATTAATAACTTCCTTTCACATTGAGTATCTTGTTATGTTTGTAACTTTATAGAATTTGGACATAATACATTCATAACATTATACATTAACAAAGAGTGTATACCTTAAAAAAATATTCATTTCTTAAAAAATGAAAATATTTTCAAATAAAAAATTATTCCTTGAAAAATATTCATTACATTTAACATGGAATCATTTTCTGTCATAAACATCATTATAAACATTGAAAATAATTTAAAATTTTGGGATAAGAAGAAAATATTATTGAGGGATATAAAAACTAATAAAGAATGCATCATTCCATGAATACTTGTAACGTATGAAATCATTTTCCAAATAAATACTTGAAACACATTTATATACTTAATTTTTGAAACTAGAGATTTCCACAAGATTTACACAAATATAAGAACATATATAGAACCATAAAGGTATCTTGTGGTATTACTTACATAATCAAGTCAACTGCTCTACTACCTTATAATTTGTAACATTCATGGCTACATTACAATTTGAGTAACCACCATAGTTACATTTGATGTAACCAAATGAATGATCCTAAACATATAGATAAGAACTAAATTGGAGGGATACATAGGTGCCACCATTCATCATAAAAACTTCCCAAGAACCAGTATATAATCATACAACCTAAATAATTTCATAAAATCATTTCCTTTGAATTTTTTAATACATAATTTTACACTACTAGAAATGCAGGATTTCCCAACAGTTATGAACTATTGGGAAAGGCTGCAGAACCGTTGGTATATATTATACCAACGGTTCTGCAAATCATAGGGAAGTAATCCATTTGGAAAGATTTTCCCAACGGTTTAAACTGAACTGTTGGGATAGGCCAGAAGAAATGAACTTATCCCAACGGTTGTGCCAAACCGTTGGGATAGCTTTTCCCAACGGTTTGGCTTGAACCATTGGGAAAACTAGGCCGATGGATACTTTCCCAACGGTTCTATGAACCGTTGTTAAAGAAACTACTGAGAGAGGCTATGCCAATAGTTTGGAACCGTTGGCATATCCTATGTTGTGAAAATTGCACAGTAGCCTGCAATTTTCACAGCAGCTCTCATTTCTCTGCAATTTGCACAGCATCCGGTCTAGTCCCTTTGATTTTCAATCATTTCCAATTATTGTACCTGTAATAAACACATACATATACAATTATTGTATCTGTAATAACCAACTAACACATACATGTAGAGTACAATTTCATATAATGCATCCTGGAACTATACACATCCAGAATTAAATCATAATTCATAACGTAATTATAAATATACATAATTCATTTAGAATAAAATTTAAAATTTAGATGACAATTATATATGGAATTCGGAATTCAATTCACAATTTCATCAATTTTTCGTATACCTTATGTTTTTACTAGAAATGATGTCCATTTTAAAGAAAATACAAACACATGGAGTGATACCGGCCACACCGTGCCTCAGATTGAGACGAGGTTAACTCATACACATCACAAATGACCCTTAGATCATTTTCGTAAAGTATTAACATATTCTGAAACCGTTTGGTCAGTTTTCCGTATGTCAGTTATTTTTTTCACTGAAAATGAAGAGTTTTTTAAATAAAAGAGAGACAAATTGAGTGGTTCTGGCCACACCGTGCCACGGATTAAGGCAGGGTTGACTCGTACACATCACAAATGACACATGGATCGTTTTACAAAAATATCAACACAATCAGAATCCGTTTGGGCAGTTTTTTATTTGTACTTAAACTGTTGTCCATTTTAAACATAAAAGAGACACTTTGGGTGGTTCCGGCCACACCGTGACTTGGATTGAGGCGTGGTTGACTCGTACACGTAACATATGACCCATGGATCATTTTCCTAAAGTTTCAACAGATTCTGAATGCGTTTGGTCGGTTTTTCTTATGCCAGTTGTATTTTTCACTTATAATTCTGTCCATTTTAAACAAAAGAGACATAGTTAGAGTGGTAACAGCCACACCGTGTCTCCAATTTAGGCAGGGTTGACTCATACACGTCTCAAATGACCCATGGATCGTTTTCCTAAAGTATAAACACAATCTGAATGCATTTGGTCAGTTTTCCGTATGGCAGTTTATGTTTTCATTTAAAATGATGTCCTTTTGAAACAAAAGACAGACACTTTCAGTGGTACCGGCCACACCGCATCTCCGATTGAGGTGGGGTTGATTCTTACACGTCACATATAACCCATGGATCATTTTGATAAAGTATCAACACAATCAGAATCCGTTTGGTCCGTTTTTCTTATGTACTTAAAATGTTGTTCGTTTTAAACAAAAGAGAGACACTTAGAATTATCTCGGCCACACCGTGCCTCAGATTGAGGTAGGGTTGACTTGTATAGGTCACAAATGACCCATTTATCGTTGTACTAATGCATCAACACATTTTTAATGCGTTTGTTTAGTTTTTTGTATGTCAGTTGTTATTTTCGCCTAAAATGATGTCCATTTTAATCAAAAGAGAGACACTATGAATAGTTTCGGCCACACCGCACCTCAGATTGAGGCGGATCTGACTAGTACACGTCACATATTACCCATGGATCATTGTGATAATGTATCGACACAATCAGAATCCGTTTGGTCAGTTTTACGTATGCTAGTAGTTGTTTTCATTTAAAATGAAGTCCATTTTAAACAAAAGAGAGATACATTGAGTGGTGTCGGCCAAACCGCACCTCAGATTGAGGCGAGAATGACTTTTACACGTCACATATGACCCATGGATCGTTCTCCTAATGTTTCAATGTAAAAAGAATGCGTTTTTTTGGTTTTTCGTATGTACTTAAAATGTTGTCCATTTAAAACAAAGGAGAGACACATAGAATGATCCCAGCCACACAGTGACTCGGATTGAGCCCGGGCTGGCATGTACATGTCACATATGACCCATGCATCATTGTGATAAATTATCAATAGAATCCAAATGTGTTTGGTCAGTTCTATGTATGTCAGTTGTTCTTTTCACTTATAATCTGGTCCATTTTAAGTAAAAGAGACAAAGTTAGAGTGGTACCGGCCACACCACACCTCAGATTTAGATGGGGTTTACTTGTACATGTCTCAAATGACCGATGGATAGTTTTCCTAAAGTATCAACACAATCTGAATGCGTTTGGTCAGTTTTCTATATACCAGTGGATGTTTTCACTTAAAATGATATCCTTTTAAAACAAAAGAGAGGCACTTAGAGTGGTATCGGCCACACCACACCTCGGATTGAGGCAGGGTTGACTTTTAAACGTCACATATTACCCATGGATCGTTTTCCTAAAGCATCAACACATTTCGAATTCATTTGATCAGTTTTCCGTATGTCACTTATTGTTTTCGCTTAAAATGATTTCCATTTTAAACAAAAGAGAGACACTATGAATTGTGTCAGCCACACCGTGCCTCTGATAAAGCCGGGGTTGACTCATACACGTCACATATGACCCATGCATTGTTGTGCTAAAGTATCGACATAATCAGAATCCATTTGGTCAGTTTTCTGTATGCTACATGTTGTTTTCACCAAAAATGAAGTCCATTTTAAACAAAAGAGAGACACTTTGTGTGGTGTCTGCCACACCGTGCCTTGGATTGAGGCGAGGTTTACTCGTATACGTCACATATGACCCATGGATCGTTCTCCTAAAGTTTCAATGTAAACTGAATGTATTTGGTCAGTTTTCCATATGTACTTAAAATGTTGTCCATTTTAAACAAAAGAGGGACACTTAGAGTGATACCGGCCACACCGCGACTCAGATTGAGCCCGGGTTGGCTCGTACACATTACATATGACCCATGGATCGTTGTGATAAATTACCAACAAAATCAGAATGTGTTTGGTCAGTTTTATGTATGCTAGTTATTCTTTTCACTTATAATCCTGTCCATTTTAAACAAAAGAGACATAGTTAGAGTGGCACCGGCCACACCGCACCTCGGATTTAGACAGGGTTGACTCGTACAGGTCTCAAATGACCCATGGATCATTTTCCTAATGTATCAACACAATGAGAATGAATTTGGTTAGTTTTCCGTCTGCCAGTTGATGTTTTCACTTAAAATGATATCCTTTTGAAACAAAAGAGAGGTACTTAGAGTGGTGCCAGCCACACCATGCCTCGGATTGAGGCGGGGTTGACACGTACACGTCAATAATGACCCATGGATCGTTTTCCTAAATAATAAACACATTTCGAATGCGTTTGGTCAGTTTTTCGTATGTCACTTGTTGTTTTCGCTTAAAATGATGTCAATTTTAAACAAAAGAGAGACACTATGAATGGTTTCGGCCACACTGCGCCTCTAATTGTGGTGGGTTTGACTCGTACATGTCACATATGACATGTGGATCGTTGTGCTAAAGTATCGACATAATCAGAATCAGTTTGGTCAGTTTTTCGTATGCTAGTTGTTGTTTTAACTTAAAATGAAGTCTATTTTAAACAAAAGAGATACACTTTGAGTGGCGTCAGCCACACCGTGCCTCAGATTGAGGCGCGGTTGACTCGTACACATCACATATGACCCAAGGATCGTTCCCCTAATGTTTAAATGGAAATTGAATGTGTTTGGTCGGTTTTCCGTATGTACTTAAAATGTTGTCCACTTCAAACAAAAGAGAGACACTTAGAGTGATCCCGGCCACAACATGACTTAGATTGAGGCCATGATGGCTCTCACATGTCTCATATGACCCATGGATAGTTGTGATGAATTATAAATAGAATCCGAATGAGTTCGGTTGGTTTTCCATATGACAGTTGTTCTTTTCACTTATAATCCTGTCCATTTTAAATAATAGAGACACAGTTAGAGTGGTTCTGGCCACACCACTCTTCAAATTTAGATGGGGTTGACTTGAACACATCTGAAATGATCCATGGATCATTTTCCTAAAGTATCAACATAATCTGAATGGATTTGGTCGGTTTTCCGTATGCCAATTGATGTTTTCACTTAAAATGATATTCTTTTGAAACAAAAGAGAGGCACTTAGAGTGGTTCCGGCCACACCGCAACTCGGATTGAGGCGTTATTGACTCGTACACGTCAAATATGACCCATGGATTGTTTTACTAAATCATAAACACATTTTGAATGTGTTTGGTCAGTTTTTCCTATGTCACTTGTGATTTTCGCTTAAAATGATGTCAATTTTAAACAAAAGAGAGACACTATGAATGGTGTCTGCCACACCACGCCACAGACTGAGGCAAGTTTGACTCGTACACATCACATATGACCCATGGATCATTTTTCTAAAGTATCAACACAATCAGAATCCGTTTGGTCGGTTTTCCGTATGCTAGTTTTTGTTTTCACTTAAAATGAAGTCCATTTTAAACAAAAGCGAGACACTTTGAGTGGGGTCAGCCACACCGTGCCTCGGATTGAGGAGAGTTTGACTCGTACACGTCACATATGACCCATGTATCTCTCTCCTAAAGATTAAACGTAAACTGAATGCGTTTGGATGGTTTTCCATATGTACTTAAGATGTTGTCCATTTTAAACAAAAGAGAGACACTTTGAGTGATCCCGACCACACCGCGACTTCGATTGAGCCCGGGTTGGCTTGTACACATCACATATGTCCCGTAGACCGTTCTGATAAATTATAAATAGAATCTGAATGCATTTGGTTGGCTTTCAATATTCCAGTTGTTCTTTTCACTTATTATCCTAACCATTTAAAACAAAAGAGACACAGTTAGAGTGGTACCGGCCACACCGCGCCTCGGATTTAGATGGGGTTGACTCGTACACGTCTCAAATGAACCATGTATCATTGTCCTAAAGTATCAACACAATCCGAATACGTTTGGTTGGTTTTCCGTATGCCAGTTGATATTTTTACATAAAATGATATCCTTTTGAAACAAAAGGAGGGGGGCTGTCCGGGGAGTTCTCAAACACACAACCACTAAAAGACAACATCCATAAAAACAGACAATATATGAAAATAACTCAACTCCAATATTATACTACAGGTCTAGATAAAACAAACAACTAGAATAGATTAAACATCAAATCTAAGTAATATTAGACAAAAATGTAATGGATCAATTTGTCCCACATCACTATCACTATAATCACCATCATCATCACCCTCGTCCTCATCCCCATCATCGTCCTCACCCTCCTCAGTGCCCTCCTCCTCGCCCTCGCCCTCCTCCTCGCCCTCACCATCTGCCTCTCCCTCCTCCTCTCCCTCATCTTCTGCATCAGACTCCTCGCCATCATCATCGTCATGTTGGACATCATCCTGACCACCACTAAAACTACCTCCTAGTGAACCATATATAGAACTTATCGATGACATATATTCATCAAAATATGGGTTGGCCTCTGCTGGAAGTGTTGGATGTAGAACTTCAATAATTTTCATTAATGCATTATTTACCCTATAAAGCAGCATGTTACAAATATAAATATATTATTAAGTTACAAAATAGATATTAAAATATAAAATAAAAATATTAAAACTTACAATCTCCTGCTGAGTCTCTTTGTTGACGGCACTTCCATCCTTTTTCGGTCTACTCGAGCAAAACAGTTTTTCTCAAGACACACATCCTTCAATATTCTATATTTTCCTCTCCAATGAAATTGAAAACTAAAGTTATATGAAAAATTTATCTAAAAATTAAATAATAGAGGAAACAAAAGAAAATGTAAGTCGTAAATAAAACTTATAAACAATTGTCAAACCCGCTTCCTCTCATGATCCGGCATCTTAGTATGTCCTAGTGTGTGGAGATATTTTTTTGCATCAATGTTTTTTTATTTTTTACAGATGATTCATAAATAATATTCTATAATGTGAAGGATAATATTAATTCAAAACATGAAATTTATTATTTAAATACCTCAAATGTAATTAATAACTTAAACGGGGTACTCGTCCAATGAGTAATAATCTGACGATACTGCTCTATAAGACAATCATCCACAAATGGTACTGCCTCTAACTCAGTGCCAACTCTAGAACACCATCCAATATACAACTCATTCTTGTAGGCTCTCCAAATATCACCTAAATCCTTTAGACGTTCCGGTCATGCATCCTCATCATCGGGAAAATTAAATCGAAGCTGACATCAAAATATTAATTCATATAAATACAAAATTAATTCATCGCATTAAATACAAAATATTTTTTTACCCATATCTCTGCCCAAGCTCTATCCTTGACCTCATGTATCAAAGGTATCCACGATTGCGGGCTGACGGGAATGATGTCGGAGTATTTGGCAAGCGTCGCCATAAAACTCCGACATTGCTGCCCTGTTTTTCTCAGCCATTTGGTTTCCTTCATTGCAATCCACCATAACATGTGTGTGGCAGTTCTACACCGAACGAATGCGTGCACGCCCCCGCCCCCGCCTCCTGTCAGTAGATGTATCTTTCATGAAATAAAAAACAAATATTTTATCATAACATGTTATAATTAAAATAAATATTTCTATAAAAATTTGTTAGCGTTCTATAAATATATATGTTACAGTATGATCGTTGAGCGTCGCTAGATCCACATAAACTGATGGAACACCCTGTGGTGGAACAGGAGTCGAAGACAATGGAATATAGAAGCATAGAGAGAAAGAAGTAGAAGGAAAAGAATATTGGACAGCTGTATGACCGGAATCTGACTCGGGAGTGGGAATCATCATGGGATGTGAAAATGATGGGCCAGAAGATGCAAAAGGTGGTGAAATCATGGGAGGCCTAAGTATACCTTTTGTCACTAATGACACAACGAGATAATAATGAGGGAAGTATGACATGTTAGTGGGAGGGGCAGGGTCTAGTCGGTTACATGCAGCTGCTCGACCACCTCTTGTATGAACCCTCCTCGTACCACCGGCCTGAGTACTAGGACCAGTATAGGTCTCCTCGTTGAATAACTGTCGACGTATAGGTGGATCCTACAAAAATCATTACAAAAAAATTAATCACATTACATTATATATTCTTTAAATATATATATTTGAAATAAAGTACTCACTGTAGGAAGTAATGGTGGAACGCCCATCTCCACCATTCGACGATTGTTCTCCATAATGTTTTCCTTCGTCTCTCTTCAATTGGATGCATTTACTACTTTTGAAAAGAAATATGTAATTAATTAGAAAAAGGATACTAATGTGTAAACCAAAAAACTAAATATATGAGGGTATAGGGGGATTCATTGGAAATTTAGGTATCAATTGTTTTAGAAGATCTTGAATTAATTTAATAAATCATACAAGTTGTAATGTTCATCAAGTTAGAAATATTGTTTGACTAGGTTTTAATACAGTACAATTCCAAATTAGAAAATTCATTTCAAATAAAACTGCAACCAATAAACATTAAAAATTCACATAACGGTCAGGTCAGATAAAAAATATTTGTGATCAATACTAAATCAATTTCAATATTACCATCCTTAACAACCCAACTTGAGGTAAACCTACAGAATTGAGAACATGAATGAATGATTCTATATATTTTCAACCACAACTTCAGGTTCACAATCAACTATGACAATTGAGCTATTGGATTCATCAAAAGAAACAAATGTATTGGTTCCAATGGCACTAGGGACAGTGTCAATTCCATCATCACCATCATAAAAAATATGTCTTTGAATTACTTCAACTATGAAAAAAAAATTCTTGTCTAAGTTGGTATTTGAAATAAAAAACTTGTTTATCCATTGATGCCAACACATATGGTTCTTCAATAGCATGACTTTGAGTCATATTAATTACTCAAAATCCACAATCATCAATAAATGTGTCGTGTATCATCATTGAATCAAAAAAATGGAATTTCATCATTGTGACTCGTCCATGATAGTAATAATCTAATATTATTATTTTCTCAACGAATCCATAATAACCCACATTTTCAAATTGCGGTCTACTATCTGATGCATTGGCATAAAAATCTGTTGTGGCAGTAACCATAACACTAGCCTGATGTGTTCTCATGTTCTTTTCTTGTTCAGTGACAATAAATTTGTACCCATTGATAACAATTGATTTACAGTCACGAACCACGATATTAGGAACAAAAGCCAAAGCTCTTATTTCTTCAGAGACAGAGTCAGCAGAAAAACTCAATACCTGCAATATAAATGACTATTAAACTTAATTAAGAATTGATATAATTATTTTAAATAGTAAAAATTTTACCTTCAATTTTAACCAAGTAGAAAACTCTTTGCTAGGCAAAGTCTCTCTCCTTCTCAAAGATAAAGAACGATGCTTTCTATTTATCATTTTTTTATGTTCCCTGTAGATAAAAAACATGAATAGTCTAATAGATATATATTTAAGATATACATATTCAATTTAGTTACCTGATATAGTCATCGAACAAATAACAGTTGAGAAAAACTGTGCGTTGTGCCATCTCTCGCTCTTCATTGATTAATGTCTTCAATGTATATGATCCAAGAATTCCTCCTGTTTGAGGAAGTGATGGAAAAATGGGTTCAATTTTCTCATAATGTTCTTATTTATTTCTCATTGGTCTGTTCATTCTTGTAGCAAGATAAGACAAATACATCGAGCAGAAATCCATACATTGTTGAGCCAAGTAACCGTTCATGATAGAACCTTTGGGATGATTCCTATTTCGGACATAAGACATTAATGTGTACATATTTCATTCAGTTGGATACATCCAATGAAAATAAATACGTATTCTGAGAAGAATTTCAGTGGGAATATGGATTGTCAGATGCAGCATGCATGTAAAAAATGATGAAGAAAATATTTTATCCAACTCACACAAAATTAATGGGGAATCATTCAACATTTTTTGCAATAAATTCATGGACAACTTCTTAGCAAAATGATCTCTAAAAAAATGTAAAAACCTAATAAAAGTCACCCTTACATTATTGGACAAAAGATGACAGATTTATATTAGAAGAAACTCATGCAGTAGAACATGATAATCATGAGTCTTCAAAGATTTTTGCTTCAAATCTCTTATGTTGACCCGTTTAGATGTGTTTATTGAATAGACATCTGGAACTCTAATAGTCTCTAATACTTCCAAAAATTGTTTTTTTTCGTAGGTTTCATCACATAATAAGCAACTAGAAGTTTCCATTTATTTTCACTGATATGCACAGGATGCAATTCTGGTCTGATGCCCCAATCCACCATGTTATGCTGAGATCATAAATCATCTTTTGTCTTCCCCTTGACATTTAGAAGAACTGAAACCAACATTTCACATATATTCTTTCCAATATGAATTACATCTAACCAATGATGTGACAAACTGGTTGACGAATAAGGAAAATAAAAAAAGATACTTCTCTTCCTCCAATTGTAATAGGTTTCAGTGGAAACATTCTTTCTCTTTCCAGATTTGATTCGACCCTTCCCAAATAAAAAACTGAAATCTTTAAATTCATTAAGAACATCAGTTCCAGACATATGCTGAGGTGGAGCATCGGTCTCTATGGTATTATCAAATCTTCGACGATTCATTCTATATGGATGATCATTTGGCAAGAATCGTCGATGACCCATAAAGATGAAACTACAGTGACGTTTCTGTCTTTTGGATCGTGTATTCTTCATACAAACTGGGCATTACAGTTTACCCTTCATGCTCCATCCAGACATCATTGCATAAGTCGGAAATTCATTGATCGTCCACATAAGGGCAGCACGCATTTGAAATATTTCTTTCGAACAGGCACCGTATGTGCGCACACCCACATCCCAAAGAAGTTTCAACTATTTTATTAAAGGTTGCATGTATATATAAATATCAATTCCGGGATAAGAAGGACTAGATATGAGTATACTCATGAAAGTGAAAGGTTATTTGATACACAAGCATGGTGGAAGATTATAAATGTGTATAAAAACTGGCCATGTGCTGTGCGAAGTAAGAATATTCCCAAACAGATTAAAACCATCGCATGAAAGGCCCAGCCTCACATTACGCACATCAGCTACAAAATCAAGATGTCCAGCATCAAATCTATGCCATGAAAATACAACTACAGGATGAACCAACTCATAATTAGACTTCTTTCTCTCAGTAACATGACATCTCATTTTTATTTATATGTCATCAGACATAAAAAGATTCTGGAGTCTGGGGATCAATGGAAAGTGCCACATTACTTTCTGTGGAACGTGGGATGGTGTTCCATCAGATTTTGACTTCCAGGGGGATGTGCCACATATTATACAATCATTTCGTTCAGCGTCTTCCTCCCAGAATAAACTACAATCTTTCGGGCAATCATGAATGTTGTTTCTTTAAAATCCAAGTTCCTCAGCTAACTTCCATGCCATATATTTGTTTGAGGGAATATCTGTATCATATGAAAGTAAATCATTCAAGAGGGTAAGAATGTAATTTATTGCTGTATTAGAAATCCCATACATAGTTTTCCCATGAAACAATCAAATTAAAAATTCCAGATTTTTCATTTTATCGCATTGTCGATATACTGGAGTCGTGGTAGCATCATTCAATTTTTTCACCCTATCAATATCATCATTTTCACTAGAAGCATCAGCTGTCCTCATATCGAAGTCTTCTTGATTCGAAATCCATTCTTTTTCATGATCAAAAATAAATGGAAACTGGTCATCAAACTAATTCTCCATTCCAGTCCTTTCATTTCGATCATCACCAATTTGAGAATTCGTTTTATCCCCATTGTGAAACCACTAAAAGTTGTTTTCTTGAAAAAAAAATTTGGTTATGTTGTATCTGACTTCTTCATGGCTCAACCAAGGTCTACCAATACAATTGGAACATTGGAAATGTATGCGACCACTATCTGAAGCATTTTGAAATGAAAAATCTATAAAGCTCTCCAAATTGATTTGAAAATCGCTTGAGATCCGATCAGTTTCATACATCCAACTTCTGTCAATTCCGTAAAAAGAATTTATATAAGTCATTTTTTCATAACCAATTCAATAGGATTGAACTTTCATAGAAAATACATTTAAGTAAACGATAAAGGAAGAAGTTCTTGTCGAGGTAGTGAAATATTAATATAATGTAAAGAACAAGTAGTCATAAATTAAATTAAAATTTATTTATATTCATTTTCATTAGGTCTATAAGAGGCACATGCCTCAAGTCCCATCAGGTGTTATAGGTATCCCAAATCATTCAGTCATGTTCAATAACTGATTATTGGCACCTCTATGCCCATACCTTTCATTACCCAATTGCATCCCCAAGTCAAGCGCACCCCATGTGTGAATAAATTTTAGGCTTCTATAATAATAGATTTTTCATGGATTGTATAACGTTTTAATTTCATTAAGTACAGACAAAAACCTTTATTTTTAAATTTGAGATTAATAATAATGTATGTCAATGATAAAAACATTATTGAATTATACTTTTGACTTATCAAACTATTAAATAATAGAGGAAACAAAAGAAAATGTAAGTCGTAAATAAAACTTATAAACAATTGTCAAACCCGTTTCCTCTGATGATCCAGAATCATAGTACATCCTAGTGTGTGGAGGTATTTTTTTGCATCAATGTTTTTTTATTTTTTACATATGATTCCTAAATAAAATTCTATAATGGAAAGGATAATATTAATGCAAAACATGAAATTTATTATTTAAATACCTCAAATGTAATTCATACCTTAAACGGGGTACTCGTCCAATGAGTAATAATCTGATGATACTGCTCTATAAGACAATCATCCACAAATGGTACTTCCTCTAACTCAGTGCCAACTCTAGAACACCAGCCAATATAAAACTCATGCTTTTAGGCTCTCCCGATCTCGCCTAAATCCTTTAGACGTTCCGGTCATGCATCCTCACCATCGGGAAAATTAAATCGAAGCTGACATCAAAATATTAATTCATATAAATAAAAAAGTAATTCATCCCAGTAAATACAACAGATTTTTTTACCAATATCTCTGCCCAAGCTCTATCCTTGACCTCATGTAGAAAAGGTTTCCACTATTGCGGGCTGACGGGAATGATGTCGGAGTATTTGGCAAGCATCGCCATAAAACTCTGACATTGCTTCCCTGTTTTTCTTAACCATTTGGTTGCCTTCAATGCAATCCACCATAAAATGTGTGCGGCGGTTCTACACCGAACGCATGCGTGTACGCCCCCGCCCCCGCCTCATGTCAGTAGATGTATCTGTCATGAAATAAAAAACAAATATTTTATCAAAACATGTTATAATTAAAATAAATATTGCTATAAGAATTTGTTAGGGTTCTATAAATATATATGTTCCAGTCTGATCGTTGAGCACCGCTAGATCCACAGAAACTGATGGAACACGCTGTGGTGGAACAGGAGTCGAAGACAATGGAATATGGAAGCATAGAGAGAAAGAAGTAGAAGGAAAAGAAGATTGGACAGCTGTATGACCGAAATCTTACTGGGGAGTGGGAATCATTATGGGATGTGAAAATGATGGGCCATAAGATGCAAAAGGTGGTGAAATCATGGGAGGCCTAAATATACCTTGTGTCCCTAATGACACACCGAGATAATAATGAGGGAAGGATGACATGTTAGTGGGAGGGGCGGGGTCTAGTCGGTTACACGCAGCTGCTCGACCACCTCTTGTATGAACCCTCCTCGTACCACCGGCCTGAGTACTAGGACCAGTATTGGGCTCCTCGTTGAATAACTGTCGAAGTATAGGTGGATCCTACAAAAATGTTTACAAAAAAATTAATCACATGACATTATATATTCTTTAAATATATAAATTTGAAATAAAGTACTCACTGTAGGTAGTAATGGTGGAACGCCCATCTCCATCATTCGACGATTGTTCTCCATAATTTTTTTCCTTCGTCTCTCTTCAATTGGATGCATTTAATACTTTTGAAAACAAATATGTAATTAATTAGAAAAAGGAAACTAATGTGTAAACCAAAAAACTAAATATATGTGGGAATAGGGGGATTCATTGGTAATTTAGGTATCAATTGTTTTAGAAGATCTTGAATTAATTTAATAAATCATACAAGTTGTAATGTTCATCAAGTTAGAAATATTGTTTGACTAGGTTTTAATACAGTACAATTCCAAATTAGAAAATTCATTTCAAATAAAACTGCAACCTATAAACATTAAAAATTCACATAACGGTCAAGTCAGATAAAACATATTTGTGATCAATACTAAATCAATTTCAATATTACCAAACTTAACAACGTAACTCGAGGTAAACTTACAGAATTGAGAACATGAATGAATGATTCTATATATTTTCAACCACAACTTCAGGTTCACAATCAACTATGACAATTGAGCTATTGGATTCATCAAAAGAAACAAATGGATTGGTTCCAATGGCACTAGGGTCAGTGTCAATTCCATCATCACCATCATAAAAAATATGTCTTTGAATTACTTCAACTATGACACGAAATTATTGTCGAAGTTGGTCTTTGACATAAAAAACTTGTTTATCCATTGATGCCAACACATATGGTTCTTCAGTAACAAGATTTTGAGTCATATTAATTATTCAAAATCCAAAATCATCAATAAATTTTCCATGTATCATCATCGAATAAAAAAATGGAATTTCATCATTGTGACTCGTCCATGATAGTAATAATCCAATATTATTATTTTCTCAACGAATCCATAATAACCGACATTTTCAATACGCGGTCTACTATCTGATGCATTGGCATAAAAATCTGTTGTGGCAGTAACCATAACACCATCCTGTTGTGTTATCATGTTCTTTTCTTGTTCAGTGACAATAAATTTGTACCCATTGATAACAATTGATTTACAGTCACGAACCACGGTATTAGGACCAAAAGCCAAAGATCGTATTTCCTCAAAGATAGAGTCAGCAGACAAACTCAATACCTGCAATATAAATGACTATTATACTTAATTAAAAATTTATATAATTATTTTAAATAGTAAAAATTTTACCTTTAATTTTATCCAAGTAGAAAACTCTTTGCTAGGCAAAGTCTCTCTCCTTATCAAAGATAAAGAACGATACTTTCTATTTATCATTGTTTTATGTTCCCTGTAGATAAAAAAATATGAATAGTATAATAGATATATATTTAAGATATAAATATTCAATTTAGTTACCTGATATAGTCATCGAACAAATAACAGTTGAACAACACTGTGCCTTGTGCCATCTCCCGCTCTTCATTGATTAATGTCTTCAATGTATATGATCCAAGAATTCCTCCTATTTGGGGAAGTGATGAAAAACTGGGTTCAATTTTCTCATAATGTTCTTATTTATTTCTCATTGGTCTATTCATTCTTGTAGTAAGATCAGACAAATACATCGAGCAGAAATCCATACATTCTTGAGCCAAGTAACCGTTCATGATAGAAAATTTGGGATGATTCATATTTCGGACATAATACTTTAATGTGTACATATTTCATTCAGTTGGATACATCCAATGAAAAGAAATAGGTCTTCTGAGAAGTATTTCAGTGGGAATTTGGATAGTCAGATGCAGCATGCATGTGAAAAATGATGAAGAAAATATTTTATCCAACTCACACAAAATTAATGGGGAATCTTTCAACATTTTTTGCAAGAAAGTCTTGGACAAATTCTTAGAAAACTAATCTCTAAAAAAATGTAACAACCTAATAAAATTCACCCTTACATTATTGGAAAAAAGATGACAGATTTATATTGGAAGAAACTCATGCAGTAGAACATGATAATCAAGAGTCTTCAAAGATTTTAGCTTCAACTCTCTTATGTTGACACGTTTAGATGTGATTCTTTAATAGACATCTGGAACTCTAATAGTCTCAAATACTTCCAAAAATTGTTTTTTTCGTAGGTTTCATCACATAAGAAGCACCTAGAAGTTGCCATTTATTTTCACTGATATGGACAGGATGCAATTCTGGTCTGATGCCCCAATCCACCAAGTTATGCTGAGATCATAAATCATCTTTTGTCTTCCCCTTGACATTTAGAAGAACTGAAACCAACATTTCACATATATTCTTTCCAATATGAATTACGTCTAACCAATGACGTGACAAACTGGTTGACCAATAAGGAAAATAAAAAAAATATACTCCTCTTCCTCCAATTGTAACAGCTTTCAGTGGAAACATTCTTTCTCTTTCCAGATTTGATTCGACCCTTCCCAAATGAAAAACTGATATCTTTAAATTCATTAAGAACATCAGTTCTAGACATATGCTGAGTTGGATCATCAGTCTCTATGGTATTATCAAAACTTCGACGATTCATTCTATATGGATGATCATTTGGAGAGAATCGTCGATGACCCATAAAGCTAAAACTATAGTGATATTTCAGTCTTCTAGATCGTGTATTCTTCATACAAACTAGGCATTACAGTTTCCCCTTCATGCCCCATCCAGAAATCATTGCATAAGCCGGAAAATCATTGATCTTCCACATAAGCGCAACACGCATTTGAAATATGTCTTTCGAATAGGCACCATATGTGCGCACACCCACATCCCAAAGAAGTTTCAACTATTTTATTAAAGATTGCATGTATACATAAATATCAATGCCGGGATAAGAAGGACCAGAAATGAGTATACTCATGATAGTGAAAGGTTATTTCATACACAAGCATGGTGGAAGATTATAAATGTGTATAAAAACTGGCCATGTGCTGTGCGAAGTAAGCATATGCCCAAACAGATTAAAACCATCGCATGAAAGGCCCAGCCTCACATTATGCACATCAGCTACAAAATCAAGATGTCGAGCATCAAATCTATGCCATTAAAATACAACTACAGGATGAACCATCTTATCATTAGTCTTCTTTATCTCAGTATCATGGCATCTCATTTTTATTGATATGTCATCAGACATAAAAAGATTCTGGAGTCTGGGGATCAATTGAAAGTGCCACATTACTTTCTGTGGAATGTTGGATGGTGTTCCATCAGATTTTGACTTCCAGGTGGATGTGCCACATTTTATACAATCATTTCGTTTAGCGGCTTCCTCCCAGAATAAACTACAATCTTTCAGGAAATCATGAATGTTGTTTCTTGAAAATCCAAGTTCCTCAGCTAACTTCCATGACATAAATTTGTTTGAGGGGATATCTGCATCATCTGGAAGTAAATCTTTCAAGAGGGTAAGTATTTAATTTATTGTTGTTTTAGAAATCCCATACATAATTTCCCGATGAAACAATCGGATTAAAAATTCCAGATTTTTCATTTTATCGCATTGTCGATATACTGGAGTCGTGGCAGCATCATTCAATTTTTTCACCGTATCAATATCATCATTTTCAATAGAAGCATCAGATGTACTCATATCGAAGTCTTCTTGATTCAAAATCCATTCTTTTTCATGATGACAAATAAATGGAAACCGATCATCTAAAAAATTCTCCATTCCAGTCCTTTCATTTCGATCATCACCAATTTGAGAATTCATTTTCTTGCCATTGTGAAACCATTAAAAGTTGTTTTCTGGAAAACAATTTTTCGTTATGTTGTAGCTGACTTCTTCACGACTCAACCAAGGTCTACCAATACTATTGGAACATGGGAAATGTATGTGACCACTATCTGAAGCATTGTGAAATGAAAAATCTATAAAGCTTTCCAAATTTTTTTGAAAATTGCTTGAGATCCGATCAGTTTCATACATCCAACTTCTGTCCATTCCGTAAAAAGAATTTATATAAGTCATTTTTTCATAAACAATTCAATAGGATTGAACTTTCATAGAAAATACATTTAAGTAAACGATAAAGGAAGAAGTTTCTAGTCGAGGTAGTGAAATATTAATATAATGTAAAGAACAAGTAGTCATAAATTGAATTAAAATTTATTTATATTCATTTTCATTAGGTCTATAAGAGGCACATGCCTCAAGTCCCATCATGTGTTATAGGCATCCCAAATCATTCAGTCATGTTTAATAACTCATTATTGGCACCTCTATGCCCATACCTTTCATTACCCAATTACTTCCCCAAGTCAAGCGCACCCCATGTGTGAATAAATTTTAGGCTTCTACAATAATAGATTTTTCATGGATTGTAAAAAGATTTAATTTCATTAAGTACAGACAAAAACATTTATTTTTAAATTTGAGATTAATAATAATGTATTTCAATGATAAAAACATTATTGAATTATACTTGTGACTTATCTAACATTTTTATAGATGTCTACACATGCCATCATGGGTAGTGAGACGCACCACACCCTCGTAAAAGTGAGTATTGGCCAAGAAGGACACATAATATACAACGTACAATGAGAACCATATTTAATTGACACTAAAGTTATATTAGTACATTAATCTTTGGGGAAATGGAATATATGATCCAGGTAAACTGATGAAATCAAAAGCTCATATTCCATATGTTGGAAACTATCTATGGTAAGAAATCATGTGAGGATAGGTTTACATCATTCAATTTCATATATGCTAGTGAGAATGAAGGCTTAAATTAATGACTGCAGTTCATTGATACCAAGTCAACAGTTATACACACCATTTGAACACTTATACACTCCTTATGAACCCTTATACCATATCCTCATTATTACAACCATTAATAACAACTTATTAAACAACATCACTTGTTAAAGATATTAAAATTGAACATAAATCAATAATAATATTGGATATATCAAGTAAAATGAATTCATACTATCTTACATCCTAAATAACCACCCACAACCATGATTAATGACCACAAATCTCCCCTTTCGGCCAAATCAAAAGTGAAAACAAAAACACATAGTTGCAGAAAACAACTTCATTTTTTGAAGAATAATAATCCTATGGTCCTCATGATATTTAAACCACACAATCATGACTTTCGAGATGAACTTGTATCCATGAAACCATATGAGAAACACGATTCAATACATGCATTTTTTCTAATTTTCCAAAGGATTTTGAGGAACCCCAAATCATTGAAAATGGTCATTGTGTTTTAATAAGTTGATTGAATAACTCATGTATTATGTCGAAGGCAGAATGATTAGTGGTTATATTAGGGAAACTAATATTCACTAATATTTCTAATTTAACATTCTGTGAATTAGTTTCATGAAGAAGGAAGAAGTACTAATTAGGGACCACATACTAATTTAAAAAGTTCAAGAAGATACTCTATATGTTCTATTATGAAAAGGATAAGTGAATAGTGTGTCATTATATATATATATATTGATAGAAACATGATACATACTTGTTATGTTATACACATAGTGTACAGAAATTAAGATGAACAAGATTTTCATGTTTGATAGGGTCTTAATGAAAAGATTAATTTTCATGAAATACTATCAATAAATATTAAAAACCATTTCTTATGAGTTCATATACATGAATCTGTAATATTTGAAGCATTGAGATTAAAGAAACTGTGAATATTTAAAATTATAACACAATAAAGAGACATCATTCCCTTATAAATGTAAATTTGTAATGAAAACATTAATTGGACATACACCGATGTAGTTATTTGAGTACACAATTTGTGGAGTATTGAATCATAAAATTTTACAAAAACCCTAAAAATTAGGAATAACAAAATCCTTGAGAATAGAAGGAGATGATTGATAATAGGTGGAACTATATCCTTGATAAATGATAGAAGGAGT
Organism: Viscum album; assembly: GCA_963277665.1. Classification (NCBI taxonomy): domain Eukaryota; kingdom Viridiplantae; phylum Streptophyta; class Magnoliopsida; order Santalales; family Viscaceae; genus Viscum; species Viscum album. Next base: position 931,439,445 of record OY728146.1, read on the forward strand.
CTAACCTGGTAGCAGCTGATCCAATGGAAGAGGTGGGGCTTCCCAAGGGCTTCGGCGAAGGAATCAGTTCTGGAGAGCAGCATAATGGTTCTAGAATCATGGGGACGTGCATGCCTGGTTTTGGAGAATTTGGGGATTTTTTTCCCAACGGTTTTTAAAAACCATTGGGAAAACTCAATCTTTCCCAATGGTTTAACGAAAATATTGGGGAAACTAATTTTTTCCTCATCTTTCCCAACGGTTTCATCAAACCATTGGGAAAAGTGATTTTTTACCCATCTTTCCCAACGGTTTCATCAAACTGTTGGGAAAATTCACTTGTTATAGATCTTTACCAACAGTTTATGCAAACCATTAGTAAAGATCACCTATACCAATGGTTCAAAAGAACCATTGGTATACAAGTGTTGGAAAAGTATGATTTCTAGTAGTGTTAAAAGAGGTTTCTAAAAGGAACGTCCATTATAAATGTCATGTTATTGAAGTGTGACTTATTATAGTGGATAGTATATGTATATAAACTTAAAATAAACATAATTATACATTATATAAACAAAATTCATAATAAAAATAATTTAAATTCCATATAAATAATGAATTTAAGGGATAACCCCAAGAATGAAAATTGTTTTATTAACTCCCTTACCTTGGGTATATCTTACATCAAACTCATTCAAAACTCATTTATAATGGTTAAAATAGTGTTATTAATATCATAAAGAACATATTCATCTTTATAATATCTTATATGATCATATCATAACATCATTTCAACCTTTAATTTTTAGTATTTTATTCTTTCCATTATTTTTGTTGGGTTCATTACATGATTTCTATGATCGGTTCATGATTGATATTATAGTATATTGGGAGTGAAAGTACATAATTGGAATGAAATTGTATTTAAATATTTCCAGAACCATAAATTATACCATTTAAAATTTTGAAATCTGACATGAGGTTGATTCATAAGTTAAAACATTATTGATAATTTCTTAGTTCATTTTGGCGATTCTCCGATCATAATGAACTCATTTATTTAAAAAATTAAAAACAAGTGTATAAAATTATTCCATAATAAATTATAATCTGGTTAAAACATTCAAATGGTTTCACGAACATTCTTTATGGAAGTAAAATAAATTGATATCACATCGTCCACGATGTCGGTAAATTGACAAATAACGAACAATGTTTTTATTTCATGAAAAAGTGGAAGAGGAGAATAATTATAGTGGCGAGTATTCCATATACATGTTAAAATACATAATATGCATGATAGTTAATCATTCATGCTATTTTGATAAGGGGATGGGGAGAAATAATAAGAATAAAAAATAAAATAAAATTAAATGAAAGAAAATAAAAGACGATGTTAACATCTTGATATCTTCTTCTTAAGATACACCTTAAGGACTTTGATTTTGACCTTTTAGTGAGACAAACAGCTCTAGAATGCATTGAATATCCTTGGGAGGTGTATTGGGTAGGACATATATATGTCTTAGTGCTTGGGGTGTAGGATTAAGAGGTAAATTAGGGTGGTATTTATAGTGGAGGGGAGGAGGTATTTTCCAGTACGTTAATCATTATTATAAAAAAGTTCGTCCAGACCATGAATAGTATTAATTTATGTGACCCAAAATATTTATAATGGAATTTTATTTTTAACCAAGTGGTATTATATCACAAATTATGTCATAAATAGTGTATTTAACTGATAATTTGAATATACAATATTTTACTGCATTTTATTATTCATCAAGAATTCAAGAATTTCATAAAAATCCAAAAAATCACCCTAACCAATTTTTGATGTGTAGAATTCAGAAATTAATTCCAATTTTTAAACTAAATTTTTAAATATTATTAATTTAATTTTTAATAAAATCAGACTATTTAAAAATTAACAATTTTAAAACTATAACTCAATTTTTATCACCTTGGAAAATTAACCAAGATTTAATTATCTTAAATCCTTAAGAAAATAAAATATTAATAATATTTACAATTAATTTGGGTAATATTACTATACATAAGGGTATGTTACTATTCACCAAAAATCATGTTGATTCCATTATATTCCGATTAGCTTACTGAACAAAATTTTATATGACTGTATTTTGAAATTCAAAACATAGAAGCTGGATATTTTGGATTAAAGGATAATTGTAAGTATCTTCATAAAAGTATTCATGATTTTCAGTTTAATTTTAAATCCATGGGTTGTAATATTATCCCCACCTTTTTTAAATTGCGACCTTGCAATTTTCGTTACACATTAAACAACTGAAGGTAGCATTCCCTCATAGAATTTTCATATTCTCATGGTGCATCTTCAACAATGTGGTCTCTCCAAAAAGAATTTACTTGGTGGATTACCTTGTTTCACAATACTTGTTCCCTTCAATCAAGAATCTGAAAGGGTTTCTCTTAAAAAAAGTTTCCCATCCAACTGAACTACTTCTAGGCTCAAAACATGAGATGAATCAGGCACATAATTTTTCAACATCGAAACCTGAAAAACATTGTGTTCCTGGGACAAATTTGTAAAAAATACTACCTGATATGAAACTATTACAACATTTAACAGGATCTCAAAAGGATCATTGAGTTTCCAACTTATTTTTAATTTCATACCAAAATGCATCACACTTTTCATAGGATATATTTTTAGGAAAACATGGTCCCCTACCTCGAAAGAGAATCCTTCCCTTCTGTTATTTTCATTACCTTTGTATCTTCTATAAGCATTCCTCGTGTAGTGTTGGATTATCTTCACTTTCTCATCCACCTCTTCCAAAAAATTTTGGTTTCATCAACTTCCTTTCCATGACTACATCACAAAAAACATGAGTTCTACACTGCTTCCCTTATAATTCCGCAAAATGTTCTATTTGTATACTTGAATGAAAACAATTATTTTAAGAGAACTAAACTAAATAAATATGTTGATCCTAACTTCCCTAGTAGTCTATTTAACAAGATCAAATAATATCCTCAAAAGTCTCAATAGTTCATTCTAATGACCCATCTAATAGAAAATGAAAATCTATACTAAAATGTAATTCTCTTCTCGACGACTTCTGAATCCCCTTTCAATAGATAAATGTTAACCTGGGATCCTGATCAGATACAATGGAAAGAGAAACTCCATGTAACCTAACAATCTCTTTGAGGTAAAGTCAAGAACGATGATCCAAAGACATTATATCTCTAACAGAAAGAGAATGTACAGATTTAGTCAACCGATCAACAATAACCAAAATCACATTTTTACCTCAAGGATTCTTAGGTATTCCAACCTTGAATTCGATGGATATATTCTCCCATTTCCACACTAGCATGAACAAAGGCTGAAGCTACCCCTTTGGTAATAGCTTCTCTGCTTTAACCGGTTGACATCTCAATCATTTCATGGTAATATCAGAAATATCCCTTTTCATTCCATCCCACCAGTAATACTTTTGAAGGTGAATTTACATCTTACAACCTCCTGGATGAACTGAAAATGGAGAAATATGAGCTTCAAACAATAAATCTTTCTTCAAATGGGAATCATAAGTAACACAAAACCTTTTTTTAAAATCTTAAAAAACAATCATTATCATTGTTAAATTTGGGAAACGTAACCATTTTAACTAATTCTACTTTTTTTATAGCTCATGGTATTCCTTATGAGCTTGCTTAATTCTGTGTGATAATGATGAAAACACTGAAAACTGAAACAAAACATATGTATTTCCTGCACCAACAAACATTTAAGATAAAAGTCATCAAATAATTAGTCAATGGATCATGTTCCAAACTTAAAAAAGTTAATGATAGATGATGTTTTTAACTTAATGAACCTAAAACATTGTATTCCTTTCCTAAATGGTAATTGATCGTGAAACCATAATAATTAAATAGTTCAAGTCATATTCTTTGTCTGGTGTTTAATTCCATATGAGTGAATATATAATTCAGATTTTTATGGTCAATATATATTTGAAATTTGGCTACATATAAATGATGCCTCTAAATTATAGAAGAAAAAAACCACAACTACCAATTCTGAATCATGTGTGGGATAATTTAACTCAAGGGTTTTTAGATGTCTTGAAGCATAAAAAAATTACCTGATCATTCTGCATCCAAACACAACCAAGTCCATTCAATTAATCATTAATATAGATGGAAAAATCACAATTTAGTGAAGGTAAGGCCAAAACTGGAGAATTCACTGATCTCTTCTTTGGTTCCTAAAAACAAAACATCACATTCTTCTATCCAAATAAATTTAACCACTTTTTGTTTCAACTTATTTATCAGGCTAGATAATCGTGAAAATTGATTAACAAACCATTGATATTAAACTGTTAATCCATTAAAAATATAAATCTCTATAACATTTACAGGTCATAGGCATTCATCAACTACTGTTGTTTTTGAAGGATCAACTCTTATTCAATACTTATTTAGAGTGTGCCCAAGAAATAAATCTATTTCAACCAAAAATAATAGTTGCTGAATTTTCCATACACTTTCATTTCCTTTATGGTTTAAAAGACAACCCTTAACTATTTTTAAATCTACCCTTTATTCTTATAAAATACCAGAAAGTTGTCAATAATCATAACCAAAATCCTGTCCATGAACTCATGAAATATTATATTCATGAGATTCATGAATAAAGCAGGTTAATTTTCAAGCCCAAATGACATAAAAACATATTCATTATGCCCATATCAAGTACAAAAATCTATATTTGGTATGTCATCCTTTTTCACCTTCAATTTATGGTATCGGTATATCAATTCAATCATGGAAAAGTTTTGAACTCCCAGGATCTGATCAAACAAGTCCTCGATATGAGGTAAAGGATGCTTGTTCTTAATAGTAATGTTATTAAAATCTCTACAATCAATGAAAAGTCTCATGGATCCATCATTCTTTTTAATGAACCAAACAAGAGCACCACAAGGCGATGTGCCTAGATGAATGAATCCTTTTTTAGGAAAATCATGAAACCAATTATTCAATTCAATAAGTTCAATGTGATCTATTCTATATGGGGGTTTTGAAATTGGCTAAGCATCAGGAACTAATTCAATTGTGAATTCAACTTCGCGATTAGGTATGACACTCGGAAACTCAAAAGAAAAAACATCATGGTATTCATTTACCACTAGCACATCATTAATCAGAATAGTTCCTTTGTTTTCAACAATATGGGAAAGATAAAACTCATTTATACCTTTCCATTTTTTTTAGATTCCAAATATGCTATCAATTTTATGGGTTCATTCTTGTATAAAAACTGAAACTATTTCAAAAAAACAACTTCTTTAGCTCTATAGTCAATCTTAGCATGACAGAAATAATTCCAATACATTCCCTAGATGACAACAAACTCTTTTAAGGGAAAAAAACAAGTTATACAGGTAAATTTTTTCCGCATAACTCAATATAAATATTCTTGTAATTCCACTTTTCTAAAATATTTCCCCTGGTGTTTTAAAAATAAGTTCTAGTCACATTTATTTAGAAAATTCTAAGTAAACAAAAATGGTCCCTGATACAACTGCATTAGAAGGAATGGAATCTGCTGACGTAGTCTCAAAGGATCTCACTACACGTTTCTTTTTTATATTTTGGATTCCTTTCATCAATTATATATCTCTTTGGGTTGGAATTTCCATAATGAACCATATCAACACATTTAAAACACCTATTGTTCTTCTTTTTAGGATTAGTCTTAGGATAATTTCCTTTAAAATCTCATGCCACATGTCGAAACATACCACATCAAAAACACTTCCCAATTTTTGTAAGGCATTCCCCATGGTGCTTCATTCCACAATTTTAAAAAACTAGGAAGTGGATTTTCTTACCATTATATTTATTTGGTTAATTCTTAACTATAACTTTCTATCTAGATCCCTTGTATTCTTTGTTATAAAAGTGTGCATGATCATTAGAAAACACCACCACCACCCTCTCAGTACATCAAATAAGTTTCTCATTACTTTTGGATTCACGAGAGGCCAATAGCCTTTGATAAATTAGATTTAATCTAGTGTAAAAGCGGTTGCTTTTTTTATCAATATCCGAAATATGATCTGGAGAATACCATGCTAGTGGGGTGAAGTTTGAATCAAACATAGACAGTCAATCATCCTTATTTTTCCTCAATTCAAGGAATTGCTTCTATATCATAATTCGCACCACCTTAGGAAAATATTTTTCAAGGAAAATACTTTTAAATTCATCCCACTCTAAGGCATAAATATCATCTCTATCAAAGATATTATTTTTCATAGACCACCACTAATTAGATTAACCTTAAAAAAAATATTGGAAGACTTTCCATTTTATCATATGAATATCCAAAAACAATGAATATCTTTTCATGTGCCTTAATACATCCTTCAGCTGCAAATGGGTTAGAAGATCCACTAATAGCAACAGGGTGTTGTCACATATAATTTAAGTGAGACATATTATAGTGGATGGAATATGTATATACACTATAGATACACATAATTAAAATTTATATAAACAAAATTTATCCTAAATAAGATTTTAATACCACATAAATAAAGAAGTAGAAGGTTTACCCAAAGAATGGAAATCATGTTACGAATTACCTTATCTCTAGTTTTATTACTTTCAAATCATTTAAACCTCCAGTATAATGGATAAAAGAGTGTTATTAATATCTTAAATAAACATATTAATCTTTATTATATCTTATATTATAATTTCATAACTTCATTTTACCCATTAATTATTAGTATTTTGTTCCTTCCGTTGTTTTGGGTGTGTTCTTTACATGATTTCATTGATCAGTTCATGATAGATATTCTGGTATATTTGGAATGGAATTATTTTTAAATATTTCTAGAACCATAAATTATTCCATTTATCATTTTGAACTTTTACATGAGTTTTATTCATAAGTTAAAACATTATTGACAATTTCATAGGTCATTTTGGAAATTCTACGATCATAATAAACTCATTTGTTTAAAAAATTAAAAACATGTGTATAAAATGATTCCATAACCTTCTATAAGATATAATACTTACATTATAATCTATTTAAACAAATAAAATTTTTTCATGGCCAGTCTGAAAGGAATTAAAATAAATTGATATCACATCATCCCTGATGACGACAAACCGACACATCACAGAGATTGTTTAAATTTCATGAATAAATGGGAGATAAGAAGAATTATAATGGTGATTCTTCCATAATCATGATGAAATCCAGAATATGTATGATACTAGTTCATTCAATCCACTTAGATAAGGTTAGGTGAGTAAATAAGAAGCATAGATAATAAAATAAAAAGAAAAGAATGAAAAGAAAAGAGGATGTTTACCTCTTGATATCTTCTCCTTGAAATCCTCTTTAACGGCTCTAGTTTTTGCCTATTGGTGTGAGAATAAGCTCTAGAACGTGGGTAAATTCCTTTTGAGGAGAATTATCTAGAAATTAGGTATGTATCAAGTCTTGAGAGGTTTTGGGGGAAGAGGTAAATGAGGGTTGTATTTATAGTGGAGGGGAGGAGGTATTTTTTCTTTATTTTAATAATTATTAATATATTTTTTCTCAAGACTACGAATAGTGTTAATTTATGTGACCCCAAAGAGTAAAAATGGAATTTGAGTTCAAATCAAGTGGACTTAAATCACTTATGATGTCATAAATAGTTTATTTAACTAATAATTTAAATATACGGTATTTTACCATAATTCACAATTCATAAAAAAGTCAAGAATTTCAGAACAGTCCCAAAACATAACCCTAACCATTCACTAATGAATAGATTCAAAATATGGCATCCATATTTTGAAAATAATTTTCTTAATATTATCAATTTTAATTTTAAAAAAAATCACACTTTATTAAAAAAATTAACAATTTTTAAACTATAACTCAATTTATATAACCTTGAAAAATTAATCCATATGTTATTATCATAAAGGGTTAATAAAAAAATAGTAATCGGATTTATTATTATTTAGGGTCATATTAATATTCATAAGGTTCTGTTACTATTCACCAAAATCAAGTTGGTTTCATAAGACTCTAAATAACTTACTGAACACAATTTTAGATGACTGTTTTTCAAAATTCAAAAATAGAAGCTACAAAATTTTCTTTAAATGATTCTTGTAAATATATACTTAAAAAAATCGTGCATTTCAATTTATTTTTTTTACCTTGGTGTGTTTCAAATAACCTTCATGATTAATGTTTCAATGAATGATATTTGTTTACTATAGATCTTATATTTAACAATACTACCATGGGATTTCTCTGTCATCATCAAAGTGGGTAACTATTATAACCTTTTAGTTTGGCATTAACTCTTATGAAATTATCACATATTATGACATATATATTTCTAATCATGATTTCATAAAAACTAGAAAATCATAAAAAAGAATTATTATTAATAATCATGATGTGTATATATGTTGGTTCTATGGAACCAACTATAATGAACTCTCACTTGAACTGGTGACAAATGTAAACAATTTTTATTCCATGGGATCTCACATGATATTTATTATTTTAATTCTATATTCATTTAGTAAAGTGGTCAGATATATTTTATTCCATGTAAAATATATTCACCATTAATTAACCCTTCAGGGAGAACTCCCTTCACTATTGATAGTTAAAAAGTATGTACTTTGTTTTTTGCTATGACCTTGTCTCCTTTTTGACAGCTACTCCCGTATTATTATCATAGTATAATGTGATAGGTACTTTACTTTTGATTTATTATTCAATATATTTCACAATTTTATGTATCTAAAGAGATTCATTGACCATATTAGAAGCTTTTATATACTAGTATTCCATTTTAAAATTAAAAAAACAATATATATTAAACTTCTCTACCTCAAAGATCCTCTGTTGAGACTGAATAAATTTGATGACAATGACATGAAATAATTATAATATGTCTAAAACTAGCATTATTATTACCCCTGATGACTAGATCATCATATACTCCAAACACATAGAGCATATCCTTAATTCGTATAAGAAATTTAAGGATATCCTTAATAGAAGAAAAACCTTCAACTATATTATCTTGATATATTCATACCATTCTCTAGGCGTAGGATACATGAATACAATTTCACTAGATTGAATACGTCATGGATTCTATCCTAAAATCATATTCAATCATAATTATTATTAATTTCTCATCTGGTGTTTTAGGCTTCATACTCTTGGAAGATGTATACTATGTGAAATTTGAACCACCCCACTATAGGTTTGTTTTATACTAATCCTCTTTTTTATAGGGTCAATTTATATACCATTACATTTTCCTAGTAGCTTCTTTGATCTATCACATAAGATCATGATCTTGATAATATGTGAAGTTTTACCTAATTCCTTCATGGTGAAGAATTTTTTTAACAATTACTTAACTAACTACATGACATGTATTCCATTTCAAATATGTAATATTTCATTGACTTATACACCATGTATAATGAGTTCACTCTCACTAAACTGATTATAAACATATAGATCACATTCAATCTTAATGAAATCAAATTATTTTATATATTCATTGAAATAATTTTTCCATGACTAGGATGTGTTCTTCAATCCATAAATGGATATATATATATATATATATGACATGAGAAACTATTTTTCAATAATATTAGCCATAGACCATTCTAGTTCTATCAAACATATATCTTCCCCAAGGTTCCCATTATGTAAAGTTGTTTTAAAATCCATATAAAAAAATTTATATTCACTATAAGCTTCAATAATAAGAATAATTATGGTGGATTTAAATATGGAAACTGGAGAAAATTATTCATCTTATTCGATGATTAGATTTTGATTAAACCCTTTATCCACTATCCAAGATTTATAGGTATTTAATTTACCTTTTGGGTTTATCTTTCTCTGGAATTCACATTTTCCCCAACAGAAATTATATTAGCTAGAACATCAACCAAAACCCAAAATGGTTAGGATACCTAGAATACATCTCAAATTTCATGAATTTTTTTTCATATATTATATTTTTGAGTTCTCTAATACCAATTTCTATGATATATTTTCATTATTTTCATAAAACAATGAGTCACTATATTCTGTGACTAGAAAATTATATCTTTTGGGTTCCCTTACCTCTATGGTACTTCAAATGAGTACATATATTTTTGAAAAAACTTCTTCTAAGGTGACATATAGAATCTTCTAGTATACTAAATATTTTAGGTCTTGATCATTAACTTCATTGAAGACAATATTTCTTTCACTATTCTTCATGATGATATAATCACTCTCAAGTAACTTATATCTCTATGTGATTGTAATTTTCCTACTTGAGGGTGGATATATATAATATCCCCTAGTTTCCATGGGGTATCCAATAAATATAAACATAATTTCCTGGGGTTCTAGTTTGATTCCAAATATGGACTGAAAAATTATCACGTCCTCATACATGCGTACAAGGATAAATGGGTTTCTTTTCACTCTATAAATCAGATGGAATTTAATTGACGACATTATTATGTACATGGTTTAGTGTTCATACAATTGTTTCAATGGAATATCTAAAATTTATAATGGAAGATCTTCACAACTCATCATTATCATTACCATGTCCAAAAATTTATGGTTCCTCCTTTCACTAAAACTTTTGCACGATGGTGTGTATGGTAGAGTTATTTGATATAGAATCTCAAACTCCCATAGAATGTTGATAAAACATTAGCTAATAAATTTTACACCTCGATCAAATGGAATATTATTTATATTAATACCAATTATATTCTATAATTTATTCAATAACTCTTAGAATTTCATAAACATATATGAAATATACCTTATCAAGGAAACATAACCATAACTACTCAAGTCATCAAAAGAAATTATGATGTAAGAATATATAACACTTTATTATATTCGAAATGGTATATGGTGAGTCAGGATGGAGGTAGATTATCTAGAGGTAGGTCAGGTTTTTCGGTGACTCATGTTCATCGCTGACTCATCTCAATGGAGACTCTTCTCAATAGTGACTATCCTCAATAGTGAATAATCTCAATAGTGACATTTCTAATGTTTAGAATTCTTATAGTAGGAAGACTCTAGCTGTAGGTCATAATAGAATTTAGAAATTTTTAGCGGTGACTTGTTTCTAGTGGTGACTCATTTCCAATGGTGTGTCTTTCATATTAGGGACTAATCTTGAACAATGAGTCATTTTTGGCAGTGACTCACATTCAATGGTGAGTATTTTTGGGGATTGACTAATCATCAATGGTGATTCCATTCTTGTGGTGTCTCCTCTGTAATGGTAAGACATTTCAAAACTTATAAAAATTTATTCAAAATTATTTATATTTTAAAATTCTATTTTAAAATATTAAAACCATAAAAAGCATAATTAATAACTATTTTTGATCAGTAAAACAAGGGTGATAACAATATTCCCCTTTCTGATGATCAAAAACCATGGAATTTTAGAAACCATTTTTGAAATAAATATTTTTTATAAAATAGGTAGACATTAAAAAGTCACTACATCAACATAACATTTCAAAAATTAATTTTAAGAGTTTTATAAAAAATTATAAAAATTTAAAATAGAAGAATAGATTGAAGTATTAATCAATGGTTTGTTAATGGTATGGTATGAAAGAAAATAATAATAATAAAAGTAAATACTCATGATTAATAAAGATGGTATCAAATGGTTAAATTATATACTTATGGTATCATGGAATATCATAAATGTTGGAATCAAGGATATGAAAAAATACATCAATTCCATAATCATTCCCCCATTTTGGGATTAACAACAATTTAAATTAAAAAATATAAATTTGAATAGAAAAATATGAATAAGATGATAACTTCCATTAATGAAATATTTGTTTGTATAACATCCAAAATATATACAAAAAAGGAAAAAACAAATTTCTATTAGAGAAAATGAATAATTTCAACCCTTATCAACTTGAGTTATACAAAAATAAGTTATTTCCCCTTAAAATAGGTAGATGTAATAATTGTAGATGTTGAGGCTACCATGGTGGTGGTTGTAGGGACTAGAGAGAAAGAATGAGGATCTTTGATGATAATTACATGTGGATGATAGAAAACTTTTCTAGGAGTGATACTAAAGGGATGGAACAATGTAGGAAAAAGTGAATTTGGATCTCATGAAATAGTATCTTAGAAAAACTAAGAATTAGTGGTAGGAGGAAATAAATGTGCATTGAATAGAATGACCTCCTCGACTACCACTACAAAACCGGACCCATTCATGAAGGTATTAATCAATTTTATGAAGTCCATGGAGATATTTCCTCCCTACTCCATGGAACATAAAAATATATTTTTCCCCTCCATAAATAAATTATGTACAGGGTTCATCAATTTAGCTAATTAACCAATTCTTTGATGACTTGAGTTACTAGTGGAATCTAGAGGTTCTCAGTAAGAAACATGATGTTAGAGTTAAACTCATTTCTGGTGTAGATCGTTGAAAGGTAATATCTAACTTCTTTTTTAATAGTTTCTCTATGATCTCATACTATATTTAGGGATTCCCTAAACATAATATACATATGATCACTATTTTCTCTAATATTCCTCAAACTCTCCTGGGGGATATCAGAGACATCTCCTAAAACAGCTTGAAGCTCCACTCTAACAACTGATCTGATCAACTCAGCATCCAAGGGAGATGGATCTCTATAATTAGAAGATATAGAAGGAATATTCTCAAATTAATATAACAAGGAATCTATACTATAATAAAAATAATTTATCGTCTCATCAACTAAAGACATAATGTTCTTCATCCCAATAAAAATACTCTTGTTTTATATCTAAAAATCTTGAGGATGATGCATAATAAAATTTTAGATATTGTGAATCACAATATGAAACAAATTTCTAACCAATATCTCTCTATGAGATTTGTGAAAAATTGTGGATGATTCATAAACAACATACCAGAATCAGATATAATAATATCTATGAAAGACTCTAGGACATTTATGGAAACACATTTAATAGAAATAGGAGAATCATTGTCCAAAAGAATATAAAATCTCTTAGAAAGACCCTGTGGAGGTTCATATCAAGTAAAAATATCTGATATAAACCTTCGAACCACTCTTGTAATATCTATATGATCCACCATTGATCCCTTAGGTTTCATATCTATATGAAAAAGAATATTTGGTCGACCATTATTTTGTGTATTTATATCATTATTAGAGTCAGTGTAGTCCAATCTATGTCTCACAGAACCTAGATATTTATCTCATTCTTCATGATCCAAAACACCTACTCAAGTATAAGATATAATATTAGGCTCTGAAAAATATTCCAATCAAATTAATTCTCAACCAATATCTAATCATCAACTATAGGATCATTATGGTCTTCATCAATAATATCAAAAATGTGACTAACAAGGATTATTGATTCCTCCTAAACAGATTCTCCCAATTAATCTACTACAACTCTATCTAAATCTCGGACAAGACTCGGCCTCTTCTTGGACCTAGCAGAATCATAAAATTTTTTATAAGAGACATGTTTCTTACTAATCTAATGATAAGTAGAACTATAATGATTAGAACCATCTCCATCATTGTAATGACCCAAACATTTATTAATGGAAATCCTTATTGATCTAATTAAATGTCTCTTTATGTAAAATTTTTATAGAAAATTTCAACTTATTTGGTATTATGTTTTTGAATTTTAAAATACTACTAAAAATTTTGACCGTTGTTAATATGATTGTCGAACAGTGATCACTTTATTAGTATAAATATAGGGCTTTAAAAAATCCAATTTACTTTGATAAAGGAAGTGATGGCCTCATCCAGTAGACGTGACCCATACAAAGACCATATGTCAAAGCTCAGAAAGGAGGTTGCATATTTGTGCTTCTCTCTTAACCAATCCCAAGCCGAGATTGAATATGTTAATCTCCAGCGGGACCACCTATTATATAAGTAGATTTTGATAGAGATTACCACCCGAGAAATGTTATCCGAACAACCCCAAGAGTCTATCACAAACTCACACCTTACTCTTCGGTCTTATGTGGGTGTTATGAGGTTTTATGTAACAATACCATAGAACTATGATTATGTACATTATTTTTGTATATAAAAATTAATATGATATTTTTTTATTATTGTTACCTTGTAAATAGTTTTTAAAGCAGAAATAGTTTTTAAAGCACAAATAGTATTTTTAGATAATGTTAAACCATGATATATATTTTGATGAATTAATGGATTTTTGAATTAAATATTATTTTAATAAAATATTATTGTTGTTATTAAATTAATTTTTATTAAATATAAATGATCGTATAATTTTATTAATGCAATAGTAAATTTTATTAAGGTTTGAAAGCCATTTTTGTCAAAACCCATGAATTTTTTATAAATGTATGTTTTTATTTTCAAAGTGAAAATTAACATATTTAGAAAATTATTTAGATACAGTGAATTTTATTTCTGGAATCAGGAGGTCTAAATTATCCAACGGTGAATTTTTCATAACTTTCTGAGACAGTCAAATTTTTGGGTAAAAATTAAATACCGTTTAAATATATAATGTGTTTTATGGCATCATAATGACCCAATAGTGAGGTAATAAAATACTATATACATTATTTTCGGCCAATATATGTTTTAAAATTAAAATAATGCAATTTTGGGTTTTTTTGAATTATTTTACGCTGCTTTAGTTGACCCTTCAGGACATAATAAACATTTTGTCTTTTTAAATTGTTTTACTTGGGAGTGTAACTCACTTCTACATAAGAAACCATATTATTCTAATAATTTCGGACTTAGACCTTATAAAATATATTTTACACTTCCCTTGGTCAAAAAACATGGTCAAAAACCATGGGTTGGTTAGTGTTTTGGATTATTTTAATGTGAGGTGTCCCAAACCTAAATAATAAAGAATTCCCTCACATATCCTATATAAAACCACCCATGCTCCCACTTCCTTCTCACTCAAATCATTTAGAGTTCGTCCAAACTCTACCCTCCTCTCTCTATAATCCTCCCAAGGTTTCCCAAGCTCCCAATAATCCTCTCTCAATCCTCTCTCAACCCTATGGAAGCACACATCCAAGTAAGGGGTTTTCTTCCTTTTTCATTTTTTTCAAATATTCTTTAAATTTTTATTCCCTTTTAATATCAATTAAAATTGTTGGTTTATGGTTTTAACATCTCCCATAATTCATTAATTATTTTTTAATGATGGGATACCCCTTTCTCTCTCACTAAATGCATCCCATGTACACCCGTTACTATGTCGAAATTCCGAAAAGAATTTTTCTCTCCTCATTTACATTCATGTATTTATTTTGTATCATGGATCTAAATTACATTACATTTTTTGGGAGATGTATCTATATGAATCTATTACTATCCATTCCATGTAAATATGATGATAAACCCCTTTCTCTCTCATCATCTATTTTTATAAATTCTTATGTCACGCTGTTATGCTGTAGAAATTACACCGCGCTTTTCAAAGTCATGGTCATTGTGTAGTGAATACCATCCCCATTTCTCTATCAAGGGTATTCACCTTTATGAACATTTAATTATGTTTTAAGAGTTTTATTGTGTATTCCACATTCATTTATCGTGTAATAAATTATTATGTTGAATGATTTAATGTTTTATGATCCATGTGGCACACTTATGCATGAAATGAAATGTTTAAGAAAGGTGATCCCTTATAGCGCTTCAATGCGTTGGGTAAAGTACAGTATCATGATAATGCATATGTAATGGGTGTTTACTCATGCTCCATGTGAAATGAGCCTTGGCTTGTGATAATTCTATGTTAATTGTTGTTTCTACATTTCCATGTTATGATTATCATGATTTATCTTCCTTTGTGTTTATGCTGATCTTTTGGTCTATTTATATTCATATTTTCTAACATGTATTGTATTCCTCATTTTATTCCATGATTATTCCATTACTAGGATTTATATCTCACCATTTTCTTATGCATGTCCTCAGGTTATCCCATGCAATTTTAAGTATGAGGGAATGTAGTGGTAATGCAAAAAATGTTTTCAATAAAGATGTTGTATTTAATGTTTTAAGTTGTTATTTAATGATCCTAATCCCCTAAGACACTAGACCTCTTGAACATCTATGTTGTATCAAGGGAAGTTTATGTAATAAATTATGTTTAATTGTTTAATAAAAAAGTAGGGTTGTCATAGTTGGTATCAAAGGATGGGTTTAGTTATTATTAGGATTAGGATTAAAAAACCCTAGTAAAGCCTTAGAGTCAAGACAAAGTATAATAAAAACATCCCTAAGTTTTGGAGAGTATTGAGTGAGTGGTTTATCAAGAAAATACAACCCTATCTGGATACGAGCTGGTAGAGGCGGCTCTGGAAAAGTTGTATCCTAGGGGTAAAACCCGAAAACACTACTTTGAGCTAAAATCGAATGAGAACTAGTGAACCAAAATAGGACTTGATGAAATCTTAGTTATGACACTCATTGGGTGTATGCTTTGGTAAATTCCCAAGCTTAGTATGAACCATTATTAATGGAAAAAATGCCCTAAGAATACATATTAGAAAGTAGATCATGGATAACATAGAATAGTGCAAGTAGATTCATATGTTAATTAAACAAAAGTAATTTATAAGTCATTAGTTTTTTCATTTTATTACCCTTTATGTGTTACCCCTAAAAAATTTTTATTCCATCCAATGGATGGTAATAGGAGGACTCGGGCTTACAACCGATGTTAAGATCAAGGTGATGACCATACTAATGAGATGCCCAATCTAATGGGAGTGGGAATCACGAACTTTGTCATGCTTGTCTCTCAGCTAAATCAAGAATTGTATAGAAACATGGGTCAAGAGGAACGTTCAGCCCCCCCCCCCCCCAAGAAAGAACAAGTCTCTATCGAGAGATTCAAGAGACAAATGCCTCCTACTTTTAATGGATTATATGACCCCTCTATCATTGAACAATGGATCACTCCATTGAAAAGATCTTCTCCATCATTCAATGTTCTAAATAATAGAATGTTCTCCAGGCTTCTTATTGTATGTAAGATGAAGCTGATCAATGGTGGACGTTGATAAAAAATACAAAGCCTGTGGAGGATATTGAGGCGTTGGAATGGAAGGATTTCCCGAAGATGGTTTTGATAAATATTTCTCATTCACCATCAGGCTTAAGTTGGAAAGGGACATCCTCACCCTCAAGAAAAAAGATGAAGAATATGCCAGAGTGTATGAGAAAAACATCACAAGGCTTGCATGATATGCTTCCGGCAATGTCATTACCTCTGAATTCAAGGTTTACCGCTTCTTTGGTGGTCTGAAATATAGTATGCAGAAAGCTCTTGCGTTCCGTGACTTCAAAAACTGTGAGAAAATTGTTCGATGTGACCTCAAGGTCAAAATGGTGATCAGAGAATCTTCAGGGTATCATTGGAATTGGAAGCCTAAGGTGGAATTCAATGATGGCGGTCCAATGGATAAATCCATCGGTGCTAAGAAGATCCATCACCCCACTTTCCAAAGGTGTGGAAAGTAGAACCTCAAAAATTGCATGAAGGGGACAAGGAAATGCTTTAGGTATGGAAAAGGACACCTAGATATTAACTGTTGACAAAAAAGACATGTGGTTTTGACAGAAGATAGGAATGCTCTATTCGAACCTCAATACATGGTTCATTGTTACAAATTCAATGAACCATGGCATCTTGAAAATTGGTTCCCTAATCTATGGGTTTTCAGAGGCAACCAACAACCTCCAAGGTAGAAAGGGTGAGCATTTTCCATTACTATTGTCGATGTGAACCCCAAAAATGAAGTTCTAATAGGTACGATAGTTATTCATTCAATAATAGCGAACATTATTTTTTATTCAGGTTCTACGCATTCTTTTATATCTCAAATGTTTAGTATAATACTCTTAGAACCACCACAAATCATGGAAGTGAAGATGTCGGTGAGTATGGATAATGGGGAAATCATTACATCCCATGAATATAACTCCTCCGCTATCATAATTTGTGGATTTAACTTCCTGTAGAACCTCGTCATACTCCCTCTGGTGAAATTTTATGCAATTCTTGTCATGGATTGACTTTCCTTATATAGAGCAAACATAAATTTCCGTGAGAGGGAAATCACTCTCCAGGTGGAGAATTCACCCCCAATTCATTACATGTGCAGTGAGTAGGATGAATCTTCTTTAGCTCCATCATCTCAAGAATGGATATTACTGCCCTATAAGAACACATATCTGGCTCAGATGATTGAGTTTAAGGAGGCAACCATCCTATAAGACATGCCTATTGTGAGGAAATTCGCTGAAGTTTTTCCTGAGGAATTGCCTGGTATTCCTCCTAGAAGAGATGTTGAATTATAAATTTATCTTATACCTGGGTCATTTCAAATATCCAAGACTCTGTATTGAATGTCTATTATTGAGCTTGAGGATCTGAAGAAAAAACTACATGAGAATCTAGATAAAGGGTTTATACAGCCATGTGCTTCACCATGGGGTGCACCAGTCCTCTTCATCAAGAGGAAGGATGGGTCAATGTGCCTTTACATCGATTATCCTGATCTTAAAAAAATCATGATAAATAAAAAGTATCCTCTCCCATTAATTGATGACTTGTTCGACCAGCTACATAAAGCACAATACTTCTCCATGGTGTATTTGCAGTCAGGATATTATCAAGTAAGGGTGAAGAAGGAATATATCCCCAAGACTGATTTTCGTACAGCACACATGGACTATTAATTCATAGTAATTCCTTTAGGACTCACTAATGCTCCAGCAATCTACATGGACTAGTTGAATAGTGTCTTTAGAGATTACCTTGAAAAATTTGTGGTAGTATTTATTGATTATATTCTTATATACTTTAAAACCAAGGAGGATCATGATGAGCATCTAAGAACTATAATAGAGACCTTGCAGATGGAGAAGATCTATACAAAGTACAAAAAGTGTTAGTTCTGGTTGAAGGAGGTCTTATTATAGGTCCATATCATCACAAGCAATGGGATATCTGTGGATCCCCCCAAAATAGATGCTATTGAGGGATGGTTGAGACCATCATCGGAAACAGATATCTGTAGCCTATTGGGGTTAGCAGGATATTATCGACAATTTGTGAGAAATTTATCACAATTTTCCAACCCTCTTAACAAGATTACTCGGAAGGGAGTAATGTTTTCTGGGAGTGATGAATGCAAATAAATCTTCAAGGAGTTAAAAAGAAGGTTTATCATTACATCGGTTCTCACTTTACCCACAACTGGAGAACTTTTTGTGGTATTTAGTGATTCTTCGAAGAAGGGAATAGGATGTGTGTTGATGCAAAATGAGAAATTAATTGCCTATGGTTAAAGAAAATTGAATGTTCATGAACAAAACTATCCAACACATGACCTCGAGTTGGCTGTAGTAATCTTCTCTTTGAATATTTGGCGGCATTATCTCTTTGGGGAGAAGTGTGGAATATATACGGACCACAAAAACCTCAAGTATATAATCACACAGAAAGAGTTGAACATGCACCAATAAATATGGTTAGATCTGATAAAAGACTATGACTTCTCAATCTATTACCACCCTAGGAAAGAGAATAAGGTGGTGGATTCCCTAAGTATAAAGGACCCATCAATTCTATCATTGATGAGAATTGAAAAGGATCCAATATTTTTCGTTT
Source organism: Viscum album (assembly GCA_963277665.1). Taxonomy (NCBI): domain Eukaryota; kingdom Viridiplantae; phylum Streptophyta; class Magnoliopsida; order Santalales; family Viscaceae; genus Viscum; species Viscum album. Next base: position 931,459,231 of record OY728146.1, read on the forward strand.
TGATGAAGATGGACATGGGAATCATAAAGAAGGGAACATCATCCATCCTTTCACAAATGATTTCCCAGCCATCACTTTTAGAAAGCTTATAGAATGCTCAAAAGGATGATGTGGGAATTCAAGAATAAGTGGAAGCTATCGGAAAAGGGAAATCCTTAGAGATTAGTGTTCATGAATAATGAATTGTGTGATTTTGGAAAAAACTACGTGTTCCATCATGTCCGGAGCTGAAGAAGGAAGTTTTGGATGTTGCACATAGTTCAAATTTAAGTATTCACCCAGGAAACAAAAACATGTATAGAGATTTCTGAGATCATTATTGGTGGGATAGTATAATGAAGGGGATCGCTAAATATACATCAAAGGTCCTGGTGTGTCAGTAAGTGAAGGAAGAGAGGCAGACGTCTAAGTGGATGATGCAACCATTTCCCATAACAGAATGTAAATGGTATAACATCACCTTGGAATTTTTCATAGGACTTCCGAAGAAATCCAAAGGCAAAAATGCAATCTGGGTTATTGTGGATCAGCTTGCAAAGTATGTACACTTCATTTCTATTTGGGAGGATTTCTCATTTGATCAATTAGAACAGATATATATATCATGAAATTAGTAAGGATTCATGGAGTACCACTATCTATTGTGCTTGATTGACATCCAAGATTCACCTCTTTGTTTTGGAATAGTCTTCAACATGCTCTGAATATTGAACTGAATTTCAGTACGGCCTATCATCCTCAAACTGATGGCCAATCTGAGCGGACTACCTAAACACTTGAGGACATGTTGAGGGCATTCTCAATAGACATTAAAGGAGTATGGGATCAACATCTTCCTCCGGTTGAGTTATCTTATAATAAAAGTTTCCACTCAAGCATCCAAATGGCACCATGTGAAGCCCATTAGGGGAAAATGTGCAGAACACCGGTGTGTTGGGATGAGGTTGGTGAGCGTAAGCTGCTTGGACCAGAAATGGTCGAAGAAATGGAGGAGAAGCATTCAGTACCATATCAAGGTATCCCAGAGTTGACAGAAGAGTTATGTAAATTACCATCGACGAGACCTTGAGTTTAAAGTTGGAGACATTGTATTTCTATGCATATCTCCATGGAAAAAGGTCATGAGGTTTGGAATGAAAGGGAAGTTAATTCCAAGGTACATCGTCCCCTTTGAGGTTCTCATTCGTGTCGAGGCTGGGGCCTATCGACTAGCACTTCCACCTACCTTGGACAAAGTACATGATGTCTTTCATGTATCCCTCTTAAGGAAGTAAATACTAGACCCTTCACATGTACTCTCATTAGAGGTGGTACAGTTATAGGATGATCTTTCTTATGAGGAGAAACCAATTAAGATCTTAGATCGTAGAGAAAGAGTTCTGTGACATAAGTCAATGCCCCTCATAAAGGAGTTGTGGTGAAACCAAAAATTTGAAGAAGTGATGTGGGAATCAGAGGAAATGATGAAAAAGAGTTACCCAAATCTATTTTAGTTTGGAAAAAGGAAATTTCGAGGGCCAAATTTCTAAGGAGGGAAAGATTGTAACGACCCAAACATTCATTAATGGAAATCCCTCTTGATCTAATGAAATGAATATTTATGAAAAAAATATATATAAAAAGTTAAATTCGTTTGTTTTATGTTTTTGGATTTTAGAATACTATTATAAATTGTGACCAAGGCTAATATATTCATTGAACAGTGATCACAAGATTAGTATAGATATAGGGCCTTAACAAATCCAATTTACATGGACAATGGAAGTGATGGCCTCATCCAGTAGATGTGCCCTATACAAAGCCCATTTGTCATGGATCAAAATGGAGGTTGCGTCTTGGGGAATCTCTCTTGACCAATCTCAAGTCGAGCTTGAATATGTTATGCTCGAGTGGGACCGCCTATTAGAGAAGTGCAAGTTGATAGAGATTACCACCAGAGCAATATTATCTGAGCCACCCCAAGAGTCCATCACCATCACACACCTTATTATTCGGTCTTATGTGGGTGTCATAAGGTGTTATGTAACAAGACCTTAACACTATGTTTATGTACATTATATTTTTATATAATAATTATTGTACTTTCTTTTTGTTATTGTTACCTTGTAAATAGTTTTTAAAGCACAAATAGAATCTTTTGTTAATGTTCAACTAATTAATATATTTTGATGAATTAATTTATTTTTTAATTAAATAATATTTTAATAAAATATTATTATTGATATTAAATTATTTTTTATAAAATATAAATGATCATATAATTTTATAAATTCATTTGTAATATTAATTAAGGTTTGAAAGCAATTTTTGTCAAAAACCCGGAATTTTCGATAAAAGTATGTTTTTATTTTAAAAGTGAAAATTAACATATTTATAAAATTGGTAAGATTAAATAAATATTATTTTTGGAATGTGGGTGTCAAAATTATCCAATGGTGAATTTTTCATAATTTTTTGAGACAGTTAAATTTTTGGGTAAAAATTAAATACCGTTTAAATATATAATTTGTTTTATGACATCATAATCACCCAATAGTGATGTAATAAAATAAAATAAACCTTATGATCGGCCAATATATGTTTTCCCATTAATATAATATTATTTTTTGTTTGTTTTATTTTTTTACAATGCTTTAGTGGACCCGTCAAGACTTATTAAACATTTTTTCTTTTTAAATTGTTTTCCTTGGGAGTGTGACTCACCTCCACATAAGTAACCCCATTATTTTAAGAAGTTTGGAATTTTTCCTTATAAAATATTTTTTTCCACTTCCATTTTACAAAAACCATGGGCAAAAACCATGGTCTGCTTTGTGGTTTGGATTATTTTAATGTGAGCTGTCCCAAAGCTAAATAATAATGAATTCCCTCACCTTTCCTATATAAACCCACCCAAACTCCCACTTCCTCCCCACTCAAAGCCTTTGGATTTTGTCCAACCTCTTACCTCCCATCTCTAGAATCCCCCTTAGGTTCCTCAATCTCCAAATAAGACTCTCTCAAGCTTCTCTTATGCCTTTGGAAGCACACTTCCAAGTAAGGGTTTCTCTTCCTTTCTCATTTTTATCCAATATTCTTTAAATTGTTATGCCCTTTTAATTTCAATTATAAATATTGGGTTATAGCTTCACACCTCCCCCATGCATCCCTTTTTATGTTTGAATTATGGGATACCCCTTTCTCTCTCATTAAATTCCTCCCATGTACACCCATTATTATGCCGAAATTCTGAAAGGAATTTCTCTCTCCTCATTTACATTCAAGTGATTCTTTTATATCATAAATCTAAATTCCATTACATTTGTTGGGACCTGTATCTATATGACAGACTTACATTCATTTTCATTGAAATATTATGAGACACCCCTTTCTCTCTCGTCTACCATTTTTATGAGTTCTTATGTCACGCTGTTATACTACCGAAATCGCACCACGCTTTTCAAAGCCAAAGTCATTGTGTAGTGAATACCATGCCCATTTCTCTATCAAGGGTATTCAACTTTATGAACATTTACATATTGTTTTAAGAGTTTCATGTATGTATTACACATTATTTTATCATGTAATAAATGAAAATGTTTAATTATTCAATGTTTTATGATCCATGTGGCATACTTATGCATGAAATGAAATGTTTAAGAAGGGTGCACCCTTATAGTGCTCCAATGCATTGGGTAAAGTTTAGTATCATGATAATTCATGTGCAATGGGTGTTTACTCATTCTAATTCAAGTAAAATTAGGTTTTACTCATGATTCATGTGAAATAAGGGTTTACTAATGCTCCATGTGCAATGAGCCTTGGCTAATGCTAATTCCATGTTAAGTGTTGTTGCCGCGTTTCCATGTTATGATTATCATGATTTATCATGCCTTTGTATTTATGAATATCTTGTGCTCTATTGAAATTAATTTTTTCTATCATGTATTTTATTCCTCATGTTATTCCATGGTTATTCCCTAACTGGGAATTATAGATAACGTTTTCTTATGCATGTCCTCAGTTTATCCCATTCAATGCTAAGTACGAGGGAATGTAGTGGTCATGTAAAGGATGCTTTCAATAAAGATGATGTACTTCATGTTTTAAGTAGTTATGTAATAATACTAAGCCCCAAATAAACTAGAACTCTCTATCTTATATATTGTATCTAGTGAAGTTTATGTAATAAATTATGTTTAATTGTGTAACAAAAAGCAGGGTTGTCATAATCATCACTTCTATTTTCATCACTATCTCCGCCATTGTTTTCATTTATATCATCATTATCATAATATCCTCCTTTTTCAATGTTTTATTCTTTATCTTATTCTTCATATACTTTTTTACTTCCACTTTTATCATTATTTTCAAAGATGATAAATCAACCATCAAGGTTTTATAATGGATTCATAGGCTTATGTGGATCATCCTCTTCCAAATTCTAAAGATCATATTCTTCCACATTATTTGTTATTTTGTTAAAAACATTAAGATGATTTACATTAATTTTAATAGACAAGGAATATTATTCATCAGTTTTAGTGTAAAACAAGTCAACATTATACTTAGTGTTAAGTATATAGAATGTATATCCAAAACCCTATAGTAAATTACTATGGGTTTCCTACTATTTCAAAGATCAAAGTGGGTTTCCTTCATGATTGGTTTAATAAAGACTATATTAATTATATATCAGATTGTATTCACAATAACTTCCTAGAAGTAGATATGTATGTCATATTCATTAAACTTTTTATGGGATATCTCTTTAAGAGTTCCAATTATTATTTCAACAAATCCATTCTACGTAGGGGACTTACGGATAGTGATGTTGTGGTTATATATATTTTTTGATAAAAAGGATTCGATTTCTTGATTTTAAAACTCATTTCCATGATAACATCATAATTTATTAATACTAAGTCCAATTATTTTTTATACAGATTATTTGTTCATGGTAAAATGAGAGTATGATTCACTTTTGAGAGCTAAAAAGAATACCCCAGTATATCTAGAGAATTCATATATAAGGTCATAGACATTATGCTTCCCATTTAAACAAAAAACTCTAGATGGTAAAAAGGATTCCATGTGAACCATTTTTAGGGGTAGATAACATGAAACCTCTTTATTTGGAATGAAATGTGTTTCATGTTTTTACCTTGTTAACCGGGGTTACAAACTATATCATTTGAGAATTCATTTTTAGGTAGATTCACGACTAACCCTTTCTTAGTAATCATTCTATGAGACTGAATATTATAGTTTCTCGTAAAATATTCTAAATAATGGATTCTATATGAAAGGAACTAATTAAAGAATCATTTTCTAAATTTAAATAATCAAGATTAATAGAAAATATATTTTCATTTCTCAAAGTAGTGAACATTATGTAATTGTTGTAATCATAAAAATTTAATTCTTTTATTCAAATTCTACATGGGAACTATAATTACAAAGATGTTAGATGATAAAAAGACTATATTTTAATCCATCAAAATAAACTACTTTAGAAATTAAAACAGAGATAGAGTTGCCGACCTGGTTGAGGATAATTATTTTCCTTTTAGAATTTTCACCAAAAGTGAAATTTTCTAACGTTAACCTTTATAATTTCTTGAATATTAATTAATATTTGAACATATATTTTGAAAAATAATTTTCTAGGTACCATATATTTATACATAATCTATACAAGATGGATCCCTACAAAATAATTTTATTTAAAAAATCATTTTTGGTACTAAAAATGTATTGTGACCTCACATATTAGTGACTAGGGATTTTGGAACCCATATTTGATTAATTGGTTTCTCATATGATGATTTAAAACTTTTATAAATACAAAAATTAACTGTTTCACATGAATAATAACAAGAAACTGAATTTCCAGTACTAGATTTAGGAATAAAACAATTCTCTATAATTTTTCTCCATCCTAGCTGATAACATAATTCGGTAATATACATATATGATATTTTTTCCTATTATTTGAGTGATATTGTTTCTCCCATTACTAAACTTATCTATGTACTTCAAAAAAAATTCATTAATAAATTTTAGTTTTGTATTTTTCATTCACCAATTGAGCATTTTTTTTTCTCCATGGAATGTTTTTGATTTTGCACTTGTGGAAAAATCATGTTTTTTATTTTAAAAAAATATTTTTAATTAAAATCATTAATGGTGTCTTCAATCTTATTATAGTATTCAATAATTTCTTCATTTTTTATGTCTTTATTACTATATTCATCACTAGTATTAATAGAATTATATATCATATAAAAATTAGGTACCTCAAATATTTGTTCCGTGAAGCATATATTTTCTCAGTTAGGCTTCTATTTATCGGTCGAGTCTAAGTAACTTGACTATTCCTAATAGTAACTTCTAGTTGATTTCCTATATTTCTTATGTTTAATATCCTTATCATTGTGTTTTTTACATGGTATTTTCATCTTTGGCATGCCATTCCCCATTACTCTCATAAGAGTTTATATCATTTTAAATATTGTCTCTTTTTCGGTATTTATTCTTATTCACTCTATTATCATACTTTCCTTCATATCTTGGTTTCCTAAATATTTTCTTCTTCTTAAATTATTTCTCAATCCTTCTAGTCAGATGGTCAATCTTATCATCATTGTTGGTTGGTGATTCTTTATCACTGGATCTTTCATCTTATACTTTTTACTTCTGTCATGATGAAATAGTTATTAATGCTATTGACTTCCTCTTTGGTTCAGCTCTATCTTCACAATTAACTTTATGCTCTTCCTCATACATCAATATCTTCCCAATTAATTCCATGATAGTAATTTTGTTGATATCGAAGGAATCTGTTATTGAGATTGAGTTACCTATTTATATTTGATGAAGGAATCACAAGAGTCTCATTATTTGAACATTGTATGAAATTAGATTTCCCATAGATATCATTGTATTCACTATCTCATTAAACCTGAGATATATATCCAAAATCATGTCATAAGGTTTAATCATGAATGAATCAGATATAATTTAATAAGTATTCATTTTTATTTCATTCACATTATTTTTTACTTCATGATAAATTGATAATGTGTCCCATATTTCATATATATTTTACAAGAAGATATCCTATTAAACTATTTATCTCATAAATCACAGTAATGAGAATTCATGGATTTGAAATTATTGTAATAGGACGTTTTAGTAGCATTATCCCATGTAACTCTTACATTTGTAGGTAATTCATGTTTATATTCAATATCATACTATATGTCAAAGCACATTCATTAAATAGTAATTTTCATCTTGGTTTTACATTGAGTATGGTTGTTTCTATTAATGAATGGTGTTCTGTTGGTAGAAGAAAATTTTTCTTATTATCCATTTCAACAACTAAATTCTTAATTGATAAAAATTTAGGATATTTAAAAATAAAATAATATCATTTTTTTAATTATTTTGAAAACCATTGATTTCAAATATTGGATAAAGCGAGTAAATCAAGAGGTTGTAAATTTATTTCCCAATTAAAACTTATATTAAGACATGTTTAAAAAATCCTCTAATTTAAAATAAAATCACATAGATAATCAATACATTAGATTGATATAAGTTTAGATATTTAAAAATATTTCTCAAAGAGTGGTTATGAATCACGTAAAAAATTATGAAAAGTATTTTTACTTTTGAAATAAATTTACTTAATCAAATACTTAAATAAATAGTATTTATGATTAAATATCAAAGTAGTGATTTTTATGGCAGTTTAAAAACATAGATCAATGATTTTAAGAAGATATAAACAAAAAAACACAACATAATTAAAATAAGAGGCTTTCTCATAATTCATGACTGATTCCTCTCTCTATATAATTCATTTTCTACCTCAATGAATATATAAAAAACATTCTTGATCAAAATCCTGGATCGAGTAAATAGAAAATAGATAACTATCTATATAGACTATGAAAATACCTCTTCTACAATAACTATGGGAAGAAAACATTCATAGGCTACACATGGACATATTGCACAAACATATAGGTATACATATGTAAAAAGAGAGAAGAACATATCTCGTATCTTTTAGTTATAGTGCAAGAGAAAGTTTGTTCCTATTAAATATGGTAAACTAACCACTAATCAGATGTAAATGAAACAAATTTAAAGATAAATTATACTAATATAAAGAATATATCACTACTTGATATGAATTTCTATAAAACGATCAGTCTCTTAAAATTGATATTGGATAAGAGATCTATATTTTTATCTGAAAATAGAAGTAAAATAGAGCATTTCAATCACTCTTTTTTAGGATTGTATGAATATATCTGAATTTCCAATCCACTCCTTGCTTTCATAGATAAATGCAAGAAATATTGCTTCATTTAATCTCATGAATCCTTCTAGAATTAAACATGACTGATTTCAATTTATCAGTATGATTCAAAAAATGATGGTCATGAGGGAGAATGAATTTCAATATAAAGACATCCATGGAGAAATATTAGACATTAATGTATACTGTAAATTTTTAATAATAATATTTCAATGATCCATATCATTAACTTCGATAATATTTCAATTATAATCATTTAATTAAAAATTCCTTGAATTGTGGTATAGGGGAGACTCAATTCTGGTTCTGAGTTTGGGAAATGTTGAGTTAGGCTAGCATTACGTCATCTAGTTTTAGTTTAGTTATGGCAGTGAATTTTTTTCATTGGTGACGCATCTCAATGGAGACTCATCTCAAGGGATAGTTTTTTGCTGATATGTCATTAAGTAGTAAGTCATCCTAGTGGTGGGAGATTCTCAGTGGTGACCAATTTCTGGTAGTGACTCATCTTCCACAATGAGTCTTTTCTGGTGGTGAATTATCTTTAATAGTGTGTTTTTTCTGGTAGTTATTCATCTTCAACAATGAGTCTTTTCTAGAAGTGACTCATATTAATTGGTGAACCTTTTTTGGTATTGAATCGTCTTCAACTATGAGTATTTTTAAAACATACCTAAATATCATCAAAATGAATTATATTATAAAATTATATCATAAAAAAGGAAAACCTTTATATTTATAATTAACATTATTTATTGACCAATAAAATAAATGTGAAAATATAGTCCTCTCACTATTGATAAGGTTTTAATTCATAATGAAATTGGGGAATTATTTGTATGTGACGTAGGAATGAGATCTTTGCACACCTCATTAAGGTTGTTCATTCCCAATATATATAAAACCTCTTAATAGCTTAAAATATTGACAACACGAGGCCCATAAAGAATGAAATCTCTATGTTTTTATATAAAAATACTTTATAGATCCCCTATCTATTTTTTCTTTCTTTATTTCCATATAGATCATAATGGTGGGACATAATGATATATGTATGTTTATCCTTATATTGATTTAGAATGTATTTACAGATGTATAGTAGCATGAAACATTATAAATCAATGAAATCATCCAAATATTTCCCCTAAATAGACCATTCTTCCTTGCTAGATACTTTTCCTAGTACTTTTGTAATGGTATTTTCCTCCACATATAATTCACTTTGGTGTTATACAATAATGATAATGTTCCATTATTATTAATGGAAATTAGTTCTAGTGAGAAGGGCATACTTATCATGTATAGATCATAGTGATATTTCTGGTTTCATGTGTAATGTTGTTTCTACAATTAAAAAAATCAAACTTTTAGTATATTCTAGTTCTTGTAAATTATAGTGTACAGAACCCATAATTTTCTTCTCAAAACAAAAACTTTGTCCTGCCAAATCATTTGAAGGGTTCTATGTAAGTGTAATTTTTTATAAAAACATTAAGTCATAGTTCCTTGATATTTTGAGTGGACTCCCCAATACTGAAATCCATGATTTGGATTTCCCCAACCCTTCCCTCTTAGATATATCATTTCCTTCTGTGGTAGTAAATCCTTGATATGAACTAATTTTAGTCGACCAAAAACTCAAGTAAGAATTCCGTAATAATTGAAATCACAATATATTTTTCTACTTAATAACATTAAACTATAGTTTCATTTTAAATTATGTACTATAATGATACAAAAACAATATATATAAAATAGATGTATTTTTATGTTTATACATGAAATTATCTTTTTATCATTATTTCAGGCTTATCAATATTATGTACATTAATATAAGTTATTAACCATGTCATTCATAATATTTAGGGATAATTCATTTAATATTAGTTCTATATTGCATGACTGTTAATTCAATAATCCAGATCATTAATAAAAGGTAGCTATAATGAAATTAACCATACAACTTGACAAAAATAAAATAATATGGGTAATGTGATAAAGATCTTTTCTTAATGGTTAATTTACCTAGTGGGTTATAAAATTAATCTCATCTATGGAGAAAACTCCTTAAACCATGACTTGCTTCATGTGTTATCCTTCCTTGTGTCCTCCCTTATATCATCTGGATTGGTTTTCCCCCAACTCCAAACAAAAATATCCTATACTCTCCTAAGATCTCAATCAATTACATCTTTATTTACTCATATGCAGGTGATGGGAACCAAAGTATTGGTTTTGGAGGTTTATATAAAATTTAATGATGGGAATTATATCCTTTAAATAATTAGAAGAGGGATGATGAAAAATCTATCAATATTAGTTAATAATAAATTAAATGTAATTTGATCACATATAGAAGTTTGGTTTATTCTCATGATAATCCATATACATGCAATGAATTTTCATTTAATAAACTGGAATTCATTCCCAATACATATTATTTAAGATAAATCACACTAAAATAAAATAATTATCTTATTTAATTAGTAAATTAATTTAAATAAATTATTATAAAAACATTCTTGAGATTCTCATCCATTATTATTTTAAATAAATTAAATAATTTATATAATATTGACTATGTACAGAACATGAAACTCGGAGGGAACACCGTGAGTTCCATCCATAACTACCCAGTATGTATGATATTCATGATCAGTTAATGATGGATATTCTGGACGATTTGGAGTGAAAATATATAATTGGAATGGAATTGTATTTAAATATTTCTATCATCATAAATTATACCATTTATCATATTAAACTCTGATATTAGTTTGATTCATAAGTTAAAACATCATTGACAATTTCTTAGGTCCTTTTGGCGATTCTACGGTCGTAATGAAATATTTTATTTTAAAAAATAATAACATGTTAATAAAATTATTCCATAGCCTTATATAAGATATAATTCATATATTATAATCTATATAAACCAATAAAATTGTTTAATGTCTAGTCTGTAAGGAATTAAAATAAATTTATATCACGTCGTCCATGATGTCGGCAAATCGACACATCACAGAAATTGTTTTAAATCTCACGAATAAATGGTAGAGGAGAAGAATTATAACGGTGAATATTCCATAAACATGATGAAATCCATAATATGTATGATAATAGATCATTAAATACACTTAGATAAGGTTAGGTGAGGAAATAATAATAATATAAAAGAAAATGAAAAGAAAATATGATTTTTACCTTTTGATATCTTCTCCTTGAGTTCTTCTTTAAGGCCTTTTCTTTTGGCGTATTGGTGTGAAAAGAAGCTCTAGGAGGTGGGGAACTGCCTTGTGAGGAGTATTATGATGAACTTAGGAATATATCAAGCCTTGAGAGGTGTGGGGGAAGAGGTAAATGAGGTTGGTAGTTATAGTGGAGAGGAGAAGGTATTTTCCATTATTTTAATCATTATTATAATATTTTTGATCAAGACTAGTAATAGTGCTAATTCATGTGACCCAAAATAGTAATAATGGAATTTGAGTTCGAAATAAGTGGGCTTACTTCCACTATGATGTGAAAAATAGTTTATTTAAGTGGTTATTTGAATATACAGTATTTTACAGTATTTCACTACTCATAAAAAATTCCAGAATTTCAGAACTTTCCCAAATATTCACCCTAACCATTTTTGATGTGTAGAATTAAAATAAGAACTCAATTTTTAAAAATAATTTTGTAAATATTATCAATTTTAATTTTAAATAAAATCATACTTTATTCAATATTTAGCAATTTTAAAACTATAAATCAATTTATATAACCTTGAAAAATTAATCCAGATGGTATTATCATAAAGGATTAATAAAATAAAATATTATTATGATTTACTATTACATAGGGTCATATTACTATTCGTATGGGTATGTTTCTATTCACCAAAAACCAAGTTGGTTCCACGAGACTCCGAATAACTTAATGAACAAAATTGTAGATGACCATTTTTTAAAATTCAAAAATAGAAACTGCAAAATTTTGTTTAAAGGCTTGTTGTAAATATATACTTAAAACAAAATTTCTTGCATTTCAATTTATTTATTTTACCTTGGTGTGCTTCAGATACCCTTTATGATTAATGTTTCAATGAATGATATTGTTTGACTATAGATCTTATATTTAAGAATAGTATTATGGGAATTCTAGGTTATCATCAAAGTGGGTAACTATTATAACCATTTAGTTCGGAAGTAACTCATATGAAATTATCACATATTATAACATATAGATTATTAATCATGATGTAATAAAAACTATAAAAATATTGAAAAAAATTATTATTAATAATCTTGATGTGTATATATGTTGGTTCTATGGAACCAACTATAATGAAATCTCACATGAACTGGTGAAAACTGTAAACAATTTTTCTTCCACAGGATCTCACATGATATTAGTTATTATAATTACATTTTCCTTTTGTAATCTTATCAGCTATATTTTCTTCCATGTAAATTATATTCACCATAAATCCACCCTTCGGGGAGAATTTCCTTCACTATTGATACCTAAGAGGTATGTACTTTGTTTTTTGGTGTGACCTTATCTCCTTTGTGAGAGTGACTCCTATATTATTATCACAGTATAATGAAATAGGTACTTTACTATTAATTTCATAGTCAATATATTTCACAATTTTATGTATCTATAGATATTCTTTGACCATATTAAAAGACTCCATATACATGAATTCCATTGTAAAAATAACAAAAACTAGCTATATTAAACTCCTCCATCTCAAATATACTCCATTGAGACTAAATACATTTGATGAAAATGACATGAAATAATTATAATATGTCTAAAACTAGCATTAATGTTACGCCAGATGACAATATCCTCATATAATCCATACACATAAAACATATCCATAATTCTTCTATGAAATTTAATGATATCCTTAATAGAATAAAAACATTCACCAAGATTATCTTGATATATTCCTACCATGCTCTAGGCCTAGGATAAATGAGTCAAATTTTATAACATTGAATAAATAATTGATTCTATCATAAAATCATATTCAATCTTACTTATTATTAATTTCTCATCTAGTGTTTGTGGGCTCATACTCTTGGAAAGATGTATACTATGTGAAATTTGATCAAATCCACTCTAGGATTGCTCTATACTAATCCAATTTTTTATATGGTCAATTTACATACCATTACATTGTCCTAGTATCTACATGGATCTATAACATATGATCATGATCCTGATAATATGGGATGTTTTACCTAATTCCTTCATGGTGAAGAACATTTTTATCAATTACATAACTAACTACATGACAAGTATTCCATTTCAAATATATAATATTTCATTGACATATACTACAAGTATAATGAGTTCACTCTCATTAAACAGATTATAAACACATGGACCACATTCAATATTAATAAAGCCAAATTATTTTATAGATTCATTGAACCAATTGTTCCATGACTAGGATGCGTCCTTTAATCAATAAAAGGATATATATAAGTTAAAAAACTATTTTCAATAATATTAGTCATAACCCATTCCACTTCTATCAATAATATATCTTCCCAAAGGTTCCCATTATTTATAGTTTTTTTACATCCATCTAAAAAAAATTATATTCATGGTAAGTATCAATAATAAGAAAAATTATGATGGATTTAAATATAGAAACTTGAGAAAAGAATTCCTATAATTCGAAGATTAGATTCTGATTAAACCCTTTAGCCACTATCAAATATTTATAGGTATTTAATTTACCTTTTGGGATTACCTTTCTTTAGAATACAAATTTTCCCCAACAGATATTATATTAGCTAGAACATCAACGAAAGCCCAAAAATGATTATGATACCTAGAATACATCTCGAAATTCATGTCTTCTTTTGATATATTTGATTTGTAGTTCTCTACTACAATTTTTATGAGATATTTTCGTTATTTTCAAACAATAATGAATAATTATATTGACTGACTAGAAAATTGTACCTTCTGAGTTCCCTTATCTCTATGGTACTTCAATAGAGTACTTATATTTTGTTAAAAAATTCTTCTGGGGTGACCTATATAATATTCCAGTATTCTAACTATTTTATGTCTTCATAATTAACATCATCGAAGTTAATATATCTTTTACTATTCTTAATGATGATTTACACCCTCTCAAGGAACTTATATCTCCTTGTGATTGTTATTTTCTTATCTGAGGATTGATATAGATAATATCCCATGGTTTCCATGGGTTATCAAATAAATATAAACATTATGTCTTGAGGTTTTAGTTTGATTCCAAATATGGCCTTAAAATCATCACATCCTCATACATACATACAAGAAAAATGGGTTTCTTTTCACTCCATAAATCAGATGGAATATCATTGGCCACATTATTCAGTACATGGTTTAGTGTTCATGCAACAGTTTCAATGGAATATAACAAAAATGATAATGGATGATCATCAGAACTCATCATTATCCTTAACATGTCCAAAAAGTTGTGGTTCCTGTTTTTACTAACATTGATGCAGTATGGTGTGTATGGTAGAGTGATTTGATATAGAATATCAAACTCTCATAGAATGTTGATAAAACATTGGTTAATAAAATTTCCATCTCAATGAAATGGAATATTATTTATATTCTTACCAATTAGATTCTATAATTTATTTAAGAACTCTTAGAATTTCAAAAACGTATATGACATATACCTCATCAAGGAAACATAACCATAACCACTCAAGTCATCAATATAAATTATGATGTAAGACTATCTAACTCTTTATTATACTCAAAATGGTCTATGGTGAGTCAGGTTAGTGGTAGGTCATCTAGAGGTATGTCAGGTTTATCGGTGACTCGGGTTCAAAGCTGACTCATCTCAATGGCGACTTTTCTCAATGGTGACTCTCCTCAATAGTGAATAATCTCAATAGTTACATTTCTAATGGTTGGACTTCTAATAGTAGGTAGACTCTAGTTGTAGGTCATCATAGAATTTAAAAATTCTTAGCGGTGACTTATTTCTAGTGGTGTATAATTTTCAATGGTGTGTCTTTCATGGTAGGGACTAATCTTCAACAATGAGTCTTTTTTGGAAGTGACTCACATTCAAAGGTGAGTATTTTCGGGAATTGACTAATCATTAATGATGATCCCATTCGGGTGGTGTCTCGTCTTTAATGATTATACTTTTCAAAAATTATAAAAATTTATCCAAAATTACTTATACTATAAAATGCTATTTTAAAATATTAAAACCATTAAAAGAATAATTAACATGATTTTGCGACCATTAAAACAAGGGTGATAACAATATCTCCCTTTATAATTATAAAAACCCATGTAATTTTAGAAACCATGTATGAAATCAACATTGGTATGAAATAGATAGATTTAAAATAGTCACTACATCTACATAAAATTACAAAAATAAATTTTAATACTTTGATCAAAAATCATAAAAATTTAAAATGGAAGAATAAATTGAAGTAGGTATCAATGGTATGTCAAAGGTATGTTATGAGAGAATAAAATAATAATAAAAGTAAATACTCATGATTAATAAAGATGGTATCAAATGGTATAATTATATACATACGGTATCATAGAATAACATAGATGATGGAATCAAGGATATGAAAAAATACATCAATTCCATAATCATTCCCTGAGTGTTGGATTAACTAAAATTAAAATTAAAAAATTTAAATTTAAAGAGGAAAAATATGAATAAGATGATAAATTCCATTAATGAAATATTTTTTTGTATAACATCCAAAATATATACAAAAAAGGAAAACAAAAATCCCTATTAGAGAAAATGCATAATTTCAACCCTTATCAACATGAGTTCTTATAACAATAATTTCTTTCCCCTTGAAATAAGTAGATGGAATAGTTGTAGATGATGAGGCTACTATGGTGGTGGTTGTAGGGATTGAAGGGAAGAATGGGGATCTTGGATGATAATCACATGGGGATGGTAGACAACATCTCTTGGAGTGATACTAAAGGGATGGAACAATGCAAGAAAAAGTGAATTTAGATCTCATGAAATAGTATCTTAGAAAAACTCGGCATTACTGGTAGGTGGAGATAAATGTGCATTGACTGGAATGGCTTCCTCAGCTACCACTACTCCAACAGACACATGCATGAAGGGATTAATCAATTTGATAAAGTCCATGATGATATTGCCTCCCCACTCCACGGAACACAAAAAGTACTTTTCTCCTCTATAAAAAAATTAACTATAGGGTTTATCAATTTATCTAATTAACCAATTCCTGAAGTATTGAGTTACTAGAGGACTCTTGAGGTTCTCAATAAGAAACATGATGTCAGAGTTCAACTCATTTCTGGTGTTCATCATTGAAAGGTAATATCTGTTGGGCAAAAATCCCTCAAGGTAACATTGCAGTATATTTGGGTTGATTGTGTTTGTTGACAAAGCAGGTTTCCATGGAGAATTGTCGAGTTCCCGAGAAGTTGTTGACATTCTATGTTGACAAAGAACTATGACAAAGGAAAGGACGATATGGAGGCGGTACAAAAGAGCAGTACAAGGTGGCGTCGTTTCCCAGTGTTTGCCAAAATTATGGGCCTGAAAATCGATAATGGAAAATGGAGTGATATGTTTTTGGCAAAGGTAGAGGAGAGAGAAATGAAAGAGGTGCGCGGAAAAATTAAGCGTGGCGCGCAAAATTAGCGGGTTGCGCGAAATCATGAAGTATGGCGCGCAAAACAGCGGGTTGCACGAAATTGAATTTCGCGCAAAAGATGATTCAAGGCCGAAAGCTTGAAAATCGGTAAAGGCATGAGGCGCACGAAATTTTGGAGGCGTGCGCGAGAAATTGAATTGGCGCGCGAAATAGCGGATGAAGTATTTCGCGCAAAAGATGTTTCGAGGTCCGAAGCTCGGAAAATGGCAAAGGCATGAGGTGCGCGAAATTATGGAGCTGTGCGCGGAAAATTGTTGTGCGCGGAAGATTTGTATTTCACGATCAAAGGGGATTACGTGCTCAAGGAGGGTTTTTCGCGCGGGGTCGATTTTGCCTATAAATATGAAGTAACCCTCCTCCATTCAGTAGAGTTCAAGACATAAAAAATACCTGAGCTCTGGTGCGCGAAATTGAAGTTAGAAAGGGTGTTGCGCGTAAACATAAAGTTTGCGCGTAAAGTCAGCTGTTGCGCGAAAAGCTAAGGCTGCGCAGAAAGTTGGGGTTGGCGCGTAAAAGGAAGGTTGCGTGAAAAGTGGATATCGCGCAAAAGCAGTGAATTGCGCGCAAGGCAGTTTCCAGGCTGCACGTAATATTTGGAGGTTGCGCGAAAAAGGAATTTCGCGCAAATCATAGAAATTGCGTGCAAGATACCGTAAGGGTTGCACGTAAAAATTGAGGTTGCCCGGTACATCCGGTGCAAAGTGAGATTCATCTGCGGGTGAAAGTTGGACTTCAACAGAGCATCTACATACAGAGAAAGATGCATTCCTTCATGAAAATGAAGAGACCTACAGGTCTATAAACTGTGAGTGAATCCCTTCTGGAACAGTGATCTTAGGAAGAGGAAAAGGTGATCCTCTCCACCGGCAGTGAGCCAGAGAGAGAGAAACAGGGAGTGACCCTTGGGAAAGCATTGAGCTGACCCTAAACCTTGTAAAGGCAGTGATCCTGGGCATAGAAGTGATCTATCCCGAACATTGTAATCCACAGCTAGTGAAGACTAGTGGAATTTGGTACGAACCGACAACTTGTCGGCGTATGCTCCTTGGACGTAGCCCTTAGCGGTGAACAAAGTAAAAATCTCTGTGTCTGCCTGCTTACTCCCTTGCATTGCATTCAAAGAATCATCATCAGGTAAAGGAGACAAGTGATCACAGTAACCACAAAGATCACAGTAACCACACAAGTGCAAACAAAGTGACCCTTGTAACAAAGAGGTCAAGATCCAGTGGGGCAGAAAGAAATTTGAAAAAGAATATCCATACCCTGATTCAACCCCCCTCTCAGGGTATATAGGCCCCTATTAGTCCTAACAATATCTAACTTCTTATTTAATAGTTTCTCTAGGATATCATACTTAATTTAGGAATTCCATCAACATAATATACATATGATCACTGTTATTTCTAATCTTCCTCAAACTCTCCTGGTGGATATTGGAGATATCTCTTATAACAACTTGAAGCTCCACTCTAACAAATGATCCGATCAACTCAACATCCAAGGGAGATGGATCTCTATAATCAGAAGCTACAGAAGGCATATTCTAAAATTAATCTAATAAGGAATCCATACTAGAAGAAAAATATGTTATCATCTCATCCACTATAGACATAAAGGTCATCATCCCTATAAAAGTCCATTTGTTTTCGAACTAAAATTATTGAAGAGGATTCATAAAAAAAAATTTAATGTTGAGAATCATGATATGAAACAAATATCTAGCCAATATCTATCTCTGAGATTCGTGAAAAAATGTCGATGATTCATAAACATCATACCATAATCATATAGAATCATATCTATGAAGGACTCTAGGACATCTATGGAAACACATTCAATAGGAATAGGAGAATCATTATCCAAAGTAATATAAAATATCATATAAAGACCCAATGGAGGTTCATATATAGTAGGAATATATCATGTAAACCTTTGAACCACTCTTGAAATATCTATTTGATCCACCATTTATCCCTTAGGTTCCATATCTACTTGAAATAGAATATCAGTTCTACCATTCATTGGTGTATTTCTATCATCATTGGAGTTAGTGTAGTCTTATCTACGTCTCAAATAACATGGATATTTATCCCATTCTTTATGTTTCGAAACATCTACTCTATTATAAGATATAATATTTGGCTCAAAGAAATATTCCAGCCAAATGAAGGATGAACAATGATCTTATCATCCACTATGGGATAATTATAGTCTTCATCAATATTATCAACTGTGTGACTAACCAGGCTTGGGGATTTCTCCTCCTAAATATATTATCCCAATTCATCTCTTACAACTCTATCTAAATCTCGAACAAGACTCGGTCTCTCCTTTGACCTAGATGAAATAAAAAATCATGGAAAATAAACATGTTCCTAACTAATATCATGATAATATGGCCTCTAATGATTAGAACCATCCCCATCATCACATTCATTTTCATCACTATATCCCCCATCATTTTTATTTCTTTCATAATTATCAACATCTCATTCTTTTTCAATGTTTTATTATTTATATTCTTCTTCATATTCATCATTACATCCATTTTTTTCATTATTATCAAAAAGGATAAATCATCATCAATGTTTTATAATGGATTCATAGGCTCACGTGGATCAAACTCTTCAAAATTGTCAAGGTCATATTCTTCCACAGTCTTTGTTATATTGCTAAAAACATTATATGATTTACTATAATTTTAATAACCAAGGAAAATTATTCATCATTTTTAGTGGAATCATTTTCAATATTATACTTAGTGTAAAGAATATATAATGTATATCCAAAACCCTATAGTAAATTACTATAGGTTTCCTACTATTTCTAAGCAAAAAAGGGATTTCGATCATGATAGGATTAATGAATACTATATTAATTATAAAGAAGGTTGTATTCACAACCTATTCCAAAAAGTAGAAAGGTATGTCATATTCATTAAACTTTTTATGGACTATCACTTTAAGTGTACCAATTATTATTTCAATAAATCCATTCTACTAAGGGGACCTAGGAAGAGAGTTGTTAGGGTTATATATATTTTTTTATAAAAAGGATTCAATGTCATGATTTTCAAACTCCTGTCCATCATAGAATTATAAATTCTTAATTCTAGGTCCAGTTAGGTTTTCTACAGATTATTTTTTAATGGTAAAATGATAGTATGATTCACTTTTGAGAGCTAAAAATAATAACCCTGTATATCTATAGAATTCAACTATAAAGACATAGACATTGTGCTTCCCATTTAAACGAAATACATGAAAATGAAAAAATAAGTCCATGCGAACCCTTTTTAGGGGTAGATAACTTGAATCCTTTTTATTTGGAATGAAATGTGTTTTATTTTTTTACCCTATTAACCAGGGTTACAAGCATTATCATTTGGGAATTCATATTTAGGTAGATCCATGACTAACCCTTTCATAGTAATCAGTCTATGTGACTGAATATTATAGTGGCTAGTATTATAATCCAAAGAAAATATTCTCTTTGAAAGGAACTAAATAAAGAATCATTTTTAGAATATAAATAATCAAGATTAATAGAAAATATATTTTCATTTCCCAAAGTAGTGAACACTAAATAATTGTTGGAATAATAAAAATTAAAATCTTCTTTTCCAAATTTAACATAAGAACTTCATTACATTGCTGTTAGATGATAATGAGATTTTATTTTAATCCATCAACAAAAACTAATTTAGAAATTAAAACTAAGTTAGAGTTACCTACTTTGTTGAGGATAATTATTTTCCCTTTATAATTTCCCCAAAAATGAAATTTTCTACACTAAACCTTTATAATTTTAATAATATTAATTAATATTAGATTGTATGTCTTGAAAAATAATTTTCTAGGTGCCATGTATTTATACTAGATCTATACATGTAGGATCCCTACAAATTAATTTTATTCCAAAAATGATTTTCGGTACTAAAAATGTATTGTGCCCCCAGATATTAGTGACTAGGGATTTAAAAACCCATATTTTATTAATGGGTTTCCTATATGATGATTTAAAACTTTTGAAATAAAAAAATCATCTAGTACACATGAATAATAACAAGACACCAAATTTCCAGAACTGGATTTATGAATTAAACTATTCTCTATAATGTTCCTCCATCCTAGCTGATAACATAATCCAGTAATATACTTATGTGATATTTTTTCCTATTATTTAAGTGATATTGTTTTTCCCATTTTTAAACATATCTATATACTTCCTAAATTTATCATTCATCAATTTCAGTTTAGTATTTTCTTTTACTAATTGATTATTCTTTTTTTATCCATGGAATGTTTAGATTTAACACTTATAGAAAAAGCATTTTTTTTATTTAAAAATAATTATTTTTATTTAAAATCTTTAATGGTGTCTTAAATATTATTATAGTATTCAATAATTTTTTCATTTTTTATGTCTTCATTACTATTTTCATCTCTGGAATTATTATAATTATATATCATATAAAAATTAGGAACCTCAAATTTTTGTTCCATGAAGCATATATTTTCTCAGTTAGGCTTCTATTCATGGGTTGAGTCTAAGTAACTTGACCTTTCTTCATATGAACTTCATGTTGATTTCTTAGATTTATTATATTTCATATCCTTATCATCATGTTTTTTTAACTTGGTATTGTCATCCTTGACATTTTACTCTCAATTATACTCATAAAAGGTTATAAAATTTTAATTATTGTCTCTATTATGGTATTTCTTCATATTTACTCTATTATCATACTTTCTTCATAGCTCGATTTCTTAAATAATTTCTTCTTCATAAATTATTTCTTAATAATTTTAGTCAGATGGTCAATCTTATAATCATTGTCAGTTGGTGATTCTTCATCACTGAATCTTTCATCTTATACTTTTTAATTCGGTCATGATGAAATAGTTATTAATGTTATTGACTTCTTCTTTGGTTCATCTCCTTCTTCACAATTAACTTTATGCTCATCCTCATACATCAATATCTTCCTAATTAATTCCATGATAGGCATTTTATTGATATCAAAGTATTCTCTAATTGAGATTGTGGAACCTCTCCATATTTCATGAAGGAATCAGAAGAGTCTCATTATTAGATCATTGTATGAAATTAGATTTCCCATAGATCTAATTTTATTCACTGTCTCATTAAACATGATATATATATCCTGAATCATCTCATAAGGATTCATCATGAATAAATCATATATTATTTTATAAGTATTAATTTTTATTTAATTCAAATTATTTATTCCTTCATGATAAATTGATAATGTGTTCCATATTTCATGTACATTTTACAAGAAGGTATCCTATTAAACTATTTATCTCATAAATCATACTAATGAGAATTCATGGCTTTGAAATTGTTGTAATCGGAAGTTTTAGTAGCATTACCCATTGTAAATCTTACTGTTTTAGGTAATTCATGATTATATTAAATATAATTCTACATTTCAAAGCACAGTCATTAAATAGTAAATTTCAGCATGATTTTCCATTGAGTATGGTTGTTTCCATTAATGAATGGTGCTCTGTTCGGAAAAGATTTTTTTTATTATCCATTTCAACAACTATATTTTTAAATGAAAAAAATTTAGGATCTTTAAAAGACAAATAAAATAATAGTTTTAATGATTTTGAAAACGATTGATTCTAAATATTGGATGAAGCGAGTAACTCAAGAGGGGGTGAATTTATTTCCCAATAAAATTTCTATTAAAACAAGGTAAAAAATCCTCCAATTTAAAATAAAATCACATAGATAATCAATAAAGTTGATTTATATAAGTTTATATATTTAAAAATATTTCTCAAAGATTGATTATGAATCACTTAAAAATTATGAAAAGTATATCTACTTTTGAACTAAATTTATGAAATCAAATACATAAATAACTATTATTTATGATTAAGTATCAAAGTAATAGTTTTGTTTATAGATTAAAAAATATAGATTAATGATTTTAAGAAGATATAAACAAAAAAACACAATATAATTAAAATAATAGGCTCAATCATAGTTCAAGACCTATTCCTCTCCCCATAAGAATCACTTGCCGCTTCGACGAATATATAAAAAACATTTTTGATCAAAAACCTGCGATGGGTTAATAGAAAATTTATGACTAGATATCTAGACTATGAAAATACATCTTCTACAATAACTATGGGAAGAAAACATTCACATGCTATATAGGGACATTTTCCACAAACATATAGGTATACATATGTAATGATAGGGAAGAATATATCTTTTATCTTCTAGTTATAGTACAAGAGATAGTTTGTTCCTATTAAATATGGAAACCACACACTGATCAATTATAAATTCAACAAATAGAAAGAGAAATTATACAGATCTAAATAATATATCATTGCTCTATATTAATTTCTATGAAACCATTAGTCTCATACAATCGATATTGGAGAGGAGATCAATATTGTTATCTGAAAATAATAGTAAAATAGAGCATCGCAATCTCTATTTTTTATGATTGTAGGAAAAGATATGAATTTCCAATCCACTCCATTATTTCATAGCCAAATGCAAGAAATATTGCTTCAGGTAATCTCATGTATCCTTCTAGAATTAAGCACGACTGATTTTTATTTATCAATATGATTTAAAAACATTGATCATGAGGGAGAATGAATTTCAATATAAAGACATCCATGGAGCAATATTAGACATTAATTTAAATAGTATATTGTTAATAATAATCATTCAATGATCTATATCATTAAATTAGATTATATTTCCATTATAATCATTTCATTAAAAATTCATTGAATTGCGATTGTGATTCAATATATGGGCGACTGAAGTCTAGTTTGGAGTTTGAGAAATGGTGAATAAGGCTGTCATTAAGTCATCCAGTTGTAGTTTAGGTATAGTGGTGACTTTTTTTCCTTGGTGACTCATCTCAATGGTGACTCATCTCAAAGTTAAGTCATCTAAAAGGTTACTTATCTGCCAATATGTCATTAAGTAGTAAGTCATCCTGGTGATGGGAGATTCTCAGTCATGACCTATTTCTTGTGGTGACACATCTTCAACAATAATTCTTCTTTGGTAGTGAATTTTATTCAATAGTGAGACTTTTCTAGTATTGGATCATCTTCAACAACGATACTTCTCTTGAATTGACTCATCTTAAATGGTGATACTTTTATAGTTGTGAATCATCTTCAACTATGAGTATTTTAAAAACTTACCTAAATATCATCAAAATAACTTATATTATAAAAATATATCAAAAAAATTAGTACCATTATATTTATAACTAACATCATTTTATGACCAGTAAATGAATAGTGAAAATATAGTCCCCTCATTATTGCTCTGTTTTTAATTCATAATGAAATTAGAGAATTATTTGGAAGTGATGAAGGGATGAGATCTTTGCGCACCACATCAAGGTTTTTCATTCCCAAGATATATAATTCCTATTTATAGCTTATAATATTGACAACACGAGGCCCAGAAAGAATCAAATATCTATGTTTTTGGATAAAAAATACATTAGATATCCCATATCTCTTTTTTCATTCCTTCTCTTGATATAGATCATAATGGTGGGACATAATGCAATATGTTGGTTTATCCTTATATTGATTTAGAATGTAATTAAAGATTTATAGTAGCATGAAACATTATAAATGGATTAAATCACCCAAATGTTTCTCCTAAATTGTTCAGTTTTCCTTGCTAGATGATTTTCCTGGTACTTTTGGAATGGAAATTTCCTCCACCTATATTTCACTTTTGTGTTATATAATAATGATCATGTGCCATTATTATTATTGTAAGTTAGTTCTATTGAGAAGTGTGTCCTTATCATTTATATATCACAGTAATATTTGTGGTTCAATTTGAAATATTGTTTCTACAATTAAAAAATATATATTTTAGTATATAATCTAGTTTATAAAATTATATAATAAATA
This sequence comes from Viscum album, assembly GCA_963277665.1. Taxonomy (NCBI): domain Eukaryota; kingdom Viridiplantae; phylum Streptophyta; class Magnoliopsida; order Santalales; family Viscaceae; genus Viscum; species Viscum album. The sequence goes on from OY728146.1 coordinate 931,484,202, forward strand.
TTAAATGTATTAATCTCGCACTATTTAATCGAAGTCCAATATAAATCAAAATTGGATTATGAATATTCTATTTCATAAAAGTTATATTAGATAGAACCCATAATCTGCTTCTCAAAAACTAAACATTTCCCTACCAATTTATTTCAAGGGTTCTATATAGGTGTAATTTTTTATAACAACATTAAGTCACAGTTCTTTGATATTTTGAGTGGACTCCAGATTCTTGAAATCCATGACTTGGATTTCCCTAATCCTTCCCTCTTAGTTCTACCATGTCCTTCCATTGTAGTAAATCCTTGATGTGAACTAACATATGTCGACAAAAAACTCAAGTAAAAATTCCCTAATAATTGAAATCACACTATATTTTGCTACTCAATAACATTAAAATATAGTTTCATTTTTAAATATGTACTTTAAGGATATTTAAATGTTATATATAAAATAGATGTATTTTTTGGTTTATACATGAATTTATCATTTTATCTTTATTTCATGCTTATCAATATTATGTACATTTATATAAGTTATTAACCATGTCATTCATAATCTTTAGGCATAATATATTTTATATTAGTTCTATCTTGTATGATTTTTAATTCATTAATTCAGATCATTAATCAAAGGAAGTTATATATAAATTGACCATACAACTTCACAAAAATTAAATAATATGGGTGATGTGTTCAATAACCATTCCTAATGGTTAATTTATCTATTGGATGATGAAATTACTCTCATCTATGGAGAAAACTCCTTATACAATGACTTGGTTCATTTTTTATCCTTCATTGTGTCCTCCCTTATATCACCTAGATCAGTTTTTCCACAACTCCAATCAAGAATATCTTATACTCTCCTAAGATCTCAATCAATTACATTTCCCTTTACTCATATGTAGGTGAAGGGAACCAAAGTATTGGTTTTGGAGGTTTACCTAAAATTTAATGATGGGAATTATATCCTTTACATAATTAGATGAGGGATGATGCATAATCCATCAATTTAAGATAATAATAAATTAAAAAGAATTTCAACACATATAAATGTTTGGTTTATTCTCATGATCATCCATATACATGCAATAAATTTTCATTTAATAAACTGGAATTCATCCCTAATAAATATTATTTAAGATAAATCACACTGAAATAAATTAATTATCTTATTTAATTAGTTAATTTATTTATTTTAATTCTTATAAAACATTATTTAGATTCTCATCCATTATTAATTTAAATAAATTAAATAATTTATATAATATTGACTATGTATAGAACATTAAAATTTGATGGAACAAGGTGAGTTCCAGCCTAAACTACCCAGTGTGTGATATTCATATTTTGTTAAATCATGTTCCAGAAAGCATATAAACTTTATCATTTAATTTCATGGCATGTAATTTCAAATTAATGACACACTAACACATATTATTTATATAGCATGTTATGTTTTAATTCACATTGATTAATCACTATATTTCAACTTATATATAAAATGTAATATATAACATCACATAGAATTAATTTGTTATAAAATATATGTATATACATATATACATATATAACTACTCATATGGAATGTATGATTCAACTAAATAAAACATGGAATATATGTTTATAAGGTACAAGGAGGGTAGTAAATTAATTTTAAATTCATAATTTACAAGTAATATATAAGAAATATACTATCTAGATACATGTCATGTATATTTATTTATTATTTAACCATAGTGCATGCCTTAAGACTAGGCTTTTCATACTACTATGAATATTAATGGATTACATAGCTTGTAATTGGGATTCAAATTTTCTAGTCATCAAGTTAAATAGTTTCCAGTCACATGTACTATGTAATAAACACAGGTATCTTAATTTTATAATTGAATACTTATCATGTACACAAGACAAATTTATGCTATTTAAACTAATTGTGAACCAGGATATGCCATACAAAAAGTTGTGTGTTAATTAAAAAATACATGTCATAAATACATTACACACAAATTAATCCACGAGACCTCCTAATGAATTAGACACATATACATTGATTGTGCATATGGTCTACATGCCATGTATTTTATCAATATCTCGCTATAATATTTACCACTTGTGGAGGTGTACTTTTTATATCCTTTTTTGATAATGAATCCAATATTGATTTTATATTTGATAATGAAATTGAAGAAGATGACATCTCAAGATTTTTAATTAAAGAAAGATTAAATCTGAATTTAATACTAACTATAAATGTGTAAGTTGATTAATAATCATTAAATAATTACAAATTATTTTGTGGTTTTTATGATACCAGATTATTATTATGGGCATAGTAAGAGGAATAGTAGGGTCATGAAAATACCATATTTTTATCATAACATATTATTAATATGGGATGTAAACAGTGAATAACATAATGAAAAACATAATTAATCAAATATTAATTGACATTAAAAAACAAAACCAAATGTAGTATCATCACATAATGACTAATAATTAATTTATGTTGTTAAATAATTATAATCAGATGAATAATTTCATCTGTGGTGAATATAAAAATGTCTCTACATTGAAAAATCATTTCATTGTATTAATATTGTTTATATCCCCAATAGTTGAGATCCACACATGCACCAAGAACCTCGATCTGATGATGGAGAGTCCTAGAGTGCTAGCATGGAATATTACGAAGCTTGTGTTGTGTATCTATGATTTCCATGAGAATTTCATAAAATAAAGAAAAATCCTTGATCTATCATGAATTGGTATTTGTGTTGGATGATGATTTCACATTGTTTAGGAGGCAATTCCAAAAGAGGATATCTCTAGGGATCAATAGTATTCATTAGAGTCATTTTTCACAACTAAAAAACCAGTGGATAGCGTTAGGGTTAAAAATAATATAATTGATTTTAAATAGCACCAGGGTAAAAAAATAACAATTATAGAAGTTCCATTATTATTTTCTTAATCCCCATGGAATCACATATCTATAATAATTATCATATTATTTTGTTACATGAAAAAATCTAGTTGAAGAAAAAATTGGATAAATTTTTTAAATTTTTTTCAAATAATATTAAATATATATTATTTCTCACTAGAAATGTAATATATGGTTTTCATTCCTCCAAAATATTTATCGATAATTGAATAATGAAAGTTTATTTCATATATATATATATATAATTATTATTCATTAATAAATAACTAAATAAATAAATATTATATTATATAAATATAAAATTAATATTCATGAAATATTCACCTCAAAAATATTCTCTTTAATAACAGAAGGATGAATATATGGGATCATGAAAACATGAATAATTATTAAACCACATGTGAGGATTTTATTTATTCAAAATATTAACTAATAAATAATATAAAATATTAAACTTTGGTTGTGGATTCAGATTATGTATGACCATCTTGGCCACCTTCTTAGTGGCATTAGAAGGATCCACCCAAAGTCCAAAGTTATAATTCTAGAAAATGGGGTAATTTGTATGTCCATATATGCATTTCTAATTTTGTCTCCATTTCATGATTATCAATATTAAGTACATTTACATAAGTGATTAAAATTTTCTTTGATAATATTTCGGAATATTAAAATTTAAATTAGTTATATCTTTCATTATTTTCAAGTCATTAATTCGGATCATCATGATAAAACAACTATATTGAAAATAACCATGAAAATTGATAAAAAAAATAACATGAATAGAATTATCATGATACTTTCATAATGGTTAGTCTATATAGTGTATAATAAAATGATTATTACCCTAGGGGAAATCAACATGAACCATGACATGGTTTATGATTTATCCTACCATGTGTCCTCTTATACATCCCTTAGATTGGTTTTTACATGGATCCAAACTAGAATATCATCTACCCTCCTGGGTTCTCAATAAATTAAGTTGGATTTTACTCACATGAAGGTGAGGGGAACCAAGTGTTTTGTTTTGGAGATATACATAAAATTAAATCATGGGAATGATATAATTTACGTAATTAGAGGAGGAATGATGCACAATCCATGAAATTAAGTTAATAATACATTAAAAGGAAACCAATCAAATACAAAGTCCTTGTATATTCTCATGATCATCTAGATACATGTAGTCAATTGTGTATTTAATAAACACAAATTCATTCCCAATCATTATTTTTATGATAAATACCACTCTAACCCATTAATAATAATATTCAATTATTCAATTAAATTAAATTAATTTTCACCCAAATATTCTTGAGATTCTAATCACTTATTATTTTAAATAAATTAAATAATTTATATAAAATGGACTAAATATGGAACACGTTCCTCATAGGGAGCATGGTGAGTTCCAGTCTGAACTTCCCTTTGTGTTTGATATTCATTTTATTTTTACTCATGTTCCATGAAGCATATTCACATTATCATGTAATTTCACAGAATGTAATTCCAAATTAGTGACACACTAATACATTTTATTTACATAGCATGTCATTCTTTAATTCACACTAAGTTGTAACTATATTACAACTTATACAAAAACATTAGTTTAAAATATCATAGAGAAATTAACTTGATCTTGAATATATGTATACATATAACCAATCCCATGGAACGTATGAGTCAAATAAATGAAACGTAGAACTAATTCAAATAAGGAAAAATAAGTTTAGTAAATTAGTTTTAAATTCAGTATAAATAAGTAATATAAAAGACATGTATTGTCTAGATATATTTCATGTATAGTTTTCTACCATTTAACCACAATACAAGACATGAGACTATGAATGTCATACTACTATGGATATTATGGGAGTACATAGATTATAACTGGGATATACATTTTGTGGCCTTCAAGTTACACAGTTTCCAGTCACATGTGATATGTAATAAACCCATGGATCATCAATGAGTAATTAAATAAATGTCACGTACACAATTCAAATTCATTCTTGTTCGACTAATTGTGAACCAGGATAAACTAGTCAATAATGTGTCTCTGTTAATTAAACACTACACATAATAAATTTATAACACATAGAATTAATCTACATGGCCTCATCGTGAATTAAACTAAAATACATGGAGTTTTCATATGGGATACATGATTAATATTTTATTTCTATGAAGATTGAATCATTGTCACCTATAACAGTTCTATTTGAATGTTATTCATTCATAATTAATCCATTATTGATTATATTTGTGATTATCAAAAGGAAGAAGATGTGATCACATGATTTATATTTAAATAAAGATTAAACCATAATTTAAAAATAAGTATAAATGTTTAAATTCATCAGTAATCATTAAATTATTAAAAAATATTTGGGGGCCTCTATGGAACTAGTTGCTAATTTTGAGCAGAGAAGAACAAATTTTTGGTGCATAACCAACTCAAATTTTTATCATAATCGATTAGTAATTTGAGATGTACATAGTGAACTATAATATGAGAAAAATAATTGAATCAAATATTAATTTACAATAGTACACTAGAACAGACTATGGTATCCTCCCATAATGACTATTAATTAATTTAATTTGTCAAAAAATTTCCTTGTGCAGAATTTATTCTTAATTGAGGAATCTAAAAATGACAATACATTGTATCATAATTTAATTGTTTGAATCAAGTATATATTAACTAAATTGGTGGTCTACACATGCACCATGAACTTCTATGTGATATTGTAGAGTCCTACAGTGCTACCATGGAAGATTCTGAAGCTTTTGTTGTGCATCTATGATTTCCAAGATAATTTCTTAAAATATTGACTTTAATTGTTTTCTATAAATGTATATTTGTGGTAGAAAAATATTTCAATTTTCTCATGAGGATTTTCCAATATAGGAGATCTCTAGGGATGAAGAGGATTCATCAAGGTAATTCCACACCAAAAAAAAACATTTATCTAGAATTACAGTTGGAAATAATATAATTGATTTTATATAGTGATAGATTAAGAAAATAATAATTGTACATGGTTCATTATTAATTTATTTATCCTCGTATAATTTCATGTCTATTAAAATAGTAATATTATTTCTATACATGAATGAAAACCAGCGAAATAATTAAAAAATTCATGAATGAATTGGTTAAAATATATTGACATAATATTTAATATATATTATTTCTCATATTGAAATTAATCTCTGGTTATTATTCCTCCAAAATATTAATCGGTTATTGAATAATGAAAGTTTATTTAATAAATAAATATCCCTAAATAATTCAATAATAAAAAAATAAAAAAAATATTATCTTCACTAAATAGAAAATTAATATTCAATAAATATTATTCTCAAAAATATTCACTTGAATAACTACTGAATGTATATATGCAATCAAGAAAAAATGAATAATTTTTAATACAAATATAGGGATAATATTTATTCAAAATATTAAATAATAAATAATATTTAACATTTGACTATGGTTTTGGATACATTTATTGTGCGACTATCTTGGCCTCTTTCTTGATGGCTTTAGAGAGAGCCACCCAATGTCCAATGTTTGGTTTCTGTAAAACCCCAAGGAAGATATTGATAGAGAAATATATTTCTTTGTGAAATAAAACCTCATAATAATGATTACTACTTAATATAATAAAATTATCATGTAATATCTAATCCAATTGGTTGCATGTCGGTGTTATCAACCAATGTGCTCGATGTCTATTTATTTGGCATTCTGAAAATGAATCTACCCACATAACACCATGGAAAATGAATTATTTAGGATATTAAATTCCCATAAAAGGGACTAAGATACAACATTTCACTAACATACAGAAATGGAAAATCCAGTCTCTCTTTCTTCATTAACATATTATTATTCATGATGCCCCCGACATATCCTACATTGTCATGAACATATGTCACCCCAGTTATCCTCAATAAAAAAGGACCTGAAATATTATATCCATTAATAATAATATTAATTTATAAGCATCAATAAACATATTTTCAGATGGGAACATCCAATGATATATAAAAATGTGGATTTATGTCAGGTAGTTCATGTTCTATTAATCTCTAACAGATTAAATTTCCAAGGGAATAAACCATGAGATAGTTACTAAATGTTGAATAGGACTCTACCGTAGATGAACTATATATTCACAATCTCATAAAATTATATCATATAGCTATAGAAAATATATTTAATAATACTATCATGGATCTTATGGCTTCTCATCATAATAAGGAGCAGTTATGACCTTTCTGTATTGTAGTTACTCATATAAAATTATGACATATTTTGATACAAAAATGTAAATTCATGATATGATAATAAATTTATTATTATTAAGAAAATTAATTGAGGAAATAATAATATAAATATAATTTTATTAAATGTCAAAATATACACCAAATAATTAAACAATAAAATGAATTACTTAACATAGAACAACGTAAATATATTTGATAATTTCAATATTATATCTTCAGAAGTCCAAATTTTCGCCTAGAAAAATCATATTATTGTTAATTTATTATAGTTAGTTTTAAAATTTATTTGTGTATTATTAGTTATATAAAGGTCTTAATTATATAAATTATGAATTAGAGATGGAATATTATAATTCAAATAATTTTTATTTTCCAAATCAATTAATATCTATAAGAAATAGTGAAACATTTATTAAGAGACATTTTCATAGAAGAATGATCTACTCTGTATGAGATAAAGAAAGAATTTAAATGTGAATAATTTATTCCATATATTTCTTACAAAATATTTTTTCATAAAATAATTTTTTTTATTTTCATATATATCACATTATGATTTACAGGGAAAGATAAACAACAAATTTATAATTTAACATAACTCCAAAGAACATAGATAGAAATCTATTATAATTATTACATAGAAATAAAATCATGATTCGGTCAACCCACATGTACTAGTTTATTCTAATTAATGTGATATGGGGAACATGAGGAAAAACTTGGATTGATCCAAACTCAATCTCCGTGACTTGGGCCACCTGATCAAAATGTATTCTATCCAAATCATTCATTTAATCGTGAATTATGTTTTGGATATTTTTTATATTTAAATATAATGTTTTCTGATTTTGAATCTAATAAATAATTAAAAAAATTATTCCATTTTTCATATCATATCACTTACAATTTTGAAATCTAAATTTTAATTTAGAAAACATTTTACTTTAACACACCCAAATTATAAACTAAATCCCCATAATTAACATAAAATAAAAAAATTAAAACCATCAATGAGTTTCCTTTTCTCAAATTTCTATTCAATTGACTCATTAATTTAAATAATATTTTAAATAATTTCTCATTTATCAGTATAATTAACTACAAACATAAACAACTATTAATCCATTCCATTATTTATATATAAATTTCATTAATACATAAATTAACATATATATATTATGATTTTTTATTCCATTATATATTCTTTAACAACATTCTTTGCATCAGAATATCATAATAAAATAAATTAAATTTTCAGTCATTTATAGTATAAATCTTTTAATGGATCTTTAATATAAAAATTAAATATCATATTAAAAAAATATGTTATCTCAATCTGGTATTCAATATGTTAACCCAGATTGATTTTATAAATCATGTTTCGAAATTTTCTATCTATTTATAAGAAGATATTGTTATAATTATATAAATTTAAACTATTAAACTTTTATTAATAGCAAAAAAACTGACTAAAAGAATAATCTAATTTAAATTTTAGACTTCTTGTCATGATCTTTAAGCTAGAATATTATTGGAACATGGATAAACCCAATTTTTAATACTTTAGAGTATAGGATGTTATTAATTTTTGGATTTGAACATCAATTTGTAATGTTTAATAATAGATTTATAGTTATTTTCAAAAATGGATATTAGATAAATAAAAAATTTGTATAAATTATTGGTAGATTTTCTATAAAATTTTTATGTGAAGAGTCCATCATGTTTATAGCAATGGTGTACTAGGTACCTAATGAGTGTTATGGGAGAGGGTGTGGAACATAAGGACCACCATATACTCTATGGAATTAGAATAGTTTTTTGATTTTCTTTATAGTTTTTTTTAATTTTATAATAAATTAGTTTAAATATTTTAACAAAAACATCACTCCTCTCCCATAAACAATAAGTCATTTATGGGGAAGTTATATCATTAAAACCCAGTCTATATCATATATTCCTCTTATTTAATGTCATATTTATTTTGATTAATATTAAATTTTTATTTATTAGATGCCTTTCAGTATGTATAAGAATACATACACTTTCCATTTTAATTCTTCATGGAATCCTTCCATGATTCTCCCTTAAATCCGTTTTTGTGGGTTGGTGGCCTATTATATCTTGTTATCTTAACTATAATATTAAATCATCATAATATATTGTTTAGTTATAATCATAATACTTGATGTCAGATGGAAACTATTATTATCTATTGATTTATATATCAAATCATGCATGGGGTTATATGGATAATGTTTATGTGAGGGTGAGTAATCCAATATATTGAAGAAATGTATTTTGTTCTATGGGATAGCTTAATAATGGTTAAATAGTTTTATGAATTTTAAACTCAATATAGTGTTACGTGAAATGAATATTCTGATCCATTATTTATAGGTTATGTATGATACTTATCATGGTAATTAGAACACCTATGTGGTTTTCTCATAAAATAATTTATTGATGAATTTGTACAACCTTATATAATAACATTAAATGATTTCAATAATAGAAATGAGACACCTTTGGGAAATGGGATAGGTTTAAAGGTATTTTTTTAAGTCAATCTTTCTTCAGGTGATTCTTAATTAAATTAAACTACTATAATGGGTTTACATATTTTTTTATTCTCATTAATTATGACTTCATAATGAACATCTTGAGTAGGTAATGGGTTTTTGGGAGAAAATATTAGAAATTTTAGTTCTATTATAAATAAATGTGGGATATAATAAATTTTTAATTAATGATGTGGTGTTTCATGATAAATTTTCCTTTGACATTAATCTATGAAATATGATTTAATTATGTTATAATTACAGTATATTAATAGATAAAATGTCATGTGATGGAACTGTACATTATTTCCCTAAACCAACATGGGTTTTTAGTGTTGATTACTTCTAGATTTTTGAGATAAGGAGATCTCTACTCGTAATCTCACTTTTTATATTTTATTATCTCAACAACATGAGATTAAAAGATATATAAATGGAACTGGATTTAACTTTTAAAATTATCTATTTATATATGTTTTTCATTAAAAATATACCAATGAATTTATTAGGTTGTGTATCTTATTAATGAAATGTTTATTTGATTGCATGTTTTTATGATTCCATGTCCCTATTAGTTATTTTGATCATAATTTTCATTAACCATTCTATATTACATTGGTTCCATGATATTTGGTACTAGAAAGGGGTATCTGGTTTAATAATATATCCACCATAAAAATGTTTATTCATATAAAATAAATTTATATTGTCATATAATTGAACATAAACTAATCAATAACTATTTATGTATATTTATTTGTAACTATGATATTAATATATTTTTTGTAATTATGACTATGTAGAGGGTCCCAATATTGTTATATTATCTGAATAAGCACTTTAATGAGAAAATTTTAAACATAATGTTCATGTTGTAATTATTTTGATATAATCCCTTTGTTATTTTATTTTGGGAAATTAACTTCATTAAAATAATTTTGGATTTTTGGGACTTAGATTTGAAACATTGAAAAAGTATAAATTTTATTGATTTATGAAGAATTCAATGACTAAAATATGATGGTTTGACATTCATTTTATATTTTAATATAGAACAAATTAAATATATCCATGATGAGGCTTGAATTAATATAAATCTAGGTTATATAAAATAAATGAGTGGTACATATATAAATATATTAATACATTATGTTTCATGATCATTTTTTATGGAATGATTGTATATATGTAGAAACAAATCCATGTCATTGTCAATTTCATAACATGATATTATGATTTAAGGATGTCACAAACTATTAAAAAATACACCACATATTATGTACTAATATATGTGGTTATGAATGAATAAATAGACTAGAATAAGTACATCATATTATAGCATAATCCTCCATCACTACCACTTCAATGTTCTGGTCTCTAAAATAATCTCAATGGTGAGTGAGAAATAAAAAATATTTTGTCAATTAGGTTGATCATATGAAATATAATAAATGGAATTCATGCTAAGAACAATGAAATTTTTCAAATAAGTATTGAAAAGGAGAAACATGGAACAAAAAAAGTATATATATAATTTAAATTGATAATTTATATAATTAATGTATTATGTAATAGATACCTTTTAATAGGAACATTATATGATGAATATGTTCTTGGTCAATTTAAAATTAATTTTTCAAATTATAATCTTTTTACTATAAGGATCCAAGTGTATAATAATTCTAAAGTAGATCCATGCATGATCTATTCATTATTGGAAAATGACATTTTATTTTCAGGTGATAAACTAACAAATAAATTTTCTTTCATTGTTTATATTGATAGGATAAAATTCCTTTAGTCTTGGAATAATTTCTGTAGTTATTATTTTTCTTGAGTGGAAGTTAACAGGAAGAATGAATAATTTTTTTTTATTCACAACTATTCCCAAATATAAGTTAACCCTATTCAATAGACATAACCATCTGTTTATATAGTTAGGTTTTAGGTTAAAATATTATTTAATTGTGTACCAAATGTTAAATAATAAAATAATCATTATCATACAGCATGACATATATTATTATTAATATTATTATTATTTTATAGTGTATGTTAACATTTGTAATGATAAATATTATTTACCATCACCAAAATAAATATTCATCATGAGACACAATCATTTTTTTCTTATATTCCTCACCATTTATTGAATACCCAACAAAAAATTTAATAAAATATGCCATTCATTAATAAATATTTTTGATCAATGAAACATTAATAAAATTATACCTTGTTCGTGAGATTAATATTAATTCCATTAATTAAATTCAAATATAATTTAAGAAAGATAAACATAACCACCTAGTGTCTGACCCTGTAGTATTTTTTCTCATTTGAATTAGGTGGGCTTGCATAATGTCAATGATTACTGTCTAGAAATGGGTCATGGAACCCAAGATGGAAAACTTAATTTCATATAATTGAAAATGACGTAAAAAGGATCATATTTTAATAAAATCACTTTTCTAAATATCACATAAAATAGGTTGTGCAATAATGTCATAAACATATATAATATATATACATTACTTTGAATATCTGAAATGACCACATTGTTACACTATAGCCAAATAAATTAATGTGATTGTCATATTCCAATCAAAAATTGAGACATTAACATACATAATAAAATAATCCACAAGTACTTACTCAACATATCAATCAATAACATGTCATTATCATTGCCCCAAACATGCCCTATGTCCCATTAAAACATTTCATAACAGTTTTGGTCAGTAAATATATGTGTGAGAGACGTGACATGCATTAATAATAATATTAAAGTCTAAAGGGAATTAAAAATTCCCACTGATATGAATATCTAAGGACCCCAAAACATATAGAACACCTATTAGAATGTTTATTATCATAATTTATCATCTTGGAGATTAACAAGTGTGGACATAATGAGGAGTGGTACAACAACACTGAACCCACACTCCATAATAAGTTGTTAAAATGTAATCATTTCATTTCAGGCTTTCATACTAATAAATATGACAAATTTTTTCCATCCTAACCATATATAATCAAAATAAAATCTTGGATCACCTACAAACCCATATTAATTTTATGTTTAGGGTTTTTGGGAATTAATAAGAAAAATTACATAAAAAACTAACAAATTCATGATTTTATTTTTTTAACTCTTCTAATATTTTCATATTCTGTTTTTGGTCATATTCATCATCCAAAGAAAACCATTATAAATATAATTAATTTAACTTAATTCTTGATGGCCTAGGGAAAATGAAACATAAGAAGTGTGATCTCAAATACCTAGTAAGGGAAATAATGGGAATTTACAACTGAAGAAAATGAACATTATACAATGAATTGTAGGATTATCTTAGATCACCCATTGTATAATATGTGTGATGATCTTGTTGTGTTGTATACGTGCACCCATCATATATGTCATATCAGGCTCACCCGAGAGCATTAATTGAGATCAAAACTTTTTATAATTTATCTTGGTATCACCCATTCATCATCAAGAATGTGTAAGTATTATTCATGATTAAAAAATTTGGAGTCCTTCCATTTTCAACCAAAAGAAAAATTAATATTCTTTCATAACTTGATTTACTTATAGAAAAGAAAGGGTTTCCAAGACCATCTCAAAATCCATCCATAGAAAAATTAATGATGGAATTAGTAAGAAATATCTATAGGGGAGTTTATATAACATCAATGGTTATTGAAATAGGAAGATAAAAATATCATTAAAATATCATTAAAAACATTATCAGGGAAATTAATATTTTCATATTGAGTGACATTAAAGGATGTTTTCTTATATATAAAATGATTTTATAATACCACTTGGAACATTTCTTGAGGAAAATATCATTAATATTTTGATAAAACATATCTAAAATATGAAACGTTCTAAAACATTAATGAAAACATTTTCATTCAAAATAAAATTTCAATATTAGAAAGTGATCTATAAAAAATTAATTGGCCATTACAATTGAAAATTCCTTTTATATAGAGGGTGTTAAAACATATATTCCTTTTACATTTTTATAAAAATTAAAATATTTCCTCATTTGAAAAAACATGAAGATTCCTTTCAAAACATATTATTAAAATCCAATTATTGGTAATAATGAATTTAATGTTTTATACTAAAATAGTTTTAAAAAAATTAGAAAAAATGGATTTGGAAGAAAATTTATTTTCGACCAAAGAGAGAAATGAAGTAGTATTTTCATAAAAAAATATCATTAATTTCAAATACCAAATAGTAAAAAATTGTAATATTAATCGAAAATTATATGAATAACCATAAGAGAAGAAATTGTATGTGTTTTAACAAAATAATATCATTTTATTTCCTCCCAAAGAACCTTCTACATAAATAGTCTGCAAAAGAAAAGATATTGTATCATAAATCCTTTTCATCTTTGGTATCTCCACAACCACAATCCTCATAAAATAATAAAATAATATGAACATTAAATACCATAAACATATAGATATTCATGATATTACATATCAAAGGTGACTTAGTTACTCCTTATAAAAGAATATTTCTGAATAACATTATATTTTTCCAAAGGAATAAAATTCAAAATAAAAAACCCTTATAATGATCATAATGTTGAATTAAAAGTTAATCAATTAATAGATTATGTATATAAAATGTAAATACACAAATAAATTATTGATTGAAAACAAGATAATAAAAAATACATTACGCACATAACATCTACCTGTATTGGGCATTTAATCATTTGGATTTTTCCAGCTTTCCACCTCTTTCTTCAGTACATGTACATTCCTTAGGGGATTAGTGCTCAGTTTTTGACTCTCATTCCAAAAATGAAAAATTGTTATGAAATTCAGAATTTTCGGTCATTTTCCCTTGTAACAACAATATATAAAATTATTAGTTGGATTCTTAAAAAATTAATATCTTATTTTACTAATAAAATTTTCACTTGGAAATAGTTTGGCTTTATTAAAGGTTGGTGTATTCAAGATTGTATTGGAACTACTTATGAATGTTTTAATGGTATTAGAAAGAATAAATGGTGTGGTATTAGTGCTCTCAGACTTTAAATTAAGATTTATTTTGACACCATGAATTGGAACTTCTTCTTCGAGGATTTATATGGATTTGGGTTCAATTGAATTTTCATTAATTGGAATAAATATTTTTTTGTATATATCATGTCTCGGTTCTCATAAACTATACTATACTGGGATATTTCACATATTCAAAAGGGTTAATACTATGATATAAATTATAAATCATCTTATTCTCTATTTTTGATGAGTACCTCAGTCTCCTCATCAATCATTTAGAGGTATAGGAAATGTTGAATCATATTAATGCTTCTAGGGGTTTCAATTAACCTACCCATAATCACTATAAAGATGAAATTATTCTCTTTTTTCAAGGAACTATGAGGTAAATTCTTAATCATAAAAAAATGAAACATCATTGTGAGAATATATCAGAAAAATGCATTAATTACGATAAGTCATTCATCTAAATCATTAAGATATATCCACTATCTTGAAAACCTAGAATTAAGATGGAAATGGTGATTAGAGAGGAGTCCATTCCTTTTTTTCTATCTTAGTGACCCGATGTTCTTGGGATTACGTAGAGCTAGTTATTTACATTATTATAGAGGATAAGTTCAAGAACCAAATTTATTCTAATAATGGAAATGATCTCTCTATGGTTGGTCATATTTCTCTTGGATAATAATTTATTGTTTCTAAGCTTGCTAATTCTATGATGATCTATAAATATCCCTTAGGACTTCTTAAAAACATGAATGCATGTATAATGATTTTTTTGGATTGGTAGTATCTTTGGGGGAAAATGATCACAATTCCTTAGATAAATTATTGAATCACTCTTATAAATTGAGGAATCGACCCTAAAAAAGGTAATCCTTTCTATGAAGGTTTTTTGGACAGAATTACATGGAATGTGATCAATAGCACTTCATTTAATTTGGATTTCGTTAGAGGTAGATTGTATGACCTATTAAAGTAATAAATTATTTCTAATATAGATTATTAACTTTTTCTATTTATTTAAAACTATTTTTCCAATATTATGGCCCATTATAGATTTATTTGTAGTTGGAATTCATATCTCATATTCTGGATTATATCTTGACCAGATACCCCATTATTTATGATTATCATCCTTTAGTGATCTTTTAGGTCTTGATTAAGTATTTTATTGATTCTCCTAAATTTTATTTGAAAAACTATGTTTGATATGTCATTGATAACATACCATTTTCTCTATGATATTATATCTTAATTTGGTAATCGACAAAAAATGAATCCAGAGTAGTAAACTTTTTTATCAGTTCACTATTGTTGACTATTTTCAGGATTAACAATAGATCGGGAGTTTTTTATGGATTCTATTCATCCTTCTCACTTCAACTTGATATGATATTTGGATTAAAATTTCACTTATTTGGATAGATTCTAGAAAATATTTGGAATTTATTTTTACTCCATGGGAAGATTTTCAAACCTGAACCATGAGGACCCTGATCATATTTTTCTGAATTGTGTTACTACTTCTGCATTGTTGGATGTAGATAATGACATATTTGTGGTTTCGATGTCGATGCAGGTTTCACTTGAGTCTCTATTGAAGAATGATGTAGGATCTATCTCCCCAAAAATCTGAAACTTATTTTACATGGAAGTGGAGAAAGTGTTCCACATTATCTAGAATGACCATGACCTGATTTTTTCTTAAAATACCCCCTTCAACCTACAATGTGTGATTATAAAATCAATTATTTTCATCAGGGATTATAAAACACTACAGTAGGTATTTTTAAGTAATAGAATTCTTGAAATAACTATAATGAGAATAAAGGGTGTTGTTGGGAACTATAATCTAGAAACATGGACATTAAATGTATTCTAGTTTCCTCCATTCTACAAATGGATTAAAATTAATATTGATGGAGATTTTAAAGGGAACTTTGGGATATTATTATGTGGTGATGTTTCTCAAGATCCAAAATAGAAATTTATTGACTATTGTGTGGGTTATTTGTATTGGATTTATATATTGAAGCTAAGATTATTAGAGTCATTAATCAGGTTTCATTTTATAAAACCAAATGTTAGAATAACTTTTGGATTGAAAATAACTCTAATATAATTGTGAAAGAAATTATAAATGGGATGTGGCATATTTGGATGGATGATATTCCTTACGAATTCCATTCTCTCTATGTAAGAGATTTCTGTAAAATATCATCCTTTTGACTTGGGCTATACTTCACATAACTTCATAATCCTTGGCCTCTTTGGTCAAGGTACCTAATCAGATAATTACACACATAATCATAGAATATCTATGAAAATTAATAGGTAATAAAACCCAAGGAAAATAATTTTAGGTACGAACATTTTTACCACTTTGAAAATATCAAGTCAAACCCTTTGATGTGAAACTTAAAATAACATGATTTTTAAAATATTCATTATATTACATGTAAAAGGGGGACTATAAACACCATATAAAATAAAGTAGGTTGAAACATTAAAATATTCCTCAATGAAGTAAAATTGTGACCAAGCCCCTTACCTAGAGTCCATAAATTCAATATATGTCCTTTAACATCTATATAATAAACTTATATAAATTATTTGATTTCTAAACAATAATTCCAAGGTTTAATAAATTGTAATTATATAATTTATTTTATTTATCTTTTTTTTGAATATTTAAATAATTAATCAATTAATTACATGTCTAGTGTTTTGATAACGTTCGGTTCATTATTTCAAAAAAGCATTGGTGGGATGGGTGTGGTCAAAAGTGGTCAGTATTTCAATATCTATAAGATAATAATCATGAAACGTTTATCGCATTTATTCATTAATTATGTATTTAAAACAAATCATGAATTATTTTTAGGAAAAAATGACTATGTTACAATCATAGAGATGGTAGGTTGTACATACGCATGAGTAAAATTTTTATTTTTCAACAATCACTATGGAAAGAGGTAAATTATTTTTTTATAATTCCATAATTATCATAAAAAAAGAAATAAGATATTACTTAATGAAATAATCTTATATATATCATCCTTGTGATGTGATGATAAGAAAATAATCACAATGATTCGTGGAGGAAGTAGTCCACATGTACACATGTACGACGTTATCATATTTGAGTTACAAGAAAGGTAAGAAATAAAATTACATATTTGTTTTAAAAAGTGATTATTTTTTAATAAATATAATTAATGAATATTTAATAAAGTATAATTATGTTATTAATATTATATATATACCCTGATTCCATTATTGTTATTTTCCATGATAGGTTTTCGTGTAAAACAAATTATATCAGTTTGTGAGGCGGTAATCTGTCGTCCACATAATCAAAAATTTTGTTCCTCATTTGATGTAATAGAAAATGGATATAGGTTATTAAAAAAATATAATAATCTATTTTTATGTAATATATATAGGTTTTATTATATTTTAATGGTTAATACATGAAATAAGGAGGTAATAGGAGGTGTAAATTTAGATAACTTATAAAAGATAATTCCATTCCCTTAAAACTACCTCCATTGGATCACATACTAAGGACCCTAGGGTTTGTATTTTGAAAAAAACACCAAATATAAATCATTTATAATGATTTTTTGGATGGACTTTGGTTGGGTTTTGTCAAGACACATATCTTAGCAGGTGTGAATAAGGGATGTGGGTATGTGACCTTTTATAATAGGGGTGGAGTGGTATTTTTGTAAATACCTAAAAATATTCAACAATGGGAAGTCACTCCCACCCCATTTTTCCCTAAAATTTAATTTTCATGTATTATTTGGATGATATAGATGATCCACACATCCAAAAAAAGAATTGAAGTTTCAAATTATTTTTTCCTAACTTCTTTATTTTCATATTTTTAAAATTTTAATTTTCACAATGTTAACTATCCTTTTTATCTTGGTAATTTATCCTTTAATAATATAAATAAAATGATACTTATTATATAATTATTAACCAATATTTTAAATATAAATTCCTATTTATTAATTAAAAATCTTATGTTTGTGTAAAATAAATTTTAACACAGGTGCATGAAACGCACAAAACCTTTTCTATCATTTTCTGTATTCGCAAATTTTTTTAATATTTTCATGCAATATAATTATTATAAAAGGACCATTGGAACATTAATGTTAAATTATTGATATATTTAAAAATATAAAAATTACATGGCAGAGTATAATACTTTGAATAATTTTAAATCATTTAATAAAATAGTGTCTTTCATAAATAACATTTATGTCAAGTTTCAAACTATTCGTATAATTTGACTTTAAAAAACAACAATGAAAATATTGAATAACATTAAATTATATTAAAAACATCTATTATTGTAATATTTTTTAAAACAATTCATAAAATAAAATAAAAAAATATATATTATATTACTGTTATTATTTATAGCATCATGATTTTTAATTTTTTCTATTAATTAAATAATTATTGTGTTGGCATTGATTAATAATTTAATGTATTTATATAATTAAAAAAATTAAAAACAAATTACCCAAATCAAATAAATTTTATTTCTCAAAAATGAAAATAAATATTAATTCGAATCTTTTATTTTCCCTTATGTGAACACATACATTAAATTTAATATCAAGATTGTGGAATTTTTGTTTTTCTTTACTTAAATTATTAAATTGGTCAATTTCCTAGAAAGGTGTGTCAACAACGCATATAAATCAAAAGTATGATAATAATGGATTAAATGTTTTCTTAAAATATGAATTTCCTAAGGTTGTAGGTCATTTTATACAATATATATTTTGCGTACCACCCTTGAAAGACATGTTTTAACATTAATCATGGAAAGAGATCTTAAATATTTTTTTGTATTCATTATGACCAAAAAATAAATTTGATCATATTAGATCATATTATTAATTATTATTCAAAATATTAAATACATTATAACAAATTCATTTCACATAATTGGAAGAAATTAATTTAAAATTAAACTCACCGATGTGATAAAAATGGTTTTTCTCAAGAAACGTATTTTTCAAGCATAAGATGATTTTATATTAACTCTTTGACTGTTAGTCACAATTATATAAATATAAATTCTTATTTATAGATATATAATATATAAATTTCATTTAAAAAATTACACATTAGGTTTTTTTAATTAATTCAAATGGATAATCATTATCCACACTAAAAGAGTTTTTAGAAAAACATTTTTTATATCTAAAAATAAACTTACACTAAAATGCAGTATAAAGGTGATTGAAATGAAATTAAATACTTAAAAATATAAATAAATAAAAAATATTTTCTTTTAAATTAAATTTAAATTATAATGGTTCTTTTAAATTAATTAATTTATTGAAAATAAATGTTTATTTTATAACAAATATTATTTTTCAATATTTAGGGAAAATCAAAATTTTTAGAAAAATACCAAAATTTTACAACATGTTAATTTTTATTTTATGAGTACATAAATAAATATTTTATTATAAAATAAATTTTATAAATTATATATTAATTAATTGTAATATTTTATCATAAAAATAAATATTTTCTTTAAAAACATTGATGAATAATAAAAATTTACTAAAAATTGACTAGTTATTTACTAGTAATTGATTAATAAATTCATATTGAGTATGAAATTTTTATATATATAAATATATATATTATAAATTAGATAATAAAATTCATAATGACTAATTTAATGGATAGACTATAAGGGTCACACATTTGACGAGTCATTTTAGCTCTTCTTTTCATGTCTCATATGCTATTAAACATAACATTCCAATTTCAAAATATATTGGTGTTAAAATATGACTCATCCACTTCTGATGTCTTGCACCTATAATCTATATACTATATTTCCTATCATTTTTCAATATCGAAACATAGAACCACATTTAATATTATCTTCCTAGAACTTCAAGGTTCTCATCATAGTGGGGAACTATTATGACATTATCAATGCGATAATAACCTTATGACAATATTACATTATTTAATGTAGAACTATAAAAAATATATGGAATAACATATCTTATTAATATTAAAATGTTCAAATACACATGTAATAAAATTAGAAGATGTTGATTCTAAAACACCATCTCTAACAAACTCCCACTTAGACTAGAGACAAATACCTGTAATCTTCAGTCCATTATACATAACATAATGATCATGTTTCTATGAAGTTAAAGATTTTGTTAATGGGTGAAACACATTATCTTTCTTTGTTACTCTACTCAAGACAACTTCCACTCTTTATGAAGAAATTCTTCAAGAGATGATAATTCAGATGTATATACATTCTCCATTGATGTGACCTTATCTCTATTACGAGAGACACTGGTATAATATTATTAAAAAAAGTATGATGAAAGATTTACTTCAAGTAATAACATATAGATCAGGGAAAAAAATTCATATACATAATAATTATTTAGCTACCATATAAGACACAATATATTCATACTCTACAGTAGATTCTGTGCATATGGCCTTTTTGATCTCTTATAGATAACAACATTTTAATTCAATGTTATAATGTATCCCTTATATGATTTTGGATCATATTGATCTATTTAGAAGATATAATCCACATATCATATGATTATTATTTCTTAATATACTCCATTTACCATAAACATAACCTTAGTATGTCTCAAATACTTAAGGATAATTTTAAATTCCTTAAAATGGTGGTCACATGGTTCAACAAAATATCTAATTAACTTAATCAATGAATTAGAAACATCTTCCCTAGTAGATAGAAAATAATACTATATTAACCCAATCACATGAACATATATAATCATTTCCATTTTTTTATTTACTCTTGTGTTTGAGGATACATTTTAATTGAATGATGAATACCATATCACCCTAAAAACAATACCAACATGGATTTATTCATACTGATTCTCATCAATATTTGGTCAAAATTAGTACCTTGACTTTGACTAAGTAGTCACATGGATCAATCATGATGGATCTTAATCATAAGAATATATGTTTCCTTAACTAATTCCATCATGTCGAAGCATTTATTCAATATAACTTTACATACTATAAGACTATTTTTTATTTTCCAATATCTAATATGTCATCAATGTATACTATTAAGAAAAAGACACTAGCCCCACTAAATTACTCACAGATACATGGCTAAAATTATTTAACATCAAACCAAATTCGAAGAGGGAATCATCAAACTGAATGTTCCTTGACCTAAATTTGTACTTCAATTCATAAATATATTTTTTTAAAATTTTTAATCATTATTGGTAACCTTAGGAGTCCCAAGACCATTGAGTTGTGTCATATAGACATGTTCTTGAATGTATACTTTATGAAAGGCTATTTATCAATCCATTTTTAAAATATCATATTTATATATTTCCACAATGGAAACCATAATTCCGATGGATTTTAGCAAATAATCTATTGAAATGACTTCATCGTAGTCAATCGCTTGATGTTGTTTAAAACCTATTGTTACTAGATGTTCCTTATATGTACTGAATTTCCTATCTAGGTCTTTTTTCTTCTTAAATAACCATTTATAACCAATGGTCTCTGTAGAGACCCGTATCCTGATGTACATGGACATTACATTACTTTTGCGGAATGCTTAATACATAACAAAAATACACACACAAGGATCGTAATAGTTTAGTGTCTTTGGAAACTCGGAACGTAATCTTCTAATCCTGGTGAAAGATCTTCAAAATC
The DNA here is from genome assembly GCA_963277665.1 of Viscum album. Taxonomy (NCBI): domain Eukaryota; kingdom Viridiplantae; phylum Streptophyta; class Magnoliopsida; order Santalales; family Viscaceae; genus Viscum; species Viscum album. The sequence goes on from OY728146.1 coordinate 931,506,806, forward strand.
TCCCACAAAGATCTTATTTTTTTTTTACCTAAAACCTTTCTTTATATCCTGGGGAAAATAAAACATAAAAGGGTGAGCTCAAATGCTCAGTAAGGGTAAACAAAAGAAATATCAATCACATAATTTTCATAAGAACATAACATTTTTGGAAATCTTAACCTGCAAAAGAGAGCATAATTTCATAACATGGGATAAATCATAGTAGTGAAAATGAAACCATAACTTAAAACATTACTCATTGTGGCATACACACATAATCATAGAGAATCATTTCTTGTTAGTCAAGACTCATTGCCAAGACTATCTTAGTGGACAAAGTCCCTTTCTGAATCTCGTAATCCTCGTTTCAGTCCTGTTTCACTGAACCGGTATAACCTACCATTCCATCCATGTCTATCTCATGAGATATAAAATCTTTACCCAATGCATTGGAGGGAGATATAGGTCCCACCCATCTCATAATGAATCCTTTCTTATGTGTGCCACATAATCATAAACCATACATCATAGCGTAACCCATGTAATAAAAATGGGATTCTTAAACAACATGACATCATAAAACCATTCATATAAGATAAAGGAATTCATAAACATAATTCCATCACAACATAGTCAAATCAATGTAAAAATATGGATAGAAACAGAACCCTTTATTACCTTAGATGGAAAATAATTTTGATAAAACACTTGAAATGAATTCTTGAGGAAAATATCCTTTCTTCTTCAAAATCAATTTCTTTTCACAAAACATCATGCAATTTTAAAAGAAAGTGATTTAATTGAAAATAGTCATGAAATCATTTAGAGGAAGCTTCATGAAAATAAGTCTTTATAAAACAGTATAAATCCGTTCGTGCCGTATAAGTTAAAAAAACATTCTTTGTACTTTTGTTGAAAAAGTCAAAATGTACCTCGTACGAAAAACGACAAAATATTCCTTTCATATCTTTTACTAAAAACTCACCAAAGGGTAAAATTGGATTTAAAAAATTGTAGGTGGATGGAAATAACATTACATATTGAGGAAACATAGATGTGGATGATAAAATACACCCCAGTAAATACCAACGTATAAACAATCTCGGATAAAAATGAGATTGTGATATTTCCCTTACCTTAGGTCCGACTTGCTTTGTAAGTGTCCGAACCTCCTGTATAATGATTTAAATCATGTTATTTACTTATTACAGAATCATATTCATTGTTATTATATCATATATGGTCCACTTATGACTTTATATTACCTGTTCTTTTGTAAATTCCATGTTAAAGAAGCGTTTTGGGTAAAATCGTTTCATTTATCGTAGGTGTTTTGACTTGTTGTTCTTGACATCATTATTACTTATATCATGATTTACTTACTTCCAGAATATAAAATATGATTTATATATCATATATATTCAGTATATATATATATATATAATAGGTAGATAAATAAAATGAAAAACACAGTTCATGGAGACGGTAGTCCGTACGTACGCATGAACGCTGTTTTCCTTTCCTTATTGTCATGAAATGGAAGTAAGTAGATGACATACATATGTATATATATATACATAAATCCAGTAGCTTTATAATGTCATATATTTCATTATTATTTCTTATATATACTTTATAATCATTCTTAAATGGTTAACATGGAAAATGAATCTCATCGCATCGTGGAGACGGTAGTCCGTACGTACGCACGAGCGATGATATCATTTCTATAAATATTGAATTGAATTGGAGTGGATTATACAATATATCAGAATCAATATGATTTTTTAATAACTATGTATAGTTATTCTTTACACTATTATACCCATCCATGTAAGGTGGTGGTGGAAAATAGATTACACCACGGCGTGGAGACGGTATTCCGTACGTACGCACGCGCGGTGATTTCTTTTTCCGTAGGATGGATAGATGGTGAAATAGGGTTGTTTCATACTTATAATAACATATCAGTATATGAGTGATACTGATGTTATTACTTCATAATGAAACAACCTAAGAAGAAGAAGTGGAAGAAGAAATAAAGATGAAAGAATTGGTAACGGTAATTACCTCTTCTTTGAAGCGCCTTTTGGAGACCTCCTCTTAGGGAACTAAAATTGGTCTTTGAGTAAGACCAGAACCTCTAGGATGTTTCTAGGGAAGTGGAGAAGAGATTTTGTCAGGGGTTGGCCGAGCTTGAGTGCTCAAATTGGTGTGAGGAGGAGGGGGAGGAGGTGTCCTTCTATAGGGGAGGAGAGGGGCACCTTAGGAATTCTTAAAAATATTAATTTATAATAAATCTAACCCCACTTAAAAACCTCCAAAAATGACTCATATTCGAAGCTTAGATGAGATAGGGTTGTAATATCATCAACCAATCAAATTTAGACATGTTTGGATCTTATTTTAAACCTTATCAACTAGATTTAACTCTAAGTTAAATAATTTAACTTTTACCGTGTCTTTTTGTTTTCTTTCACTATATGGTTAATACACTTACTATAACATGCCAAACGAACCCCAAATTGTTTATTATTAATATATATATCCTTATCTAAGTCATTTGGCCGAACCTTAGATTTTTAGGAATACAATAACAATTAATAATATAATATTTGATTTAAAAACTATTTTGTGTCAATTTTTGACACTATTTGATATATGATTTTTGTGAAAGTCATAACAGAATTAAATGTTCGAACCAAGTTGATTAAATCAACATTAATATATCATAGTAACCTAGAAAATTATTGGAATTCATAAAAAATCTCAAATTACATTTATTTTGGTGTTTATAACATCAATTATGTCAATATTTCATTAATAAGATAATTACTGCATCATCGTTGTGTCATACATAAATTAAATTATTTGATGTCTAAAAATTACAAATAAAATACCATCATGTAGGAAATCTTTTTATATTTCTAATGAATATTTACAATCGAATTTATCTTATGTATAACCCCATATTAAAAATTATTTACTTATTAAACTTTGATTTTAACTATTTTAACCCTTCTTTAAATAAATTAATAACAAATGTCCTAATCTAATCCAAGTGGGCCTAAATGGTCATATTTTATTCCTAAGTTTGTTTTTGGTCGAATTACAATTGTCCAATAGAATTAGGATATGTGTTAGGGTAATATTAATATCATATTTACCCTTAGTTACCTTATTTACTATTAACCGTGGTAAAAAAAGTAAAAAGTTACTATTCACCAAAAAATTATTTTCATCTCATTGAACCACATTTTATTCCTTGATATTAACCGTGTCTCTCGGATTTTCAAAATTCCATTCACAGAAGCGGTAAAATTATGTTTTATGCAAAATTCAGTTTTTAACCTACCACTTAGTAGTTTCACTATTCATCAAAAATTGATGTTTTTCAGAACAATGTTAAAATTTCATCCCAAGCTATATTTCATATTCCGAATTCAAAAATGAAGTCTATTTTACCAAATTCATAACATAAAAGTTGCATTAATTAATTTTATAATTAAATCCCGCTGTTAAAACAAATAGCGTGTTTTTAAGAAACAATATCTATCAAAAGATTGACACTTGTTTATGTCTAGTTTAATTGTGAAATTACATCCAATGACCAACATTGTATTAAATTGTAAAAATATATTCTAAATATACTTTAAAACCACTCAAATTAATGATTTATCACTATTAATTATTTCGATTAAAAAAGTTGTTTTTAATTATAATTTAGTAATTTTCACTATTCATCTGAATATGAAAGTTATCCGAAAAGTACCAAAATTTCACCTTAGGCTAAATTCGATACTCCGAATCCAAAAATAAAGTTCATTTTGAAAAATAAGATTTACTGGATTTCAAAAAGTGGTTATTACTATTCATAATGGCTAGTTTTAATAATATTTTTATAGCATATCGTTGTTTAGTGAAACTCGGTATTGCGTACTACACACGCTATCGAGGAAGGTCGCGATTGCGTGTAATGCAAGTCAAGTCAAGGATGTGTGTTGTGCAAGCTCCTTTTGGTGTAGCGTACAACACAAGACATTAATAAAATTAAAAAGAATATATTTTTTTATAAAATCTTGGGCTGTTACATTCTATCCCCCTTAAAATGAATTTCGCCCTCGAAATTCGTCGGAGTTATAAATGGTTTACTATTCGAAAGTTTCTTTAATAGAAACCCACATCGTAAAAGGGAATACCAAAACTTGGCTTTAAAAACTAAAGTATGAAATGTAACGATTACCCAAATAAACTAATCACTGGGTTTCCACATAGGTGAAAATATGGATATGGAAGAGAAATCTAACCATCATGTTCTGATGGAGAGTGGTAGAGAACATGGCTATGGAAAAGCCAATAATCACAAATCCATAAATTTGTGATGATCTAAGGTACCATCTGATTCATCAGGTATAAGATCACTAGGACAACATTTTTGGTTTTCAAGATCATTTCCCTAAAGTTAAAGAATTTGAATTAGAATACTTACTTTATTTTGGTACAATCTCACTATTGTTCGTGCCTTTAACAATTTCCACTTCATCTCTTAAATAAATGAAGTTGAATTTGTTATTCGTGAAGTGTTAGCAGATCATGTGATAGAATGACGGGTCATTCCATCTGTCTCAAACAAAAGGTTAGCAAAAATTATATACATAAATCGATCTATAGTGAGATTAATCACATATGGTTCCTAAAATGGACTTATACTTCATATATCATACTTCTTAATATAATAAAACTAGTTTCTACTAAACAGGAACTTCTTGTAGGTCAGTGGTAGGCGATAAAGGCCAGTCGCACTTCGGTTGTGGGTTCGATTCCTACAGCCTTGTCCGAAGCGATGGGCTGTCGCCCGTCCTGCAGGTTGTCCCTTTTTCTAAAACTACGTTACTATAACATCCCATCAATAATATCGAAAATCTTCTATCCTTAAACAATACTGACTTATGTCCAACATAATCCAGTCTAATCTTTAGGCTTATACATAATACTGCAGTCCACTCTCATCGATTACCAGAGATTTAATACTGTCGTTGATCCCCACATATCATAAGATATGTCTTGTTGGTCACATTCCAAACATTCAAAGTCCTTAATCGTGTATTCTCTTGAATACCTTAGTGAAAACATGAGTGTATACCAAAATCCTCAAAATTCTATATACTCAAACCATGATATCACTTAGTCCTTATATCAATCATGAGCTCATGAATACTATCAAACATTTAATTTTCTCCTTATCCCTTCATTATGCGCATATCATCTACATTCCAAAAATATCTGAATAACCTTTCATGGATACTGGTAACATTAATCAGACAACAATGTTACAATCCTTACATGTCTCTTTATTCCATAGTCCCATGAGATTACTTATACAACATTACACATGATAAACATGTAATCATTCCACTACATTCTTAAACCATTGACCGAGCTTCAACAATTCTTTCATCTCACATACCATTGGTAGTCTCTTCATCATCATCCACATAAATACTTCCCATATGACCATACTGATTCTCTTCATGAGTCTTTCCCTTAGGGCATTTGTTTTCATAATTCCCATACATTCCACATTTAAAACACTTAAACCATTTTTGATGTCGTAGCAATACCATTATCCTCATCCCTGGTATTAACTGAACCTTTTCCTTTGCACTTACTGGCTTTGTGTCCTTCTTTTCCACACCCAAAGCATCTTCCAGTTCCTTTGAAACATTCTCCTTGATGCCTCTTCCCACATGATTTACATAGGGGAAATTGAACTTTCTTTCCTCTATGATCATCATGAAACTCCATCTTTCTCTTATTAGCCGAGTCAGGAAACTTACCAAATTTTACTTTATTGATCATATTATGAGATTTCTGATTCGGCATAATAATGATGTTTGGACTTCCAAATCCCATTTCATTTGGTTGCTCATAAAGAATATCATTCCATTGTCCATCACTTCCTCCATTATCGTGAATCACCTTGTTTCCAGCCATTTTCTAAAACCCAAAAAGAATAGCGTGAGAGGCAAAAATCATGCTAGGGAAAACAACATAATAAAGGGTTAGTACCCTCAATATCTAACATCTTAGGTTTAATTCTATGATCGTTAGCATAATTCTATTACTATAACCTATACGTATACTTAACCTTAGAGACATCCCTAGACATACCTTAGAAATATCTCTAGGGATCTCACTAACGTTCTCACATCCTTGTTTCCAAAGGTTGAATAAACCTTTCCTCTGATACCAACTGTAGAGACCCGTATCCTGATGTACATGGACATTACATTACTTTTTCGGAATACTTAATACATAACAAAAATACACACACAAGGATCGTAATAGTTTAGTGTCTTTGGAAACTCGGAACGTAATCTTCTAATCCTGGTGAAAGATCTTCAAAATCTCCCACAAAGATCTTCTTTTTTTTTACCTAAAACCTTTCTTTATATCCTGGGGAAAATAAAACATAAAAGGGTGAGCTCAAATGCTCAGTAAGGGTAAACAAAAGAAATATCAATCACATAATTTTCATAAGAACATAACATTTTTGGAAATCTTAACCTGCAAAAGAGAGCATAATTTCATAACATGGGATAAATCATAGTAGTGAAAATGAAACCATAACTTAAAACATTACTCATTGTGGCATACACACATAATCATAGAGAATCATTTCTTGTTAGTCAAGACTCATTGCCAAGACTATCTTAGTGGACAAAGTCCCTTTCTGAATCGAGTAATCCTCGTTTCAGTCCTGTTTCACTGAACCGGTATAACCTACCATTCCAGCCATGTCTATCTCATGAGATATAAAATCTTTACCCAATACATTGGAGGGAGATATAGGTCCCACCCATCTCATAATGAATCCTTTCTTATGTGTGCCACATAATCATAAACCATACATCATAGCGTAACCCATGTAATAAAAATGGGATTCTTAAACAACATGACATCATAAAACCATTCATATAAGATAAAGGAATTCATAAAAATAATTCCATCACAACATAGTCAAATCAATGTAAAAATATGGATAGAAATAGAACCCTTTATTACCTTAGATGGAAAATAATTTTGATAAAACACTTGAAATGAATTCTTGAGGAAAATATCCTTTCTTCTTCAAAATCAATTTCTTTTCACAAAACATCATGCAATTTTAAAAGAAAGTGATTTAATTGAAAATAGTCATGAAATCTTTTAGAGGAAGCTTCATGAAAATAAGGCTTTATAAAACAGTATAAATCCGTTCGTGCCGTATAAGTTAAAAAAAACATTCTTTGTACTTTTGTTGAAAAAGTCAAAATGTACCTCGTACGAAAAACGACAAAATATTCCTTTCATATCTTTTACTAAAAACTCACCAAAGGGTAACATTGGATTTAAAAAATTGTAGGTGGATGGAAATAACATTACATATTGAGGAAACATAGATGTGTATGATAAAATACACCCCGGTAAATACCAACGTATAAACAATCTCGGATAAAAATGAGATTGTGATATTTCCCTTACCTTAGGTCCGACTTGCTTTGTAAGTGTCCGAACCTCCTGTATAATGATTTAAATCATGTTATTGACTTATTACAGAATCATATTCATTGTTATTATATCATATATGGTCCACTTATGACTTTATATTACCCGTTCTTTTGTAAATTCCATGTTAAAGAAGCGTTTTGGGTAAAATCGTTTCATTTATCGTAGGTGTTTTGACTTGTTGTTCTTGACATCATTATTATTTATATCATGATTTACTTACTTCCAGAATATAAAATATGATTTATATATCATATATATTCAGAATATATATATATATATAATAGGCAGATAAATAAAATGAAAAACACCGTTCATGGAGACGGTAGTCCGTACGTACGCATGAACGCTGTTTTCCTTTCCTTATTGTCTTGAAATGGAAGTAAGTAGATGACATACATATGTATATATATATACATAAATCCAGTAGCTTTATAATGTCATATATTCCATTATTATTTCTTATATATACTTTATAATCATTCTTAAATGGTTAACATGGAAAATGAATCTCATCGCATCGTGGAGACGGTAGTCCGTACGTACGCACGAGCGATGATATCATTTCTATAAATATTGAATTGAATTGGAGTGGATTATACAATATATCAGAATCAATATGATGTTGTAATAACTATGTATAGTTATTCTTTACACCATTATACACATCCATCTAAGGTGGTGGTGGAAAATAGATTACACCACGGCGTGGAGACGGTATTCCGTACGTACGCACGCGCGGTGATTTCTTTTTCCGTAGGATGGATAGATGGTGAAATAGGGTTGTTTCATACTTATAATAACATATCAGTATATTAGTGATACTGATGTTATTACTTCATAATGAAACAACCTAAGAAGAAGAAGTGGAAGAAGAAATAAAGATGAAAGAATTGGTAACGGTAATTACCTCTTCTTTGAAGCGCCTTTTGGAGACCTCCTCTTAGGGAACTAAAATTGGTTTTTGAGTAAGACCAGAACCTCTAGGATGTTTCTAGGGAAGTGGAGAAGAGATTTCGTCAGGGGTTGGCCGAGCTTGAGTGCTCAAATTGGTGTGAGGAGGAGGGGGAGGAGGTGTCCTTTTATAGGGGAGGAGGGGGGCACCTTAGGAATTCTTAAAAATATTAATTTATAATAAATCTAACCCCACTTAAAAACCTCCAAAAATGACTCATATTCGAAGCTTAGATGAGATAATGTTGTAATCTCATCAACCAATCAAATTTAGACATGTTTGGATCTTATTTTAAACCTTATCAACTAGATTTAACTCTAAGTTAAATAATTTAACTTTTACCGTGTCTTTTTGTTTTCTTTCACTATATGGTTAATAAACTTACTATAACATGCCAAACGAACCCCAAATTGTTTATTATTAATATATATATCCTTATCTAAGTCATTTGGCCGAACCTTAGATTTTTAAGAATACAATAACAATTAATAATATAATATTTGATTTAAAAACTATTTTGTGTCAATTTTTGACACTATTTGATATATGATTTTTGTGAAAGTCATTACAGAATTAAATGTTCTAAAAAAGTTGATTAAATCAACATTAATATATCATAGTAACCTATAAAATTAGTGTAATTCATAAAAAATCTCAAATTACATTTATTTTGGTGTTTATAACATCAATTATGTCAATATTTCATTAATAAGATAATTATTGCATCATCGTTGTGTCATACATAAATTAAATTATTTGATGTCTAAAAATTACAAATAAAATACCATCATGTAGGAAATCCTTTTAGCTTTCTAATGAATATTTACAATCTAATTTATCTTATGTATAACCCCATATTAAAAATGATTTACTTATTAAACTTTGATTTTAACTATTTTAACCCTTCTTTAAATAAATTAATTACAAATGTCCTAATCTAATCCAAGTGGGCCTAAATGGTCATATTTTATTCCTAAGTTTGTTTTTGGTCGAATTACACTTGTCCAATAGAATTAGGACATGTGTTAGGGTAATATTAATATCATATTTACCCTTAGTTACCTTATTTACTATTAACCGTGGTAAAAAAAGTAAAAAGTTACTATTCACCAAAAAATTATTTTCATCTCATTGAACCACATTTTAGTCCTTGATATTAACCGTGTCTCTAGGATTTTCGAAATTCCATTCACAGAAGCGGTAAAATTAAGTTTTATGCAAAATTCAGTTTTTAACCTACCACTTAGTAGTTTCACTATTCATCAAAAATTGATGTTTTTCAGAACAATGCCAAAATTTCATCCCAATCTATATTTCATATTCCGAATTCAAAAATGAAGTCTATTTTACCAAATTCATAACATAAAAGTTGCATTAATTAATTTTATAATTAAATCCCGCTGTTAAAACAAATAGCGTGTTTTTAAGAAACAATATCTATCAAAAGATTGACACTTGTTTATGTCTAGTTTAATTGTGAAATTACATCCAATGACCAACATTGTATTAAATTGTAAAAATATATTCTAAATATACTTTAAAACCACTCAAATTAATGATTTATCACTATTAATTATTTCGATTAAAAAAGTTGTTTTTAATTATAATTTAGTAATTTTCACTATTCATCAGAATATGAAAGTTATCCGAAAAGTACCAAAATTTCACCTTAGGCTAAATTCGATACTCCGAATCCAAAAATAAAGTTCATTTTGAAAAATAAGATTTACTGGATTTCAAAAAGTGGTTATTACTATTCATAACGGCTAGTTTTAATAATATTTTTATAGCATATCGTTGTTTAGTGAAACTCGGTATTGCGTACTACACATGCTATCGAGGAAGGTCGCGATTGCGTGTAATGCAAGTCAAGTCAAGGATGTGTGTTGTGCAAGCTCCTTTTGGTGTAGCGTACAACACAAGACATTAATAAAATTAAAAAGAATATATTTTTTTATAAAATCTTGGGCTGTTACAGTCTCTACATCTACTAGAAGATATACCAAAATCAATAATTGATTTTGGTACATTTTAACCATTTACAAATTATTGGCATCACACCACTTTGAAGAATTTATCCCACCTGCTACATAATTTTTGCTCGAATGATCATAATTATCCATAAATAGAGTCATCATCCTCAATGACTATAAAACCCTAGCATTCCATTTTTCTAACATCTCTTATACTTGTACATAGTACTTGTGTCTATTGAATTAAATCTTCTTCCATAAGGTTTTTTACAATATGTTCCAATGCCAGCTCTTATATAGATTGATCACAGACTTCATAAATTTATATCTCACACCCACTATCCTTGAATATATATTCTCCCTCTCAATGAATATGAAATTTCATACTAATATCAAATTTTTTACAAGGGTTCATGTAGGTAATATCCATTAATTTTCTTGTGGAACCATATAATGGTATACACTGTGTATTGGGATGCAAGTTTGTTACCTATATATTAAAGGAAATGATTAAAAAAACACATATGTATGTATGGAGAAACGGGTTTTATTATATCCCAAGATTGGTGTGGTATACCGTTTTCAACTTTATATTGAACTTAGCTTTGAATTTTTTATTCTGATTGTACCATGTTTCCCCAATAGGATAATGGGATACTTGCAAGAATCATCATTGATCTCACCATGTTAAACAAGATGTGGTTCACTCTTTCAATTACACAATTTCATTGTAGTTTATATAAAGTAGATAAGTGATATAAAATCCAAAAAGAAAACCATAAATAAACAATGAAGTATTTCTTAAGACATTCTCTACAGTGTTCTGAGTTCAATTTCTTAATCTTTTTACCAAGATGATTCTCTACATCATGGAGACATTCATTATGTCCTTCAATGGAATCCATCTTATATTTAATCATGTAAAAATACATATATACTAAAATAATCATTAAATGTTTTTAGGTATTACTACCCACCCATTTCATCAACTATAAATAGACCAAACACATTGGTATTAACTAATTAAAGAATATATTTAGAACATTCACCTTTTCTGCTAAATGATGATTTGGTTATTTTCACTTATAAACATTTCTGACATACCCCCATGTGATTTTAGATTAAAGTAACATCTCTTGATGTAATTTAGTCAAACAATTTTCATTTACATTAATAAGGTGGTGATACCCATGCTAGTTGTGGTATTTTTCATTAAAAGTTATTTTTTATAAATTACATTACTTGAGTTGTGCAATACAACACATAAAGTCCATTATTTTAACGTGACTTACTATACAAACTAATATATTTCTAAAATAAGAAACATTCATTCCAGAAAATCTAAATAAATCCTTCCATAACAAATCTTGATAGAGAAATTATTTACGGAACAAAATTACAATCCTTCACAGCCAATATCATTCCCATTAGCTATGTGAGGTAGTATTCCCCAATAACCATAATTTGAAGTTTTGATCCCTTAGCTACTCATAGATCTAACTCCCCTCATTGGATCATTTTTAATATACATGGTTCAATACTTGAATACATATGTGTGTAATAAATGATTTATTTGATAGAAAATTTATAGAAATTGATAAATTTCACTAGATCAAAAATACACAAGAAACATCCCATTGCTTATTTGGATTGGTGCAAATTTTCTTTTTGTGGAACTTATTTCCTCATGTGAAATAGATATCTTCATACTCCATTTCATTCACTATGATCATTATCTTCTTTCAATGGTGTTTTACGGAATCATTTGTATTATATATCATCAAATGGACTTTTAGTTTATTCACCATATGGACACAAGGTTTTTTTGATTCATCTATTAATCTAATTGGAGAATAACATTGAGTATATATGTATGAGTCTTCTCAATGTTATTACTATTATTTTTTTCAATTACGATGTAGAAACCATAAAGGGGTTATGTAATAATGATATCAATGCATTGTTAACCATCAATGTAAATTCTTGATCCTATAGGATCTCAATGTTCCAGTGTATTTAATATTATAAGGACTATCTTGCATATCCTATCTAAGATCACTCCTTCAGAATGACTTGTATATCTCAATCCACTCTTGTCTTTCTCTTTCATAGTATAGACTATGATGATTCACATGCCTCGTACAAGGATACATGTATTCATGTGACATTATGAGTTTAGTAGAAATTGAAGATAACATAAAACATTTGACATTGACTACATAATTCCATTTTTTCAGAGATAATGAATTCATCATCACTCTCCTCCATTACAAGAGGATTAAGTAATAAGGATTCTAGAATGAAATGTGTTTATAATTCGTTGTAAAAAACCTAAAAGTGTTGTAACCACTCCCAGATGTTAATGCCTTGGGGTAGATGTTCTTTATCTATATTGATCACAAGGATAATATAGATGTAGAAATATCCAATATTATACAATTTAAAGGAGAATATTATATGTTCTTTGAATTATTACAAGTAATGTGAGAAATAACATTAATGAAATTTGTATTAAATATCCCACTATTTATTCTAGTCCATTCATCCCTCATCATTGAACTTGGAATGCCTATTTTTCTAGATGTTCTAGTGGAAAGGATCCATATTCCACTTCACATATCATCGATGAGGGATTTTTGACCTACTTTGTGATATTTAGGTAGGTGGTTCATCTCAAACTAAGAGTGTGTAGCTTGATTATATGTTCAGTGGACTCCCCAATCCTAAATGACATATTTTTAGTTATTCAATACTTCCCTTAAAGTTACATAAATTCTAGAAAGGGATAATTATCTTGGTGTATAATGGTTAAGTCATCCCATAACATTCATAAAAACAACATGTTAAAAGTAAGTACCTGAATGAGGTTTTTCAAAACACTTATTCTTAAGGATTATATTCCAAATTAGGTATTGTAAGGCCAACATTGACTCAATATTATGTTGAGGAATTTTTGTGTATTATGTGTAAAAATTTATTTTTTATTCTTTTCTATGTATTCTTAATATTAATTTTATTTTACTTAATTTATTCAATGATCTTTTATTAAAAATATATAGATAATCCATTTATTTATATACCACCCTTTTACATTAATTCATTTATTTATTTGATCTCCATCTTTCATCCTAAAAATAAATAATTCATAAGATAAAATAAATAAATAGATGAACCAATCATGAGTATATCTAATAGTTGAATTATTGAGGAGATAATAAATCGATATATAACTTGGGGAAATCCTTATTTTAGTGTTGAAATAAGTAATAGAATTCCACGTGTCCACCTATAGATCTATTTGGTTGGAATTATAATGGTTTTATCTTTAACCATCTCTTAATGCCTTGGGATAATCCATTTATAACTTATATTTATAACTCTTATTTCAGTTAGAGAAACCAATGGATTGGTTAAGGGGGGATATAGAAATGACTTTGGAAATGCAGGTCCAATATAATAATGGGTGATGGGATTACTCACAATTCATCATATTTAATTTGGGATTTTTTATTTGTAATCCAATGAAATAAATTAAATTAAATTAGACTAATTGATACACAAGTTTATTTCAAACTCATGAATGATGTTACACATGCAATGAATATGAAAAAGAAAAAACTATTAAGATTCATTTCTACTTCTTATTTATTATCATGGTAATTTTTTTCTCATTAAATAATTAATTATTAAATTAGTTCACATTTGTTTAATGAATATACAATATCTCTTAGATATAGCCATATTAAATGTATTCATGTCAATTAAATAGAAGAACAAATTATTACATATAATTATAATAAATTAATATGGAATTTTATAATTATTTAAACTTTTTATTTATTTTTCAAATAAAATTGGTTCAAATAAATATAATATGGTTTTCATTTTTTTATTAGAATTTTAATGTACTGTAATTATTTAAATTAGTTGGAGACTAGACGATGAGTACTTATGAGATACTCGTCATGTATATTGGTTATCGTGTACTTAGGGTAAACTCATAGGGATTTTATGTGTACGTTGGCTGAACTATACATAATATATAAGATATTGTGACATAATGTTTCCCTCTATTCATGTTTTTTTTTCAACCCTCTGAATGCCACGTAATTTTCATCCATGGTGAAACCTCCTAACATGTGCCACTGCTTCATGTTTTGTGTTCTACTGGTCATGTGTCCTCTTATCTATCCGAATGGCTTATTGGGTTCTTTAGATGTGGTAAACACTGAACCGGACAATTTGTACACCCACTATACATCATGTATTACATTACTTATCTAAGATGTTAGTATCATGTGGTTTTGACTATAAATATTACAACACTGTTTCTGAAAATTTCACAGATAGACTGTATAGACTACACAACATGTACACCTGTTACAGGACATGTAATCCAACATGTTCTGTTCTAGGATAGACCATTATACATGTTGTGTGTTATAATTTAACTGCATTTACATAATTTTCAGCACATCGTGTATCCCATGAAACAGCTAGGTGTAGTACACATATATACATGTTGTATACTCCACATACACACTGTATAATCACATTCTATCTGGAAAAAATCATTGGAACTTTCTGATGAAAATATGGTCAGTGTTTTTCTATTTGTAGAACATTAATAAAATGAAACAATGAACGATGATCAACACAGTATTCTTTTATTTCAATGATATTTCAATTATTTCTTGAGTTCCAGCATAGTGAATCAATAATATTGCATTGTTCACATTGATCACATCTAATTGATTTGATTATGAATGAATTTCTCTAGAACTTTCCATTCATGGGAGGAAGAGAATAGGAGGAATGTAGATGGAATTCCATTGTGTTCATTGATTATCAAATCTAGATGAACCCTACACAATAGACCTGACCATCTATTTATGGTTATAGGGATTATGTTAAAATACTATTTAATTGTGTAAAAAACCATAAATTATAAAATAATAATTATGAAACCTCATGTCGTATAATAAAATTAATATTATTGTAATTATTATTTTATGATGTGTACTAACTTTTCAAGTAATAAATATAATTTTCTGGCTTGAAATTACATACTCATCACCAGACACAATCTTGGTCTATTTAATTCCTCATATTTATCAAATACCCAAATAAATATTTCATTCAATATTTTATTCATCAATAGGTCTTTGAAGGAAATTAAAAATTAATAAAATTATTCTTCATTCTTGTGAATAGTGTTGATACCATTAATTAAATTCAAATATAATTTAATAGATATCAACAGAAAGACATACTGTGTCACTAACTATGATTATTTTTCATTGAAATTAGTTAGGCGTTCCTAAATTCCAATAATACTATCTATAAATGCGTCAAATAACTCAATAAAAATAATATAATCTCACAATATTGAAAAAAAATATGAATTGTCGAGGTGTAATGTAATCCCTTTGTCAAAATGTCTCATAAAAAAGGTTTCACAACCATGTATTAAACCTATATTCTTGATATTTTTTTAAATAGGTTGGGAAGAAACCACATTATTTATAGAAAAAAATAAACTTGAAATGGAGGATTGGTTTAAACAAAAAATTTCTTCCATCCTCCAAATATAAAAATTAGAAAAATAGAGGCACAATTAACCAAATGTAGAGAATATACTAATACTATGGTAATGATTTCTCCATCCTTGACCAGGGGGATGTCGAACCTTTTCCCAATACTTAACCTATATCTAGGGTCCACCAACATTATCCACAGGAACAAGATCATATTTACTCAAATCATCATTGAAATTACAGTCATTATCAATTATTTTTCTATCCTCCTCATTGTATTTCTAAGAAATATTTCCAAATCAGTTATGAGAAAGAAACATATTACTTACTTGAGAACAGAGGTAGTTTTTTTAGATTCAGTACCAATAGGTCGTGTTGTGCTAGGAGAAATCCTAGAAATGTCTATATGTGCAGGATCTCCGTGATACTTCCCTAAAACATTGATAGGATATATATTAGGTTCATCACCATCACTATCCCAATCCTTTAGTATAATATGAACTTCAAGAGTATTTTAAACTCTTTTTATAATATTAAAAAATCTTATATGATGGCATGAATCTAGTTCCTTACTTTACTTTTACATATATAATGAAAAAATGGGTACCTTTCATAAGATTCTTATGAATTTATAAGTTAGAGAAAATCCTTTTTCCAGCAGTCGTGATAGTAGTCCGGACAGTTTTAGGATTCTCTTGGTCGTGATGCATTGTGGCTTATATGCTTATGGGAGAGTTCCCAGCCTCATAATTATGTATTACTGGATAGACCACAGATTTCATGTATTTATTTAATGTAGAAACAACTATTTGGGTCTTACATTTACCCTTGGAATTAGCTAAGAGATTCTTCTAATGTAGTTCTGAATTAACTATAACATGTATGGCATACTGACTATCAGAATCTCTAACCGAATTCTAAAGTAAAACAATTTTCCATCATCCTTTTATTCATTAGCTATATCAAACCATTATATTCATTCTTTAATTTGGATGAAATCCTATAAATAATGTATTTAGAACCATTCTGTGGAAGACTAGGGATAGGAGAATCCCTTTAAGACTGAAAATAATAATGAACGCTAACCACAAGGGATTCTTCACTTTCAAAAACAAGCACCATATTACCATTCTTCTAGATATTTCGAGAATTTGCATCCTTACTCCTTGAGAGGCCTATAGATCCACATTCATCTTATTTTTTGGGGGTTTTGTAAAGAAACATTTGGGACTACAAGGAGACCATCTTAATATCTGGAAACCCTATTTGAGGGTTCTTTGGGATGTCCCACTTCTTGATCAATAACTCATGACATAAGATTATGCCCCAAAAAATACAGAATCATCATGAGGAAGATGAAATCATATTCTTAAATATATGATTGAAATTTATTTATTTGACATTCTGAAATAAAAAAAGTCATCACACCACATTAATTGAATTAATTGAAATGGGTAAATTCCAATCAATGGGATGAGATAGATACTTTTATAAATATTGAAGGTAAAAATTCTTCCTCACCCTATCCATCAATAACATGTCATTCGTGACACACCCAATGTATGAAAATTCCCATGAATATATGGCATCATGGTTTTGGTCAGTAAATCTAATTGTTTGAGTCATGACATGCCTTAAGGGTAATATTAATGTCTAAGGACCATTACACATGCTCATGGATTGGAAAATATGATAAAACCAAAACTTGCATAATTCATTCTGCAGGGTTTGTTCTCATAATCTTATATCGTGGAGATTACCATGTGTGAACTTCATGAAAATATTATTCATCCTCCTATATGTACTCATACCAGATAGTGTATATAATATGTTCCCTATCATAGTACATTATCCAACATAAATAGTGTATATAGTAATATCATCATTGAACATAAATGTTCTCATCAACACGGAACTTCAATTACCTTTTCAATGAGACAGATATGTTTTGAAATTATTATATTTAATTCATAAAGTAAAATAAACAATATATAATTAGTATAAATATTAATAATCAAATGTATTAATATACATGTAATCAATGTAAAAATATTTTGTTTTAGAACTCCAACTACAACACCTTGGACTCAATATCACTATAAAATAACAGAATGTCTCTACCACTATATGATTCTCTAGTTTTTGGAAGGATGAATCATGGACTTGTGTGAAATAAATTAAAATGATTTCACCATATAAATAATGAAAAATAGATTGAATAAGGAACGTTCTTACCTCTCATATCTGGTCTATTATCCAACATGATGGCCATGAATTGGAAAATACATAGAGGATTATCTTCTATATGGTATAAAGGATAAAATAGAGATGGTGGGTATAGGTTTTGGGAATTATATAATAATAAAATTCTATAACGATGGAAATGACTAGGAATGATAATTTGGAATATTTTATATCTCCAAGTACAATTCTCCAAGATACTAAAAACTTAGATACTCATCATAACACGATCATCCCATCATTAATCTTGACAATTAATAATTTATGAAATCCTCTATATTTATAAAAATAATTTTAAATATTGAATAACGAAACATTGTATAAATAAAACCTTCATTTTGGATGTTATATATTATATTTTTGGTGTTACTACAAGAACATTGCAAATCTACATATATATTTTCAAATCAAAATATGGAAATGTAGAAAAAAAATAATCCACATGAAAGAATATGCATGATAGGTAGGAGAAAGGTAAACTAAAGTAAATTACATTCATACATGAGGCTTATTGGAGAAAAACTACCTTGAAGATTCTTCCTTGACATGGGAGGATCAAAATAATGTTTTCCAAAACAATTAATTGGAATCGAAACACCTGACTCTAGAGTGATAGATTGTCAGATTAAGAAAACTATTAAGGAATAAATAATTGGAGAGACTCACTCCTTAAACAAATATACATGATTATTTTACATCTTTTATTTTATTTTAATTTTATACTCATTATGTTGCTCTATATGTGTAATAAATTCACATCATTGGAGTGTTACCCCAATATGGTTAGTCCAAGGGGGATTTCTGCTGTAATTATAATTTTTAGTTTTCATATTTACATTTTTTCTCACAACCAAATTCTAACACAATGGATTCTAATGGAAAAGGGACAATTGTATGGAAAAAGTTACTAATTATTTTTTTCACCTTGTTTCCTTCATTAAAATTTGTAGGATCTTTGATGCCTTCTTTTATTATAAATTGTAAATTTTTTAATAATGTTCAGAAAAGATAAGGGACTATAGAAGAATCATGGGGTGCTTGATCACACATTTTTCTCCTTATAAGCAAATAAAACCACGAAGTTCACGTGGTTTTGTGATAATAGTGTACGTACGTAAAAACAGTTAGTATAGGACACATTTCTTAATAAAAAAGGAGTTAATGAATTTTGAAAATCATTTTATATTAAAATTGTGTGAGTTCCTATTATTATAGTAATACAATGAGAAACATGAGAATTAGATTACATTTATTTAAGAACTATGATATAATTACAAGGGAGATCTACAAAATAAAACCCACATATTATTCAAAAAATTGTACATGCATTTTTCTTTTAGGTTTATTTTTATTTAAACTCCATTCCCCTGTTTCCTATGTTTTTAGACAACAAATAAATATAATAAGGTGATAAAAGGATAATAATTTGATTTTTTATTCCTATAGATAAAACCTTGGGGTAAGACATTTTTTATTTATAATCATTTTATCAATATAATTTTAATAGAACACTGAAAATGTTCTAATAAAAAAATTGTCATCATTGTTGGGTTAAATAATTTATTAATTAATATTTCATAGTTTCTTTTTTCCCCTTTATTTTTTATTTTTTTATTCAACTCAATATTTTATATTAAAATGGAAAATCACATGGGTGGATACATTGATATGGTTTTTTATGTTAACTTTGAATAATAATGAAATTAACCTTATAATTATAGTTTTCTATAATAATTGAGTCCAAATTCAAAAAAAAGAGTGTAATATCTGATTTGAGCCATAAAACATATCTATTTGATCCATGTGTATCAAGAAAAAGCATTGAAATTTTTATAAAGGTTTAATATGAAAATTAATTGTTTTATCATACGAAATCCAATAGAACTCATTGAGATAAAAAAAATTATTAAATCTTTTAAATAAATTTTTATAAATTTGAATAAAATGGACATATATATAAGAGGATATAATAATGTATAAATCTATCAAGTATGAAGATTAATTACATGAATAAAATGATCTTCAATATGAAACACATTATGAAGATATTGTTTATATGAATTAATTATATTATTTTTTATATTAATATTAACAGTATATCGATCTCCCAAAAAATGAAATCACATATCCAGATTGTTAGTTTCTTTCCATATGTAGAGAAAAGGTATCCAGTTTTGGGAATGGAGTAAATAAATTGATGAATTTATTGGAGTCACATTAGGAAGAATGAGAAATGTTTAGGAAGAAAGGATAATAGATTTCATTTCAACTACCTTGGGTAGAATACTTAATTAAGTGAAGTAAGAAGATGCCTCTTATTTTATATTACGACCCCTACATAAAAACATTTTCACCCGATATTGGTGAAAATTTATAACATAAAATAATGAGACATAAATAAGAAACATGATTAAGAGTATTATAACTACTTGTATTTGATTTTCATGTCACATTATCCACATCCAATAAAAATGTTTAGGATAACCCAGAATAATAATCTAACTATTGATGATGAAAATTAAATCAACTCTTCATGGTTAACCCTTGTATTCATGAATATTTTTTTTATTTTATTTCATTAATAAATTACATTTATTTTTTATTTTGGACATGATTTTCATGATATCATTGGAAAATATTGAAGTGGTATATTTTCTCCAATTTTTTTACATATTCCATTGATTATTCATGAAAATTATTGTCAGGTTGTATCGAATATTTATGGTGGAGAGATTTTTACTTTTTAAAAGGATTTTGTGTTTATTTTAGTTCTATTATTTAGCATTATTTGAAAACAAATATACAAAAATATTATTCTTAATGTATTTCCTGATGATATTTATTAATCATGTCAGATTGATAGTCAAATTTAATTTGAAAATCCTACCCTTAGATTATTTTTGATATTGATTTTAATTTTTTAACTCCACATTTTATCTTAATTATAATTTCAATATATATAAATATAAAAAACTATATGAATTATACACTAAAATAACTATATTTTTGAGAGTTTTCCAAACATTTTCATCATTTTTATTCATTTAAAAATTGTTTGAGATAGATTGATATATTTCATTATAACTATAAATTATGGTGTTTCTACTTCAGTGTTATTAGAAAAATTATTGAAAATGTTATAAATGATTTAGGTACCACATTAATATCCCCTTTTTAAACATCATTACCTGGGATACAACCCTTACATATAACATTTTTAAAATCCCCTTAGAATATATGATGTTACTGTTAGGTTTTCAAACTATAAGTTTATTTTCTTAAGCCATGCTATTATTGATAAATTTTAATATTTATCATTAATATAAAGTTTGGGTATCTTCATATGATTAATTAGAGGATAAATTACTTTTTTGAAATATGTAAATGTGTCCATAATATTTTGGGAAGGATGGTTTATTAAACTATTTATATTTAAAATTTACCGATATTTTTCAACGATAAATAATGAAAAATGAAAAAAATAAACAAAAAATGATGAAAGTATAGAATACATGATGTTTCAATCATTATTATCAATGTTATATAAACCTCCATTAAAAGGTATTTTATATAGTGGAAATAACACATTTAATTGAATACTTGAGGTACTTGTATTGGGTGATACTTTGGTAAATTTAACATTATTCTCAAAGAGGCATACCACTATTTTCTATTTATGTTTTTCTCATTTAGCCTACCTATATTCAAAAACAATATATTCTTACCAAAACCAAAATATTTTAATAAAACCTTGATTCTTTTATATTCAAAAAAATATTAGAGAGGATATGGTAGTCTATATATGATATTAATATTAAAATATATATATATATCATGTTGCGAGTAATAAAAGAAAAAAAATTATAGATAGTTAGGTTTGAGTATTCATTGATGGAAGTTGATCAATTAGATTACACATGACAGAAGAAATAAAATTCTTGGAAATATATATCCTATAAGAAGAATGATAAGAGTAAGTATTCATTGTATTGAAAATTTCTTCCACACTAAACTGATAAAATTTAGCATGACATTGCTATAAAATATCCAAAAATTATTTTATTAAAAATTTACAATATATTTAATATTTTTTGGGTGGGAAAAATATTCTTTAAATTTTAACAAAATTCATATGTATAATTTAATTGAAAATATAACATTATTATTTTATTACTGTGTAAATTAATTCATTTTAAATAATTTTGTAATTTTGATCATGAAGGTGAAAATAAGAAATTTATTTATTAGGTGATCATTTTATTATTTAAATATGATTAATAAATGATGATTTAATATTATTTTATTACTAAATATGTGAAAGATATCTGAGTTGAAGAATTAGAGTA
Organism: Viscum album; assembly: GCA_963277665.1. NCBI lineage: Eukaryota > Viridiplantae > Streptophyta > Magnoliopsida > Santalales > Viscaceae > Viscum > Viscum album. The sequence continues at coordinate 931,529,385 of OY728146.1, forward strand.
TTGAAAATCTACTGGATGTGAATAAAATGAGTACATCATGTGTTATGACAAGGATATGTTTTATCATGTGGAGAATGTTTAATGAAGAAACATGTATATCATAGGTTGAGATAGTACCATGAGGATGACTATGTAACAAAAAATTATATAATTGAGGGATACTATTGGGTGTGATGTAAGACACCCATATGAGTGAAAAACAATTATTGGACAAGATTGAAAAAAAACATCTGCAAAAAGTCTGTCATATTTTACCACATTCATAAGTTGTTACCTACAACCCAAATACACCCAATGACATATGTATGACTCAATAGGTATATAGTTTTGAAATTTATAAAAGGATTAATAGTACTCATGTGGGAATTTGTTTCATGTGATGTGGATTTATTGACTCCAATGAATGATGGAATAAGGCATGTTGTTTCTAACTGTATGCAATCGGTAGTACAACATGATTTATAGATCTTTATAAGTACATAGAAAAGTATGTTTGGTATAATAAAATGGGTTATAAGATATATAGTAGTACTCAAGGTTAGGAAAACATATCTTATGTCTAGGCTATATCTGAGATGAAAATTGGAAAGATTAATTTTAATTTTTCAAATAATCAAATGAAATCCATCTATACTGTAAATAATAGGAAAAACAATTTACACCACAATAATATCATTTATCATACCAAGTGTTAACTCTATACATCCCACATATATTTTTATGATCATTCTAAATTATAATTATCGAAAAAATGTAATTGAGAAACTAATACCAATGATAATAGAGATGATCTATATATAGTTTAAGGAAGAACGAGGGAACCATCATGAATATTTGTATATATTTTATATCCAAAAAATGTGGATGGAAAACTAATAACTAATGTGGATGTATATGAAGGATAGAGATGAAAAATATTAAGGAAAATAAATTACATGATTTCATGAAGACTACTAGAGTATAATATTATACTAAATCTAAAATTATTCACATAGATGGATCACAATAATGCCTTACAATCTATGTGGACGTAATCTTACTGGTTTAGAATAGAACATAAGCCTATAAATGAAAAAAAATGTGGTTGAGGAATAAAAATTTTGGGAGACTAAAACCCCATACATAATGTTGTATTTAATTTTTTCCTTCATTAATTTATTTTCATTTTAAAATCTATTTTCTTCTCTGTCTTTGAATGAACTCTACTTATATACAATAATAATCCTTTGTGGTTAAATCTAGGGATTTTTCCATAAAAATTATCTTCTTTATTTATAATAGTTCCACAATATTTTTTGAAATTATATTATTAAAATAATGAAATAAATTAATAACTTATAGGTTGAGTATAACATATATACCATTTTTTTAGAACAAACATTAATCAAGCTGTAATTTGAATATATAGAAATTAAATCTATTAGTTTCAATTCAAGGACATTGTAATGTTTATATTATTATATAACTAGGTGATAAATCCTTGAAAAATTTAATACATTGCGTGTTAACAACTTCTTATTGGTATCTATTATTTAAAAAATTAAAAAAATTAAAAAATAAACATGTTTTTTTTTTCATTAAAAATATTAAAAATAATCTACTTAACTTCATATTTTTTTCATAGTCAACTATAAAACTAGTTAAAAACTTTTAAAAACATGGGATGATAAATAAATCATATTAAGGGTCAAATAAAATAAAGATACTCGTTACACATTTTAGAACTCTTACATCTTAAAGATAGTTTTTCTTTACCATAATAAACATTGATGTAAAATAATTGTTTAATTAAAAAATCAACTTTTTTCCAAATATTATTCAAAAAAACACTATAATATAATATTTTTACAAGAAAATAATCTAGAGGGTATCTTCTAAAACATGACAATCTCTAAAAATAAATTATAAAAAACATATCTATTTATCCAGAAATTTAATTATATTTTCATTAAAACAAAACACCATTATCTCACCATTTGAAATCCAATGATTTCCATGAAAAATTATTTTAAATTAAATAAAACCCTTGTTGGTTCCTTTTTAAATAATCTATATAGAACCCTTACTGTAACCCTTGCAATAACCCTTACAATTTCAATGACCATTATGTTTTACATCCAACATAATTATCTAGAGAACATATTCATTAGACAATTCATTAGAGAGATATACTGGGTTCACCTGATCATAGAAAATTTACAAGGACAATAATATGTATAAAAAAACATATAATATCTCATTTCCATCATCAAATGGATAAAATTTTACTTTCTAACTCAAAAAATTCATTTTTAGTCTTCACAAAAATTAATGAAAATATTTTTTCCTTTTATAACATTAAAAAATAAAAAGAATAAGTAACTAAGAAAATTAATTTCATTGAAAATTAATTCTTAATAATGTAAAAAAATCTTTACTGAAAATATAGTTAATCAATTTAGGAAAATCTATTCATTCAACATGTGTTTAAAGAGAAAATTCATTTTTCATTTCTATTAACAATGTCAAAATGTTCCATATAAAACAAGTAATACTGTTACTTTATAAAACCATTGAAATAAAGTTAAAAGAGAAATAAAATTTTCTTTTATAATTAACTTAATTATATATAAATACATATCAAAAATATATTTAAGAATATTTACATGAAATAAAAATATTCAGATAATAAATCCTTAAGACATTTAAAAAGAGGTTTTAAAAGTTAAGTGTCCCTTACCTCGAGTCTGATTCATTATATACATTAATTATTTTCCTAAATAATAATTTTTTTTAATTATTTAATTTCATAAGAAAATTATTATTGTTTATTATTCCTATTATTTTATTTAATACCATTTTATATTAAATAACATGGTCAATTATGTTCATGTCGGATTTTTTATTGATATTTTTCTCATATGTACAATGTGACTTTGGTAAGTTAGTTATGGGTAAAGAGGGAATTACTACATCATATCTAGAATAAATTATGTAAATATTCCACTTTTTTATAAATAAATTACATTTTTATGACGAAGAGTTAAATAGAGTGATGAAAAATGAAATACATTACAATCATTGAGATAGTTGGTTTTTCTTACACATGAGTAACATTTCCAATTGTCAATGAATAATATGTAAAGGAGGTAAGTATTATTTTTTCTTCTCAGAATGATTAAATTTCACATCCATGAATTCTTTTGAAGGTATTTTTCATTTAATATGCATTATTTATTTGTTTTCGGGGTTTTCCCAAGCATTTTGGTGGAAATAGTGGGATTTCAAAATTTGGACCCAACCGTGAGCCCATTTCATATTTAAATATAAATTTTTTTTCTTTAATGACTCCATCATTTTTCAACATTTTACACCCATTCGACATCCAAATTATCATCCCCGGATATATTAAAACCACCATATCAATTTGAACCCCATATAAATCCATAATAATGATATATTTAAATTTTTTATTATGGTATTTGGCTAACTCGTAACCCCATTTCCTTTATTAAGTTATTTTTTTACCTTTCCAATATCATATATATTTTTTACTATTTTTTAGTGATTCCACCTCCCACTAAAATAAAAAAATCTAAATTTTACAACCATTATCTATTTTACCTCTTGGAAGCTCATCTTTCTCACAGATTTTGGTGAAACTTCTTAGAGATTCTACAATCATCTAGATTTGAGAAGGTAATTGTATTCATTCATAAACCTTTCCATTTTCAATATTTTTGCACCATTTTAGTCCCCACTTGACCGACTCGTCACCAATCTATCCCCTTTACATGTTTTAGTTACATTTAGATTCAGTTTTTGGTGGATTTGGGGAAATTTCATCAACATATCTAAATTAAGTGAGTTTCCTCTCTTGTTCCTCCCATTTTCTTAGGATTTTGACCACATTTATGGATGATATAAAATGTGAAGCATCTAGGGTTCATAACTAGGGTTTTATTTTGTGTTATTTTGGTGAAATGTTGTGGATTACTACTTTATATCTCCTCATTCCGGTGTGGTAGTGGTTCGATTAAAGTTTCACACTATGGTTTGGAGTTTTTGGCACAAATGGTAGGTGATTACATGTTTAGTAATCATTAGAAGGGTTATCATTTCTTGATTTATATTTTTATCATGATTCAATTACACTTTATTTGGTTTTAAACTTATATTAGGTATAATTTTTTAATCGGTTTGTTTTTAAGTGGAATTTTTGTGCAAAATGAATATTTTTTGTGCTTATTCCATATTGTTTTCATTTGGGTTGTTTCATGATTCCTGAAATAGTTTTATTGAATTATATTATGGCTGAAAATTCTGGTTAGGGATGATATTGGTATGCTTTTGTTCTTAAAATAGGTTTCCTAGAAGTATTTTATGTGCAAAACTTGGTTACACTCTTGGGATATTTTTGACAGTTTTAAATGGTTGCTTGATTTATGTTAGAGGTACAACTAGATTACCATACTGTTTTGGTAGGAGTGTACTTTTGAAATGGCCTATTTTAATGTGAAAGGTATATTATGTGATTTGTACTATCTTGTAATGGTTCTTCAAAATGTTTAATGGATTGGTTGAAGTGTGAAAGAGAGGTGAAATGTGTTTTGTGCTGTTTTGGTGGAAGTGTGATTTCCAAAATGAATTTGAATGACAAAGGGGATAAAATGACATGTGTTTGGTATTTTTGGTTTTTTGTGTTACTTGAGGTTATATTTTCATGTGAAAATTGTATGTAATGGATTTTGGAACTTGTTTGAGAACAAAAGGGAAACCCTAGGTATCTAGGTGGATGGATGTGTACTAGTATGCTAATAATCCTGTAAGCTTTGGTCGTTGTTTCACATTTCTTGTTTTATGATGAAAACACTAACAAAACTATGATAATGATGATGTTGCGGGACCACTAGGTTATGGGTATGATCCCAAATAGTGTCTTGTGTGCATGAGAATAGATATTTTTATGGTTACTTTCACCGAGTACGGGGCACCTGGGACCCACAGCAAGCTGGTGCCTATTGTTTTTTACACATAGTTAGTTCTCATTAGATATTTTAAATGTACCATTGGAATATGGTATTTTTTGATGGATAAATTCAGTATCATTATCATTCTATTTGAAATTGTGTATTTCTTTTAAAGTAGACCACTTGAAATCTTTTTTTATTTAAGTTTGCATATTTTATAAATTTTAACTAGAATTTATTATTTACAAATAATTCAAGATTTTTGTGTTATAATGATTATCACATGGAATATTTATATGGTGAAATCCTACTTGGATTTCTATAACACCCTAATTACACCTATGGGTGTTAGTAGACTTTGTTATTTTTTGGAGGTGCTGGTAACACTTTTTATGCCAGTGGTTTGGGTTTCTAGCAGTCCTTCTTGGTGTAGTGTCATGGAGATGGATTGAGGAAGGTTCTACATGTGATGAGGAGGTTATTGGGCTTTATTTTTGTTTTTTTGATTTTTATTGTATTTTAGTATTATTTTCAATTGTGTAACTCAATTCCAATATTCTTTAAAAGATAATTTTGTTTGAAAAATCCTGATTTGTTTTATTGGATTCGTTTTTTGTTTTATGATTATAAACTCAATTATATCATTCCCAACTTTAATTTTATGATTATCGGGAACTTGTGACATCCCATGGGGATTGGTAAATCCCTTTTGGCCTCTTTATGGGATGGTTCAGGTGCTATTTTTGTTGGAGACCATATTCGGTTCGAGAAAAAATGGTATCAAAGGGGGTCACGTTCGCTCTCTTGGGTCCTATTATTCGGGGAAGAGTCTGGATAGTTTAGATATTGGGTTTCCAAGACATTACATTCTGATTACATGTTGGGTTCTTTGATAGTACACCTCGTTATGGGATTCATGTCACTAGGGGAAGTCGAGTTTTATCTGATTCATTTTGTTTTCATGGATCATCGATGAATGTGGAAATGAAAAGAGGGTTGGGTCAATGGTATTAGTGATCTTAGAGGGCCTGGAAAGCCATGTGAAGTTAGGGATATTTCCCTATATCAATCTCTATGAGGGTGAAGTGGTTGGAGTATTGTGACTGACCATATGTCCATGTCACCCACAAAATCTAGTTTCCTCTCGCATTGTTTTATATCCTTTAGTTTAGGAACCTTGGATGTTTCATTTAAAAAAAATTATTTGGTTTTATGAAAAATAAAGTTTTTTCAATTGATTTTCTAATAAATAAAAAATGGTTTGATTTGAGAAATAGTGGACCTAAATTTTCATAATTGTTTTCAAATTGTAAATGGTGTATTTAAACTCCTTTAAAGTATAAATTATTTTAATGTGGAGTTTGAAAATATGTTCCAAATGGAACTTTATGAATTATTGAAAATTATTTTGAAAGGAATAAAGTGTTAGTGAAATTTTTTTTTTGTAGAGTTTAGAAATAGATTTTTTATTTTTCAACTGCTAATAATTTTAAAAGTTTTCTGAATAATTGTAAACTTGTTTTAAATAAGAAGAGATGAGTTTTTCAATGAACGGGTGATGATCAAATGATGATTTTCCCAAAATCGGAAGTGTATTGAAAGGGGTTGAGATGTTTTGAAATTTACGTGAATATCTTGAAAGTGAGTTTTCATTTGAATTATTTTGGATTTCTGAAAAGTTTTTTATGCTATACATTGGTGTTGATTTTTTGGTTAGCAGGTTTGAGAAAAAGTGTTGGTTGAATGTTTTGGTTCTGAAAAGTGGAAATAATTTTTCTTTTATCCTTTTTTATTTTCATGGGAAACGACATGCATGGGGTTATAAGGGATGATGGATGGATAATGGAACTGCTGGATGGGAGCTGGGATAGATATTAGTAGGGTACCTAGTGTGGCACAAAAACATGAATGTGTGAGGCCATGCGATATCATTGGGTGAAGTGCTATCCACAAACCGTTTTATTTTCAAGGAATTGATTATTATAATGGAAAAATGATTTTTTGATGACTGGTTTGGGTGGTGTGTCTTTTGTGTTTTTGGAAATGTTGTTGTTGTGGGGTGTTTGAGTCCCATAACCCGTCTTTTTTAATGGTTTTGGGTTTTTTTTCATAAAGGTTGGTGGAATGGCTAGTTAGTGTTCTACTTATGAGAAATGTTTCAATAGGCCTTTATGGTGGTTCCCCTCATGTTTTCGAATCTAGTATGTGGAATTTTTCAACAAATGGACCATCTTGGAAGGGTACTTCGGTTCTCTCTCTAGATTCGATGCAGCCCCATTAAGAGTTAATACATGACTTAAGTGTAGCCTATATTGTTCTACCATTGTTAAATCATCCTGTTAATCAACATAAGGAATTTATTCTTCAGTTTTGGTGATTGAGTATACCCCCATTACCATTCAATGTTTTGGGGATCCTCTTGTAGCAGGTGAGTAGTTGTGGAGTGTTGAAAAAGTCATTAGTTTCTTAAGTCACCTGAGTCTCCAAAGCATAAATTAGTTCAGGTTTGTAAATGAATGATGTTGTCTGAGAGGTCCCCTAGGTCTGTAGTGAGTCTTTTCAAAGAGAGAGTTCATGTTAGTCCATTAGTGTGGAAAATCAGACCGAGTGGGGATGTTATGGTCTCTTGTAAGAATTGTCTGTTTTTTGGGACTCGGCATAAGGCCCCTCTATTATTTTTGTTTCTATAAGTCACAATGGTCATGTTTAGTGTTTCCCTGTGATGTTGTGTGCTCGTTTTACTATAATGGTGACGGTTGTAAAATCATCTAAGAGTCTATGTTTTATAGGAACTGTGTCTCCCATTGGAAAATCTCGACATCCTATGTTTAGAGGAAGGTGCTTCCATAAGTACTTTCCTCCTTCCATTTTTCATCTGAAAAAACAAGGGGTGATATGTGTGAATATTTTAATCCCTTGTTTCATCAAATTTTAGGTTTTTTTAAAGTGTATTTTGGAGTGTGTTATGTATTTGTAAAACCATATTGTATTGTGGTGTAGCTGTTTGTAGCACTAGAAAAAGAAGTTCTATTCGGGGGTTTTCAAAGCCTGGTTGTGAGGTCAAAGATGCTTCAATCATATGAGCTCCAACTATTGGTCCCGAATTAAAGTTGGTGCATATCCTGGGGAAATCCCTGGGTCGTTCAACCCTTGGGTCAAAGTCCAATCGTCAATATGAAATATGGGTATAGTTTAAACCTCCGGTGTCATTGTCTGGTTCTAGTTTTTCCTTTTTAACGGTAGAGGTGGGAGGACCTCATTTCCATGTTATAGCCTGAGTTCATGTTATTCTCTTGGAATTACTTTAATTTTTTATATAAAAGGATGATATTTCGGATAGGAATATTGAAGATCATGGTTTGTGCATGGTCAGTAATTACATTACACGAACCTAAGAAACCATGTGATAAGAGATTTTTACTACTTCACGGTCTATGCATGATATTGTTCCTCAGCACATGTAACTGTGCAAATCATCCCCTTTGAAAAAATCTAATGAAATTATACCCTTTATTATGAGGTGTCCTTTTAGGGTCCCCTGTTAGTTTCCCAATTTTCTCTCATGAAAATTTAAGTTGTCTCTTATTGTGGGGAGCCCATTTGTGTCTCCCCATATTACTAATTCGGATTTGTCCTTGGTCTCAAACTATAAATGGATTGTATCTTTTAGATCTATTTAACCTCCAATATCCTCCTTGGGTAAAATTTGGGATTGGGGTCCTCCCAATGGTTTTGTTGATGTGAGACTATGGTAACCCTGTTCGATATTGTTTTTTGTTTGGGTAAATTGCTTATGTTTTTCTGGGATAGTTTTGTAGGTGATTTGACTTGGGATGAAGTTTGAATGTGAATGGTCATTTCAAGAAAGTGGTGTTTGTTTTGGTTGGGGAGAGTATCCCATAATTGATTAATCAACTGGATATATCTTAGCATTTTGGGGGCGAGCAAAACATGGAAAAGGATTCCATTTGAGCCTTTCAGTTGGGTTTGGTTTTTCCTTTGGGCCTTGAATTGGATTTTTGAGGGAGGAATATTTTTGGGGGGATAGAATTGTCACATACATGACTTCATTTATTAGTATTTATCATTTAATTAACATTATTTTTTTTTTGTTTTGGGGTGTCCCATTCATTTAGGTGGAAATGGAGGGGTTTCAAAATTTGGGCCAAACATTGAGCTCATTTCCAGATTTCAAAATATAATTTTTTCTTTTATGAATCCTTTATTTTTTAACATTTTACACACATTCCACCTCCCAATTGGCATAAACCGGTATCCTAAAAACACTATAACAATTTAGGCCTCATCATAATCCATAAAAATGATGGAATGGGGTATTTTATTAAGGTATTGGGTCAACCCCTAAGCCCATATACTTCGTTAAATTTTTTTGCAAATTTTTTAACATCTCATTCATAATTTACTATTTTTCGATGATTCCACCTCCCATAAATATAAAAAACCTAAATCTCACCCAATTATTGATTTTCCCTTTTTGAAGCTCATCTCCCTCATATATTAGGGAAAAACTTATTAGGCTTCCTCGAATCATCATTATTTGAAAATGTAATTTGATACTTTCATAGACCTTTCAATTTCAAAATTTTTACCCAATTTCATTAACCACATGAACTACCTAACACCTCTATATCCTCCCTACCAATTTTAGTTACTTGGATATTCATCTTTTGGTGGATTTTGGGCAATTTCATCAAGACCACTCATTTAAGTGATTTTCCTCTCTTGTTCCCCCCATTTGCTTAGGGTTTCTTTCACTTTTCATGAGATTCTAAAATGTCCAGCATCTAGAATTAATACCTAGGGTTTTATTTTGTGTCATTTGGGGTAAATTCTTGTATTGATTATTGATTTCAATTCCATGTAGTTCTATAGTGGTGCAATTGATGTTTCGAACAACAGTTTGGAGTTTTTGAAAAAATGGATTCTGATTCCATGTGAAATAATTATTGGATGAGTTAGTTTTTATTGATTTATAAATTTTAAATGATTATATTCCATTTTATTTGGTGAGAAAATTATATTTGGTATCATTTTTTAAGAGGTTGGTTTTTAAGTGTCATTTTTATGGAAAATGAATATTTTTAGTGTGTATTCCTTGTTGTGTTCATTGGTGTTGTTTTATGATTCATGGAATAGTTTTATTAAATGATTTTATGGATGAAAATTATGGTTTTATGTGATATTGGTATAAATTTGGTCTTCAAATAGGTTTTAGAATTAAATTATGTGAAAAACATAGTTACACTCCTTGGATTTGTTTTTTGAAAGTTTTAAATGGCTTCTTGATTTATGTAAGAGGTGAAACTATGTTGCCAAACTATTTTGGTAGGAGTGTACTTTTGAAATGGTCTATTTTAATGTTAGTTGTATGTTATGTGATGTGTAATATATTGGAATGTATTTTTAAATTTCGTTAAAGGATTTTTTGATGTATGAAAGAGAAGGAAAACTTGTTGTGGGCTACATTTTTTTGAGTATGATTTCAAAGATGAAGTTGAAGGAAAAAATGGGATCTTGGGACATGTGTGTGGGATGTTTGGTGTTTGTGTGTGTGTATGACTTGTAAGTGGTATTTTCTTTTGAAAATTTTATTTCATGGAATGTAAACTTGTTTGAGCCCAAGAGGGAAAACATGGGTACCTAGTTGGGTGGATGCGTACTAGTATTCTAGTTATCCCGTGGGGTTTTTCCCCTATTTCATGTATCATGTTTGACGATGGAAACTCTATCTAAACTATGATGATGATATTTTTGGTGGGATAATAGGTTATGGGTATGATCCCTATTAGTGGTTCATGTTCACGAGGATAGAATTTTCTATGGTTACTTTCAACGTGTACAAGGAACCTAGGACCCAAAACGAGCTAGTTCCTATGGTTTGTTTCCCATTTCTAGTTATCATTAGATAATTTATACGTACCATTGGCATACAGTACGATTGTATGGAGAAATTTAGTATATTTTTTATTATATTAAAATGTTTTGATTTCTTTTAATGTATCTAAAATGAATGTTTTTCTTATTTAAAGTTCCATCATTTTGAAAATGTAACTAGCATTTATTGTTTATAAAACAGGAAAGCTATTTTGTCTTATAATTATTATAACATGGAATTTTTTTTGTCATGGCATCCTACAAGGCTTTTTCTCACACCCTACTATCACTTTTGGGTGTAAGTAGACTTTGTTATTTTGTCGTAGGTTTGGGTAAATTTTTTACTGTAAGTGGTTTGGGTTTCTAGTTGTCCTTCGTAGTGCAGTGTTGCGGAGATGGCTTGAGGGAGATTCCCCTTGCCATGAAGACGTTCTTGGGATTTTTTGGGATTTTGTTTCATTTTTACAGTCTTTGAGTGCTATTTTAAATTATGTAACTCAATTATATTATATTTTAAAAGGTAATTTAGTTTGAAAATTTTTTATTTGTTTTATTATATTTTTATGTTGTTTTATGGTCATAAACTTGGGTAAAACATTCCCAACATTCATTTTATGATACCCTGGCACTTTTTCCAGCCCATGGGGATTGAGAACGCCCTTGATGCCTTTTCACAGGCCAGGTCGGGTGCTGGTTTTGATGGAGATGATATTTGGTTCATGAAATTAAAATATCTTAATTATCATATATTTCATTCAACTACACATATATATATAATAAATAGGACGTGATTATGAAAAAAGGAATCACATTGATTCATAGAGTTTGTAATTCACAGGTATGCATGAATGTCTTTATCATTCTTCAATGGGATGAATGATAAGTAAATTGATATTATATTATCATTAGAGAAAAATTATTATTTCATTAATATCATAAAAAAATATAAATTAAATGAATCATTATAACCATCCTCAAGAGTCAGTGATTGAAACTGAATCACATTCGTGTGCGAGACAATACTCTTCTATACACATAAATGATAGTTTTTTGCCCATTTTTTGAAGAGGATATGGATATAATATTTTCAATTAATTTTAATATATCTAAATATATGGAAGATATTATTTTTATTTTTTCATCAATTGTTTTTTAATATTTTAAGCTGGTATAATATTAAATAAGAGAAAAAAATCGGTTAAATATTATACCGCTTCTTCAGACCACCTCCTTTGTTTTATACCTTAATCTATATAAGATTGTTATTTTTCTAAAAATAATACTTCAATAATTTAGTGAGGTAGTTTACGAATGATGTTTGGTAGGTATTGGTTGATCTTGAGTTCACAAATGGTTTTAAGAAGTGGGGATATGATGATCCCTTTTATAAGTGAGAGGAGGGCTATTCTTTTAATTTCCTAAAAGATTAAATTATATATATATATATATATATCATAATCATGTAAAATGGAAACAAGGAACCCCTAATTAGAAAATAATGCATGATGAAATTTTAATAAACTAAAAAATAATATTTAGACCAATTTCAGATACATTTTAATCCTTATATCCAAGTAAAACCACATTAAACTCATTTCAATCTTAGTTGTAATAACATAAATATTTACAATGATAAATTAATTATATTATATAAGAATAAAAAAGTATTCAATTTTTTTTGGATATTTTGGAGCCCAATTTGGAATCCATTTTATTATATTCAAATTCTATATTTGGTGAAAACTTCCTTCAATATAATAACAAAAAACGCATGAAAAATGGTTTTTAGGATATTGTATGATTTAAGTGTAAAAATATGTTCACCTTTAAATATGTTAATAAATTTGTTTTAAAAAATTTATGGTTTAACAATAAAAAATGGAAGGTTTTTACACATTTAAATTACATAAAAAACTAATGAAATATTCTAATCATTTAATTAATTACAAAGACTCAAAAATAGTTTTAAATTTGAATTAAATATAACTTATCTTTGTAAAGGTAAATATTGGGTTCTTAATTTTAAAATAATATTTTAATATAAAATATTTTTCCCATTAACATTAAAATGATTATATTATCAATCGTTAAATAATATAAAGGAATTATTATTGTTATTATAATGTTTTTTCATGTGATTTTAACCTTGTTTACCCCATTTTACCCTTTACCAATGTGATAAATTTTACCGTGGTAACTATAAATAATGAAAAAATAAATAAAAGGCTCATATTTATAAAAAATTACAACCTTATTCTAATTTTGGAATCTACTTTTCAATTTTCAATTTCTATTATTTAAATACATTAATTTAACATAAAACATAAAATGCAATGATAAATTGCTTTTTTAAAAGAATGTGATTTAGGCATAAAAAATGACATATACCACAATCATGTATAATAATTATTAATATTAAATAACTATATTATATATAATAAAATAATGCATATTTTAATTGAAAAAAAATCAATGAATAGTGAGACTTTTTAATAAAATAAACATGAATGTTTTCAAAAAAGTTTTTTTCACTATTAGTAGAAAAATATATATTTTTAGATTAATATGAAATTACCACTAGAATGTAATTTTTATATGATGATTTATAAAATGATATCATTTTTTTAAAATTCATTTTCTAAAGTTTCAAGAAATGAATTATATTGTATTTTTACAAAAATCAGAAAAAATCATTTCTATAGAAAATGTATTTTTTTATGTTTAAAATGACTATTAAAAATTAAGTTCTTATTTAATAAGAATTAATAAAAAATTATTAGGAACATTATATATATTCTATAATTCTTTTAATCGTATTCATGTCCTTCAATTTAATTATTAGGTTAAATTTGCATTATAAAAATAATAATATTTTTTTGTTCATTTAATCTCAATGTTTCATTTTATATTTACTATCAAGCATAATTTTATTTTAAAATCATAGGACTCGGTTTTTTTATGTGTGAAAATTTTAATTTTTAAATGTTTAATTTTATTAACCAAGAATATCCATTTTTTAATCAGTAATATTTATTTGTGGGTAATTTATAATTTTGACTAAAATTTATGAAAATGAAATATAAAGATAATAAATAAAAGTTTCATATATTTATATTATTCTTAGAAATTTTTTATATGATATATATGTGGTAATAAGTGTAATAATGAGTACAAAATGATACAACCCATTCTTTCCCTCTACCGAGAGACCATAAGCCCCATAGTCATCCCAAATGAGGGTAATTTGGCCGAGCAAGCCTATAGGAAAGGCCCCTATGGGTGGGTGAAAAAATATGGGTCACATACTAGTGTGGGAGACCACAATGGATTGAATAAAACAAAATATTTCCATTCCAGTTTACATGGGCCCATATTTTTGTGGGGGATAGTTTTCAAAGTCTGTCCCAAATAGAGGTCTCTAAGCCATTAGTGGAGTGGGATATTTTAAAACAGATTATCTAACCTCCAAAATCATTCTTCTAGGATATAATATAATGTGGATATTGTTCCTCACCTATCATATCATTATCTTCCAAATACATCTACTCATTTTCACCCTTGTAAACAAATCCCAACTGAGATATGTCACATTCCATCGACGATGCACTATGGTCTTTTATGGATGATGAAGAAAGATCAAGATTCCCATAGGATTTTTGAAAACCACTACACCAAGGGTTTTTTCAGTTGAAAATAGTAAAAGAGGAATTTTGAAACAGTTGATCGTTTTATGTCATTGTCCTAATGCTTCTGCATAGCTCTATGAGCTGAAATTTGGGAACAATTACAAGTACCATAGTAGAGAATGCTTCTCTATGGCATTATTTAATGTTCTGATGCCCTATGGTTTCAATGAAACCCCTATGTAGACATAAATATCAATATCCAATGTATTGATATAGATAGATTGGGTGTCAGCATCATCCAATGCCTATATCATTGATGGTTCTGTAACTAAAATTGATTAGTATTCTCAAACTGAGGGCTATCGAGGAGGTTATGCCATTACGGTTAGGGAACACCATGATCCATGAATTCCATTCCTGGATACACCATAATTATTTAAACCACAAATTAGAGTTTCAATAAACTGAAAAAATTAGAAGTCCAATTATTTTGGGCTATTTTGTGTTACGATTGAGTCTAGGTGGAATTTTATAATGTTTGTGAATAGAATACCTTTTAAATGAGGAGTCAATTAATCCAATAAATAATTAGATATTGTGGTGAGGATCTTGTGAATTAAAAATAACTATAAGATCCATCCAATACAGTATATCTCCTAGATAATGAGATATATTAAAATTAATAAGTTTTAGATTTTTCAAATATAAGTGATTGTGAAATGATTAAAATTAAAATTTTAATTTGGGGAATAAGAAATTAAATTAAAAATACAATGAATTTTATCTCTATAAATAGATAAGGGGTGTTTCTAACAAAGGATGTAGATCCATACCTAAGGGTAACTACAACTGAATTCCACTAAACTTGAGAAGGTCCCACTACTAACTTAGGATGTTGATGTAGAACGAAAGCATGAGATCTCAACCAAATATCCAAATTGAGAGTGGAGAATAAGGCCCATCATCAACTACATTGTTACATTAATTATGGATTCCAATTTATATTATACCATTCACCGTGTAATTATGAATTCATAATCCAATTGTGAAATTAATTCATGTATTTCCTCATCCATGAATGAAATATTTATTTAAGTTCTATATATTATTTCCATATTTCAAAATTTATAATTAATTAATAGTTTTTTGAGATGATATGTGTGTCTTGGTGTCAATGGTTTTTTTATTTTAAAAAAAGAGGATGGGTTCCACTTTTTTAATCCTTTCAACTATATAAATTCAACAAATTAAAATTTCATTACATTGGGAACAAAATTAATCACATCCCTATTTAACAAGGTGGATTTAAGGTAATTATGGATAGAAATAAAATGTAATTGACTGATGTGGAACATGAGAGAGAAAATTACATTACCTTTCATCAAAAAGATTAAAATAAATGTACTTAGTCTAGTTTCATACATACCTTGAAATCATATTTTATTATCTTATTTATTTATAGAAAATTCTTAATGGCTAGGCTATATTCTCTAAGAATCCTTCTGAATTTTTCTTAGATGTAATTTTTACAATTAATGACTAAATTATTTTAATTTAGGAAAAAAAATATTTCGACATCAACTCTACTCCTTTCATCATTATTTTTATTTTTTGATTTTTTCTAAAAAAATATTCTTTGGTAGTATAGTAATTTTAGTTTTAGTAAAATAAATTTTGGCCACTAGTCCATAATATTAAACCCATATAACTCTTTTCCTCATTTGATCAACCCCATAATACAACTATTTATGCTCTTATAGTTTGTCTAGTTGGAGATAATAAATTTAAATTTTGATATCCCAAAAAAATTAATGATTATTTTTGGATGATGTCAGAATGGGATCTATTTTCAAGGATTATTATTTAATAAATTCAATAGTAATACTAACCTTTTCCCTCCCTCTATTTAATTTTCTGATTTTGTATTAGGTTCTTTTTTATATTTTATCAATTATATATGTTGGTTTTTTCTTTAACTCACAAATAGGGAAAATGAAATCTGATATCCAATAAGAAATCGAGATGGCCAAACTCTCAATAAAATTGAATAACTAAATAGGAAAATCTAGGACCAAGGATGGGATCATCAGGAAACACCATGGGAACCACAACTTAACCTACGTCCGGAAGTGGCACTCCTCAGAATGGAATTTATTTGAAGAAATTAATGAAACTCTTAGAGATCATGACCATTTTGGATGAGCTATAAAAGCTAAGAACCAATCCTCAAGATAATTATAAAAATTTTAAAGGTAACATCCTTATACTTCTAGATGACAAAAATAATCATGACAAGGAATAATAGTTACTAGATTAAGACAAAGGGAAGGAGGAGGGAGCTCAGAATTATTGGATAGAATATTTGACATGCTATGGGAGGAACAACCAATACCTTCGAAACAAGAATTCCCTCCAACATAAATTCATTTCAACACATAGAATAAGAAAAAAAAAATTAATGGAATACAATATTATATAGACTATATATGTTTTTTATGAATTTTCTATTCTATATTTTCTGGTCACCCATTCTTATTTATGAAGAAGATATATAGAAACAAACCATTATTTAAAAAAAAGAACAAAAAGAGGTTCATGATATTGGTTATACCAAATTTTTTAATTTAACCTTTCAACTTATAGAAGAGAATCCACATGGAGAAGAAAAAGAAATAGTGGATGCTAAAATTTTAAAGTTGAGTATAGGATGTATATAATATCTACCACCAAAATTAGAAACATAGGAGTGGTAAAACGTATGGAAAACCTATGATATTTTATTCAAATAATTATGGCTATAAAAAATTAATAAAAAAATCCACCAAGTGCTAATATCAGAATAAATAAGTATAAAATTAGATGATTTTCATCAGATTATAAAAAAATACAGAATTATAGTGACCATGTTGGCATGAGATGTTTTTAGATACTCTATTTTTTATGTTTTCAAAATATATTGGTTTATTTTTCATTATGATAAATCACCATTTACTATAATTTTTGGGGATCTAATGAAATATTATCAATCATAGATGACCGAAAAAAAAACCTAAGAAATTCCTCTAATAGAAGTTTTCTATTTCCAATGTGGTTTTCATGGTGAACTTATTTTCAAAATCATGTTTTCAAAATGGATATTTTTAGAATAGAGTGGGAAGATTCACTAGATTTATGATGTCATAATAGATGTTGGACATAAAAATTTAGGAGATGATTTTCATATCTAAGTGTTCTAAACATCATGATAAATGTCTTGATATAATTAAGAGTGTATAGAATAAAATAAATAAGAAAAAGTATGTTGTGTATTTTAATTTAAGTTTACAAATAGGGATAATTTGATCGAGAATCACTAGATGTAAAAGTTTTTAGAATCCAAGAAGTGTGTTTTTTCTAAATTCATACAATTTTCTAATGTTTTGAGCAATGGATCCATCGAACGAGATGATCCTTTAGTCGAACCAACTCATCATATCAACTGATCTATTGAATGAACCATCATTTACTGATTTTTCAAAAAATAGAAATCTATGGTCATAAAGATCAATTAGAGGAGATGGATATATTGATCTATTGGAAAATTATAGCCACTAATCAATCAGATTATTTTATGTAATGGATAATACGTTGGAAAACCCTTATCAAATCAGGTGGTCTAGAGTTGATGATTTTGAATTTGAATATCTCTTTAAATTGATCCATATGAAAAGTTTTTTTACCAATCTATATGAATATATGTGAACACTCATTAATTTGTTTAATTGTTAACACCGATCAATTGGGTGAGCTACCAAAATCAATTCATTGGGATGCAATTGGGACTGATTCATTGGGATTGATGTTTACATAATTTTTTGGATTATCAGTTTTTATATATAAGTCATCAGATGTAGAGTTTCATCGGACATAATTTTCTCAGTATAAGGAGTAGTTTAGAAAATTATTAAAGTCTAATAATAGGTAAAATATAACAAAGTTTCTACTGAACTATTCTTGCAGGGTTCTAAAGTCGTTAAAAGTTTCAGTTTTGGTTTTTTTAAAATGGTTTCATTAGTTTTGGAGCATCAGAGTGAGAATTATTTTTATTAAATTGTATTTAATTGATATTGGGGAACATTAACGAAAAATATTGTTTCAGACTAGGATGTTTTGAATTACCCATTTCTAGACTAAGAACATTTAAGTTTCTAATTCATTTGAGGTTTATAATTAAGATGTTCTATTTAATTTAATAATATTCAAGAAAAATCCAAAATATTTGAGAGGAATTAATAATTGTTCAAATTATGTTTTAATTCCACAATTTATTTAGAGATGTGAATTTTTTTGGGCGGGATATTTTATTTTGGGTTCTCTCCATTACTGTTTGGATAAAACCTATAAAAATGGGTACTAGTAAAATATACTATAACACTATTTACATCCACAAAAAATGATACTCTAGAATTCTATTCTCAAACTAGTTTCCAGATATCATGTGTTATAGAAGAATTTTTATCAAATAAGGTGTAGTGGGAGAATCTATGGTCATCAAATTTTCCATTAAAGGAGTGTTTGTCAAGGTATACTGAATCAGTCTAAATCATATATCTTCTATTTAGACTAAAAAATATGAATTGTTTTCATTATGAAAAATCGAACTTGTTTTCAGACAGAATAATATGATAGAGGTATCCATGTGAGTGATCAGGCTTATTTTTCAATGAATTCCAGAGATGTTATTCCTACATTCTTCTAGGTAAGAAACAAATGAATTATTTTGAAGAATGAAAAAAGTTAGAGTTGTTGAAGTATTCCAGAGACAATTTTTAGAACCAATTGATAAAGGTTTATAAACTTTTTACACCTACATATTTATATATTTCGATCTATAAGAGTCACATTCATAGTTTTATTGATCATAGTGATACAAAATGTAATGGTATTCCATAATATTTGTATCCACAAAAAAGGATTAAATTATTGTGGATTCTATGGTGTTGGATTACTTCCAAAAAATTCCATAGACTACATAATTTTATTGAGTAATAAAATATATAAATATTTTTGGTTCTATGGATATGTTTTAATGTTGATTTTTAAGTGAATATTTATCTATTTAATAAGAGGTGAAGTTTTTTTAAGATAATTAACAAAAATGGAAAATGATATTACTAATTCACCCACTCCCCCTCTTAGTGATTACATTGATCCTATATTTTCCTTTTCAGTTGGTATCTGAGAGAAGGTCTCATCATTTAATCTTTGCTGAAGTTATAAGATAAGTGATAACAGGTAATTTTAATTGTGAATATAGCAATATAATTCAATTATTTGATGGAATAAACTATAATATTTGGAAAGACAGAACATTTCCATATCTTATTCCTCATGGTTATGATGTTTTGGAGGCTACTACATATGGATTTCCACCTCATTCTAAGAACTTTCCTCTTACATATATTATTAAAAAAATATACAGTATGATGGAAGGGCTAAAAATTATTTATCTTTTTCTCACTATAAATGTGTGTCTCATAGAGTAATGGTATCTTGAAACGGGAAAGGCATTTAAGGAAATTTTAAAATCACCTAAGAATTAAATTAGAAGGTGAATAAGGAAAAATTAAATATCTAGATCATGAAATATGAAGATCATAAAATGTGTTACTTTTTACCTATGGCATACTTATTCACAAGAAGTAATTATATTGTTTGGATTATATGTTGTATTGATGATAAGATTGAATATTAAAATAATGTTGAAATGGTCTTATTAATTATTATTGAAATGTATGATTATTTTTTTATCTCTTGAAGGGATATATCTAGAAACTCTATCTTTGGATAACTTACGTAGAACTATTATTACATATGATGTGAGAAGAGATAATATTTTCAAAGGAAAATATAAATTTGATTAGGAAATTTCCTTCAAAGATACCAAGGAAGTAAAATATAATAATATTCTTTATGATGATGAATTTAGGGACTCTATTGTTAGAAATTTTGTTAGTAATAAATTTAATGATTTCTGGTCCTTGATTTCTAAAAATTTAAAAATTTGAATGAGAATGTAAAAATGGATGTTAATGTTAATAATATTTTTCTATGGAGTTATTAGAAATTTTTCTACAACTTTTTCTAAAAAATGATTAATAATATAGTGATGAATATGAAACAAAGTCAATAATATCATAGGAAAAACATGTTCACTAATCAAAATCTTATTCCATGGTAAAATATGAAAAGTTATTCAAATTTAAAAGGAAAATTTTTCTTTCAATGGATGATGATGATTATGATAGTAATGTGGAAGCTAAAAAAATCAATGATGTAGTTAAAGAAACACATTTATTATCAATGTAAATTATGAAGAATTGTATGGTCATAGAATCCGTGGTTTTTAAGAATAATAATAATCGAATCAGTTATAATTTTCCATAAAAAGAGAATTGAAATAACTCCTTTTAAATATTTTAATATGTGGGAGAGAAAAAACAATATTGAAGAAGGAATTTTCTACAAAAAGGGGTTAATAATTTTTTTTGAAAATAAATATATTTTTAGAAGAAATTTATCACCTGATAAAATCACTTGAAAAAAAATAATTAAAATTAAAATAATGAAATAATGTTAAAATTAAAGGATGGAGACTTTAACATTTTCAAAAAAATGTTCTCTAAAACAAAGAAGGGGATTACTAGTTCCAAAAAAACTATTTCTGAAATTATATAAAGTTCAATGAAGTTTAAACATAATAAATATCAACTCATGTTATCTTTAAATATTGAAAAAAATGACATTGTTCTCAATATTCATAAATCTGGGAAAATCATGTATGTAGAAAACCCATTAATGTTCAAAATTCAAAAGTTTTCAATAGATCAATATCATAATCAAAATGTTATACAACATGTAATTATATTGAACATGGGAAGAATTACATGTTCAAAAATAAGGTTTCAAAGGTCCCCATAACTTTTGGGGCTCAAAATGTACTAACATGGAATATAATAATGTTGAGGAAAAACAATTTTAAAACTCTAAATAGTATTAAAGTTACAAGGATAGTATTACTTCCAGGGATGTTTCTAGTATCATTGAGGATTTTTCAATATAGTAAATATTTTTTGATTCAATTTATATAAAAATAATAATTAGAACGACCCATACTTTACATACATGGTTATTAATTAAAAATTGAAGCATAATTATGACAAGATATAACAAAACCATGAAAGGACCATATAGGTATAGTGTCTTCAGAAACTGGGAAACATAAACAACTGGTTCATAAATAATCTACGTTGTCTCCCATTTATTTCATCATATCTAGAGTCCCTTTTTGGCATATCCTAATTAATATCATTCTTCCTGACCTAGGGAAAAGAAAAAATACAAAATGGTGAGCTCAAATGCTCAGTAAGGGTAAACAAAAGAAATATTAATCACATCATATTCATAAGAACATATCATTTCAGAAATCTTAACTTGAAAAAGAGATCATAATTTCATAACATGGGATAAATCATAGTAGTGAAATGTAATCCCAATAATCAAAACAAAAAACATGAAAATTTGTGGCATACACACATAATCATAGAAAATCATTTCTTAGTAGTCAAGACTCATTTCCAAAATTATCTTAGTGGACAAAGTCCTTTTTTAAACCGAGTTCACTCCTCGTTTCAGTCATGTTTCACTGGACCGGTTTAACCTGACTTTCTAGCCATGTCTATCTCATGAGATATAAATCTTTACCAAATGCTTTGGTGGGATATATAGTTCCCACCCATCTCATAATGAAACCATTCTTATGTGTGCCACAAAATCATAAATCATACATCATAGTATAACCCATGTACTAAAAATTGGATTCGTAAACATCATGCCATCATAACATAAATCATATAAGATAAAAAAGACATCATAAAATTAATTCCATCATAACATAATAAAATCAATGTAAAAATAGGGATAGAAACAGAACCCTATATTATAATTTTAATAAAACAATTGAACTCCATTCTTGAGGAAAATATCATTTCTACTTCAAAAACATTTATCCTTTCTAAACATGTCATAAAATTTTAAACTAAAAGAAGTTGAATAAAAATAAACTTGAAAACTTATAAAGTAATATTCATGGAAATAATGTTCTAAAAATCCATTCATCTCTTATAAGTTAAAAAAACATTCTTCTCATACTTTTTCTAGAAATGTCAAAAAGTACCTCATATGAAAAACGACAAAAGATTACTTTCATATCATTTACTAAAAACACACCGAAGGGTAATATTGGATTTAAAGAATTGTAGGAGGATATAAATAATATTACATATTGAAAAAACATGGATGTGGATGATAAATATTCCCCAGTAAATTCTGAAGTATACACAATCTCGGATTAAATTGAGATTGTGAGATTTTCCCTCACCTTAGGTCCGATTTGCTTCGTAAGTGTCTGAAACTACTGTATAATGATTTAAATAATGTTATTGACTTATTCCAGAATCATAATTATTTTTATGATATCATATATGGTCATATTCTTAGCTTCTTATTAGTAATATTTCATTGCTACTTGTTATTCGGGTGTTTATTACTTTTTGTTCTTATGCGTGTTTTGTCGAATAAATTCTTATTATTTTTTTTAAGTTATAGATACATAATTTCCAGAATTGTATTAGTGTAATAAATATCATATTTATTCACTCAACTCATTTATGTAATCAGTATGAAATGAAAATCATGTAGAATGAGTTGCATCACATCGTGGAGACGGTATTCCGTACGTACGCACGAGTGATGATATCATTCCCATGATAGTGGAATTGTATTGGAGTGTATGTATACTATTTAAGAATCAATATCACTTTACACTAATCATATATAGTTATTATTTAAACCATTATACCCATCCAAATAGGGTGGTGGTTGAAAATAGATTACACCACGGCGTGGAGACGGTATTCCCTACGTACGCACGCGCGGTGATTTCATTTTCCGTAGGATGTATAGATGGTGAAATAGGATTGTTTCATACATATAATAACATATAAGTATATGAGTGATACTTATTTTATAAATTCATAATGAAACAACTAAACAATAAGAAGTGTAAGAATAAATAAAGTTGAAAGAATCGGTAACGAACATTACCTCTTCTTTGAAGCGCCTCTTTGAGACCTCCTCTTAGGGCACTAAAATTGGTATTTGAAGAAGACTAGGACCTCTAGGATGTTTCTAGGGAAGTGGAGAAGATAATTTAGCAGGGTTTGGCCGATCATGAAGGCTGAATGTGGTGTGAAGAAGAGAGGGAGGAGGTTCCCTTTTATAAGGGAGGAGAGGGGACCTTTGGAAAAACTAAAAATATTATTTTATTATAAAGTCATATTCGGTTTTTAATATCTCAAAATTGATTTATTTCGAATCTAAGGTGGGTATGGGTATAAATCATATCATCCAATATAATTTAAACAAGTTTAGGGATCTATTTTAACCTTATCATTTATATTTAACATTAAGTTGAATAATTTTACTTTTATCGTGTCTTTTTGTTTTCTTACACTATAAGGTTAATAAAATAACTATAACAAGACAAACGAACCCCAAGATGTTTATTATTAAAATATATATCCTTATATAAGTCATTTGGCCGAACCATAGATTTTTAGGAATAAAATAACAATTAATAATATAATATTTGTTTTAAAAACTATTTTATGTCAATTTTGACACTATTTGGTAATTGATTTTTGTGAAAATCATAACAGACATATTAGTTCTAAAAAAGTTAATTAAAACAATAATAAAATGTCATATTAACATATAAAATTATTTTAATTAATAAAAAGTCTCAAATTACATTTATTTGGGTATTTATAACATCAATTATGTCAATATTTCATTGATAATATAATTATTGCATCATCATTGTGTCATAAATAAATTAAATAATTTAAAGTCTAAAAATTACAAATAAAATACCATTATGTAAGAAATATTTGTATGTTTATAATTAATATTTATAGTTGAATTTATCTTATGCATAACCCTATATTAAAAATGATTTAGTTATTAAACATTGATTTTAACTATTTTATCCCTTCTTTAAATAAATTAATATTAAATGTCCTAATCTAATCCAAGTGGGCCTAACTGGTAATATTATATTCCTAATGGTTTTTTGGTCTATTTACAGTTATCCAATATAATTATTACTTGTGTTAGGGTAATAATAATATCATTTTTACCCTTAATTACCCTATTTACTTGTAACCGTGGTAAAAAAAGGAAAAAGTTACTATTCACCAAAAATTATTTTCATCTCATTGAACCACATTTTAGTCCTTGATATTAACTATGGCTCTCGGATTTTCCAAATTCCACTCACATAAGTGGTAAAATTAAGTTTTATGTAAATTTGGAAATTCTCCTAGGTGGTGGGTAAAAGACGGTGAAAAGTTCAATAAAATTTTTATATATCTAAAATTATTATGAAATGACTCCAATGAATTGCATTGAACTTATATGGGTATTATGTATCAATTTTTACCTAAAATAAATTCAAATAAAATAAATAACTATTTAAATAAAAAGATGGTTTTTAAATAGTAACCTAGTGTTTTCACTATTCATCAAAAATTTAATGTTTTCAGAAAAATACCAAAATTTCACCCTAGGATAATTTTGATATTCCGAATCCAAAAAATGAAGTCCATTCTGAAAAATAAAATTTACAAAATTTCAAAAAGTGGGTATTACTATTCATAATGGCTAGTTTTAATAATATTTTAATAGTATATCGTTGTTTAGTGAAACTCGGTATTGCGTACGATGAAAGCTATCGAGGAAGGTTGCGATTGCGTGTAAAGAAAGACAAGCTAGTGTTGTGTGTAGTGAAAGATTCCTTTTATGATGTATATAACATAAAAACAAAATATTTCTCATATAAGTCTCGGGTGTAACATTCTACCCCCCTTAAAATTAATTTTGCCCTCAAAATTCGTCACTTTGTAACAAAAAGATGAGGATACCTCTCCCTCATCATATCCTCAAGCTCCCATGTAGCTTCTTCTAATTGGTTGTTCCTCCATAAATCTTTCACCCAGTGAGTGGTCTTTTTCCATAGGACTTTTTCACTACGATCAAGAATCTCTATCTGCTGTTCTTCATAAGAAATATCTTGTTCCAGTGGTACAACTTCTGAGCTGAGTACATGTGAAGGATCAGGTATGTACTTTCTCAGGAGAGATACATGGAATACATCGTGAACTTGAGAGAGATTTGGTGGAAGCACCAATCGGTAATCTACCTTCCCAACACGATCCAGTATTTCGAAAGGACGGATATACCTAGGGCTCAGCTTTCCCTTCTTTCCAAATCTCATTACTCTCTTCTAAGGAGATATTCGTAAGAACACTTTATCACCCACTTCAAACTCTAGGTCTTTTCTTCGGTTATCGGCATAACTTTTTTGTCGACTCTGAGCTGCTCTTATGTGTTGTTGAATAGATCTGACCTTTTCTGCCATCTCATCAACAAGTTCAGGTCTTAATTGATTTCTTTCCCCAACTTCATCCCAGCAAGTTGGAGTCCTACATTTCATTCCATAGATAGCTTCATAAAGATCCATCTGAATACTTGAGTGAAATCTATTATTATAAGAAAATTCCACCAAAGGTAGGTGTTGATCCCATCCACCTTTGAAATCCATAGAGCAAGCCCTCAACATATCTTCTAGAGTTTTAATTGTCCTCTAAGACTGACCGTCTGTCTGAGGATGATTAGTAGTGCTGAAACTCAACTCTGTATCTATAGTATGTTGAATACTTCGCCAGAACATTGAGGTAAACCTTGGATCTCGATCAGATATAATAGAAAGTGGTACTCCATCCGATCTTACCACTTCCTTCACATATATCCTGGAGAGCTGATCCAGAGAGAAATCCTCTCTAATAGCGATGAAGTGTGCCGACTTTGTAAGACGACCAACTATGACCCAGATACCATTATTTCCATTGGATGTTTTAGGAAGTCCAGTGACAAAGTCTATAGTGATGTTTTCCCATTTTCATTCAGGTATGGGTAATGGTTGTAGCATCCCCTTAGACTTTTGTCTCTCAGCTTTAACATGCTGACAAACCAAGCATCGAGAGACATATTCAGCAACATCTCTTTTCATGCCATCCCACCAGAAGTACTCCTTCAGGTCCATATACATCTTCGTGCTTCCAGGATGAATAGAGAATGAAGAACTATGAGCCTCATCCAGCAGCTCCTTCTTTAATTTGGGGATGAGAGGAACACAAAACCGATTCCTGAAATTTATTATCCCATCACAATCAAGGTTGGATTTGGGAACATTTCTCACCTTCTTTTGTAACTCTACATCTTTCTTCTGTGCCTCTTTAATCTTCACATGTATAGATGGTTGAACATTTATTTGAGAAAGATATGATTTTCCCCTTTCATTATAATTCCATGATCCATCCTTTGTAAATCCATAAATATAGGATCTTTTGTGATCCTTATCATGGATAAACTAGCATGGTCTTGTCGACTTAATGCATCTTCCACCTTGTTTGCTTTCCCAGGGTGGTAAAGAATTGAGCAGTTGTAATCATTAATCATCTACAACCATCTTCTTTGGAGCATATTCAGCTCCTTTTGTGTGAAAATATACTTCAAACTTTTATGATCAGTATAAATGTCACCCCTTTCTCCATAAAGATAATGCCTTCAAATCTTTAATGCAAAGATTACCACAGCTAACTCCAAATCATGAGTTGGGTAATTTTTCTCGTGTATTTTCAACTGTCTTGAGGCATAAGCAATCACCATATCGTTTTGCAAAATAACACACCCCATCCCCTTCTTGGATGCATCACTGTAGATCACAAACCTTTCTCCACTACAAGGAAGTGTGAGTACAGGTGCACTGGATAAACTTCTTTTCAACTCCTTGAAATTATCTTCACATTCCTCTATCCAAACAAACATAACTCATTTCCATGTCAAATTGGTGAGTGGATTAGATAATCATGAAAAATCTTTCACAAAACGTCGATAATATCCGGACAAACCAAGAAAACTTTGGATCTAAGTTGCTGTTGTTGGTCTCGACCATCTTTCGATAACCTCTATTTTTGCTGGATCCATAGATATCCCCTCTTTTGAGATTATGTGACCCAAAAATGCAACTTTTTTAACCAAAATTCACACTTGGTAAATTTGGAATAAATCTTCTCCTTTCTTAGGGTCTTCAAAATAATTCTCAAGTGATCTTCATGTTCTTACTTTCTCTTTGAATAGACATGAATATCGTCTATAAAGACTACCACAAACTGATCAAGATAGTCTCTAAAGACTCTATCCATCTGATCAATGAAGATAACAGGGGAATTAGAAAGACCAAATGGCATCACTATAAGTTCATAGTGTCCATACCTTGTATGGAAAGCCGTATTTGGTATATCCTCTCTTTTGACCCTTAATTGATGATACCCTGAATGAAGATAAATCTTGGAAAAGTATTGAGCTCCGCGTAGTTGGTCAAATAAGTCATCAATGCGCGGGAGAGGATATTTGTTCTTGATAGTGATCTTGTTAAGTTCTTGATAATCAATGTGGAGTCGCATTGATCCATATTTATTCTTAAAAAACAGAACAGGTGCTCCCCAAGGTGAAGCAATAGGGCATATGAATCCCTTATCAAGATTCTCTTGGAGTTGCTTCTTTAATTCCTTCAACTCAATTGGGGCCATTGTATAAGGTTTCTTTGAAAAAGGAAAAGCACCCGGTACGAGTTCTATTGAAAACTTGACTTCACGATTTGGTGGAAGACCTGACAATTCCTCTGAAAATACATCATCAAACTCCCATACAATGGTCATATTCTTAATCGTGAGTTTCTCTCCTACCATTTGAGAGAAATAACTCTAATTTAGTGGAATCAAGACCTATAAGATGGAAGAAATTTCCACTGGAAGGTTATGTTCATCCATGCATCGATAGATGATCATATATTGATCTGGAATATGAAATGTGACTTCCCTTATTTGGGAATTGATATGAGATCTATATAATGAAAGCCAATCCATGCCAAGAATCACATCAAATTCCACTATAGGAAGTATCACAAGATTTTCTGGAAGAACTTTCCGACAAACTTCAATCGGAGAACAATTATAAACTTTTGATGCGATTTTTGTGCCATTAGGAGTTGTCACATCTAACTCAACATCTAATTGTTGAGGTAATATGGTTATAAACTTAGAAAATTCTTCAGTAATAAAAGAGTGGGTGGATCCAGAATCAAATAAAAAATTTTCTACTTTAGAGTGGATGGTGAGTGTACCTTTCACCACTTCGTTATCATACTCCACATCGCTGATAGAAATTTCATGTGACTTTACTTTGTCTTTAGCCTTAAAAGTTTGTTGACATCATTCATCATCAAAAACCCTTGGATTAGGGCATTGATTAGCATAATGACCCATTTCCTTTCACATGTAACATTGAAGTGTAGGAGGTGCACTATGTGTATCCTTTTCTTTGTTCGCATCACTATACATCTTCTTCCCATCATTGTGGCATTCAAATGCCTGATGACCTTCCTATCCACATTTGAAACATTTACTTGTCCCTTTAAGACAACTCCCTCCATTTTTCTTTCCACACTTTGAGCATAAGGGAAAACTCATCTTCTTTTCAGTGTTCTCTTTAGATTTTCCTTTAAATTCCATTTTCCTCTTCTTATCAAACCCATATGACTGATGGGTTACTCTAATCTCTATCTCAACCTTGAGAGCACATCGAACAATTTCCTCATAGCTATTGAAGTCCCTTATGGATAATGCCCTTTCAAGACTTGGTTTTAAGCCACTAAATATTCGATCTATCTTACACTCAAGTTGGATAATAATACCGGAAGCGTTCCTTGAAAGTCTTGTAAAATTAGCTTCATAGGTACCAACAGATTCATCATCCTTTTGCTTTAGTTCAAGAAACTCCTTCTCCATCATTGTTCGAAGAATACGAGTGAAGTAATTATTGAAAAATAAGTTCTTGAACTCATCCCATTCCATGGAATCAATTTCATCTCTTTGCCTCGTATTCTTGATAAGATTCCACCATTTATCAGCATCTTCTTCAAAACGATACACTGCTAAGATGACTTTATCATTTTCAGAACATTGAAGAACTGAAAATATCTTTTCAGTGGTACTGATCCATTGTTCAGCCACTAATAGATCATAAGACCCGCTGAATGAAGGTGGATGCTGCCGCATGAAGGATTCAACAGAATGTTACTCCTTACTTTTCTTGTTTGGAAGTCCTGCATGATTCATAGCTTGAGAAAGTTTTGTGAGCATGGATACAAGATTTTTCATTCCATCTCCCATAACGTTTGGTTCCTCCGGGGGACAATAATTGCATTGCCCGTCGCATTCCGCATTAACACGGTTCCTTCGGGTTCTATCCATTGACTAAAACCAAGAAGAATAGTGTGAGCAACACGAATTATAATAGGAAAAACACATAAACAAGAATAAAATTTTACACTTAAGGTCTTATAATAGGTTATTCATGGCCATTTCTAAACCACTAAGATTGTGTTCTATGCCTAGACTTATCCTTACGGTTCTTACTAAGGCTTTCACATCCTAGTTTCCAAAGGTTGACTATACCTTTCCTATGATACCATCTATAACGAACCATACATTACATACATGGTTATTACTTCAAAATTGAATCATAATTATTACAACATATAACAAAACCATGAAAGGACCGTATAGGTATAGTGTCTTTAGAAACTGGGAAACATAAACAACTGGTTCATAAATCATCTACATTGTCTCCCATTTGTTTCATCATATCTAGAGTACCTTTTTGGAATATCCTACTTAATATCCTTATTCCTGACCTGGGGAAAAGAAAACATACAAAAGGGTGAGCTCAAATGCTCATTAAGGGTAAATAAAATAAATATCAATCACATCATATTTATAAGAACATATCATTTCAGAAATCTTAACCTGCAAAAGAGATCATAATTTCATAAGATGGGATAAATCATAGTAGGGAAATATAATCCCAATAATTATAACATAAAACATGAAACTTTGTGGCATACACATATAATCAAATAAAATCATTTCTTTGTAGTCAAGACTCGTTTCCAAGACTATCTTAGCGGACAAAGTCCTTTTCTAAACCGAGTTCACTCCTCGATTCAGTCATATTTCACTGAACTAGTTTAACCTGCCATTCCAGCCATGTCTATCTCATGAGATATAAATCTTTACCTAATGCATTAGAGGGATATATAGGTCCCACCCATCTCATAATGAAACCATTCTTATGTGTGCCAAAAAATCATAAATCATACATCATAGCATAACCCATGTAATAAAAACGGGATTCATAAACATAATTCCATCATAACATAAATCATATAAGATAAAAATGACATAATAAAATTAATTCCATCATAATATAATCAAATCAATGTAAAAATAGGGATAGAAACAGAACCCTATATTATAATTTTGATAAAACACTCGAACTCCATTCTTGAGGAAAGTATCTCTACTTCAAAAACATTTTTCCTTTCTTAACATGTCATACAATTTTAAACTAAAATAAGTTGATTTAAAATAAACTGGAATACTTTTAAAGTAAGCTTCATGGAAATAATGTTCTAAAAATCCATTCATTCCGTATAAGTTAAAAAACATCCTTCTTGTACTTTGGCTGGAAAAGTCAAAAAGTACCTCGTACGAAAAACCACTAAAGATTCTTTTCATATATTTTACTAAAAATGCACCGAAGGGTAAAATAGGATTTAAAGAATTTTAGGAGGATATAAATAATATTACATATTCAAGAAACATGGATGTGGATGATAAACCTTCCCTAGTAAATTCTGAAGTATAAAAAATCTCAGATAAAAATAATATTGTGTTATTTTCCCTTACCTTAGGTCCCATTTTCTTCATAAGTGTCTGAACCTCCTGTATAATCATTTAACTAATGTTATTGAATTATTCCATAATCATACTTATTTTTATTATATCATATATGTTCATATTCTTATCTTCTTATTAGTAATATTTCATGTCTACTTGTTATTCGTGTATTTATTACTTTTTGTTTTTATGTGTGTTTTGTCGAATAAATTCTTATTCTTATTTTTATGTTATAGATAACTAATTTCAAGAATTGTATTAGTGTAATACATATCATATTTATTTGCTCAATTCATTTATGTAATCATTATGAAATGATAATCATGTAGAACGAGTCGCATCACATCGTGGAGACGGTATTTCATACGTACGCACGAACGATGATATCGTTCCCATGATCGGGGAATTGTATTGGAGTGTATGTATACTATTTCAGAATCAATATCACTTTACAATAATCATATATAGTTATTATTTACACCATTATACCCATCCAAGTAAGGTGGTGGTGGAAAATAGATTACACCACGGCGTGGAGACGGTATTCCGTACGTACACACGCGCGGTGATTTCATTTTCCGTAGGATGGATAGATGGTGAAATAGGGTTGTTTCATACTTATAATAACATATCAGTATATGATTGATACATATTTTATTACTTAATAATGAAACAACTAAATAAGAAGAAGTGGAAGAATAAATAAAGTTGAAAGAATCGGTAACGGGCATTACCTCTTCTTTGAAGCGCCTCTTTGAGACCTCCTCTTAGGGCACTAAAATTGGTCTTTAAAGAAGACCAAGACCTATATGATGTTTCTAGGGAAGTGGAGAAGAGAATTTGGCAGGGGTTTTTTGAGCTTGAAGGCTCAAAGTGGTGTGAGGAAGAGAGGGAGGAGGTGCCCTTTTATAAGGGAGGAGAGGGGCACCTTTGGAAAAACTAAAAATATTATTTTATTATAAAGTCATATTCGGTTTTTAATAGCTCAAAATTGATTTATTTCGAATCTAAGTTGGGTATGGGTTGCAATAATCTCATCCAATATAATTTAGACAAGTTTAGGGTTCTATTTTAACCTTATCATTTAGATTTAACTTTAAGTTAAATAATTTAACTTTTATCGTGTCTTTTTGTTTTCTTACACTATAAGGTTAATAAACTTACTATAACAAGCCAAACGAACCCAAAGTTGTTTATTATTAATATATATAACCTTATCTAATTCATTTTTCCAAACCATAGATATTTAGGAATAAAATAACAATTAATAATATAATATTTGTTTTAAAAACTATTTTATGTCAATTTTGACACTATTTGGTAATTGATTTTTGTGAAGATAATAATAGAATGATTATTTCGAACAAAGTTAATTAAATCAATCCATTAAACCTTCAACATGTTGTTTATTACTACAACTATAAATAATTTGGGAATCTTGAAAATCATTTCCCTAAGCCAAGGGTTTTAAGAGGTAACAAACATTCTTCAAGGAAGCAAGGGAGATATTTTTCCATCACTATTGCCGACGTGAACCTTGACAATGAAGTGGTGATGGGTATGCTAGTTATTCCTTCAAGAAAAGTGGACTTACTTTTTTATTTAGGTTCTACACATTCTTTTATATCATGGAAGTTTAGTAGAAAAATCCTACAACCACCAAAAATCATGGAAGTAATGATTTCGGTGAGTATGGTAAATGGGGTAATTATTTCATCCCATGAATATAAATCCTCTCCTGTCATAATCTGAGGATTGAATTTCCCGGCGAACCTCGTCATACTTCCTCAGGTGGAATTTAATGTAATTCTTGGCATGGATTGGGTTTCCTTATATAGAGCCAACATAAATTGTTATGAGAGTGAAATCACTCTCCATGTGGAGAATCAACCCCCAATTCTATACAAGTGCAAGGAGGAAGATGAATCTTCTTTATCTCCATTATCTCAAACATGGATATTACTACCCTATGAGAACATGTATCTGAATTAGATGATTGAGTCTGAGGAGGCAACCAATTTTGAAGACATGCCTATTTTGAGGGAATTCGCTGAAGTGTTTCCCGTGGGATTTCTTGGTCATCCTCCTAAAAGAGATGTTGAACTCTCAATTGATCTTATACATGGGGTGTTTTCAATATCCAAGACTCTATATAGAATGGTTGCTTTGGGATTGAGTAGCTGAAAACCCAACTATAGGAGAATCTGAATAAAGGTTTTATACACCCAAGTGCTTCACCATGCGATGAACCAGTCCTCTTCGTCAAGAAGAATGATGGGTCAATGCGCCTTTGAATCGATTATCGTGAGCTTAAAAAACTCACGACAAAGAAAAAGTATCATCTCCCATGAATTGATGACTTGTTTAATCAGTTGCATGTAGAACAATTCTTCTCTAATGTGGATTTGCGGTCAGGTTATTATCATGTAAGGGTAAATAAGGAAGATATCCCCAAGACTACTTTTCATACAAGATACAGGCACTATGAATTCATAGTAATGCCTTTCGGACTCACTAATACTCCAAAAATCTCGATGGACTTGATGAATAGAGTCTTTAAGGATTACCTTGACAAATTTTCCGTAGTCTTTATAGATGATATTCTGATATACATCAAAACCAAGGAGGATCATGAGGACCATATAAGAACTATACTAGAGACCTTGTGGAAGGAGAATCTCTATGAGAAGTACAGAAAGTGAGTTCTTGTTGAAGGAGGTTTCATTCTTTAGCCATATCATCACAAGCAAAGGGGTATCTCTGGATCCCTCCAAAACAAATGTAATTCAGGGATGGCTGAGGCCAACATCAGTAATGTATATACCTTTCTTCCTGGGGTTAGCTGGATATTATCGACAATTTGTGAGAAATTTATCATGATTGTCCAACCCCATTACCAAGATAACATTGAAGGGAGTAAAGTTTTCGTGGAGTGATGAATGTGAGGAAATCTTCAAGGAGTTAAAAAGGAGGATCATCACTGTTCCCGTGCTTAGTTTACCAACATGTGGATGAATTTTTGTGGTATTTAGTGATTCTTCGCAGAAGGTCCTAGGCTATGTTTTTATTCAAAATGACATAGTCATTGCCTACAATTCAAGGAAATCGAAAGTTTATGAGCAGAATTATCCAACACATGATTTTGAGTAGGCTGCAGTGATCTTAACTTTAAAAAATTTTCGGTGTTATCTCTTTGGGAAGAAGTGTAAAATATATACGGACCACAAAATCCTCAAGTATACATTAACATAGAAAGAGTTGAACATGCAACAATAAAGATGGTTTGAGCTGATCAAAGACAATGACTTCTCACTTCATTACCACCTTGGGAAAGAGAAAAATGTGGTAGATTCTCTAAGTATAAAAGACCCAGCAATTCTATCATTGATGATAATTGAAAAGGACCTGGTCTTCTTAGATTTGATGAAGATCGTCATGGGAATAATAAATAAGGTAACATCATCAATCATTGCACATATGATTACTCAACCGTCTCTTTTGGAATGGTTAGAATATGCTCAAAAAGATGATGTGGGAATTCAAAAGAGAGTGGAAGCTATTAGAAAAGGGAAATCCTCATAGTTCAATGTTAATGATTAATGAATTGTGAGATTTGGGAAAAGACTATGTGTTTCATTAATTCTGAAGCTGAAGAAGGAACTTTTGGAAGATACACATAGTTCAAATTTCTCTATTTACCCAGGAAACCCAAAGATGTATCGAGATCTCTGAGAGAATTATTGGTGGGATAATATGAAGAAGGAGATCGCTGAGTATAAATCAAAGGGTCGGGTGTGTTAGCAAGTAATGGAAGAGAGGAAAAATTCAAAGGGGGTGATGCAACCATTTCTCATATCTTCATGGAAATGGGATAACATCACCATGGACTATGTCAACAGCCTTCCAAAGAAATCCAAAGGCAATAATGCAATTTAGGTTGTTGTGGATAATCTTACAAATTCTGTAGACCATATTGAAATTTGGGAGGATTTCTCATTAGATCATCTACCACAGATATATATCAGGGAAGTGGTAACTTTTCATGGAGTACCACTATCTATTGTATTAGATCAAAATCCATGATTCACCTCTATTTTTTGGAAGAGTATTCAACATGCTACTGAGCTAAACTTTAGTACGGCTTATCATCCTCAAACTAATGGCCAATCTAAGGGGACTATCCAAACACTTGAGGACATGTTCAGAGACTGTTTTATGGACTTCAAAAGAGGTTGGGACCAACATCTTCCCCTGGTTGAATTATCATATAATAATAATTTCCAATCAAGCATTTTAATTTCAACTTATGAAGCCTTGTATGGGAAGAGGGGCAGAACACCGACATGTGGGGATGAAGTCCATGAGCATAAGTTGTGAGGAAAAAATGGTCGAATAAATGGTTGATAAGGTGAAAACCATTCAGCAGCATATCAAGGTAGTCGAGAGTCGATATAAGAGTTATTCAGATAACCATCGATGAGACCTTGAGTTTAAAGTTGGATACATGGTATTGTTACTCATATCTCCATGGAAGAAGGTCATGTGGTTTTGAAATAAAGGGAGGTTAAGTCCTAGGTACATCAGCCCCTTCGAGATTCTTCATCATGTTGGGTTTGTGGCTTATATACTAGCACTTCCACCTAGCATGTCCAAAGTACATGATGTTATTCATGAATCCCTCATATGGAAGTACATACCAGACCCTTAACATATACTCTCTTCAGAGGTAGTAGAGCTAGAGGATGATCTTTCTTACGAGGAGTAACCAGTGAAGATCTTAGATCGTAGAGAGAAAGTTCTAGGAAATAAGAAAATTCCCCACATCAAGGTGTTGTAGTGAAACCACAAGTTTGGAGAAGAGATGTGGTAATCGGAGGAAGTGATGAAGCAAAGTTACCCACATATTTTTTAGTGTGGGAAAAGGAAATTTCCAGGGTGAAATTTCTTAAGGGGGGAGATTGTAACGACCCAAACACTGATTAACAAAAATTAATCTTGCTCTAATTAAATGTATTATTATGGTTATATAAAATGGTACCTTCAGTTGTATTATGTTTCTGTATTTTAAAATACCATTATGAATTGTGATCTATGCTAATATAGCTGTTAAACAGTGATCACATGATTAGTATAAATATAGGGCTTGAACAAATCCGATTTAATCATACAAAGGAAGCGATGGCCTCATCCAGTAGACTTCCTCCGTACGAATCCCATTTGTTAGAGCTTGGAAAGGACATGGAATCATTGGGCATCACTCTTTACTAAGCCCTAGCCAAGGTTGAACATGTTAATCTTGAGAAAAACCGACTATGGTAGAAGTGGAAGTTGAGAGAGATTACCACCCAAGAAATATTAAATGAGCCACCCCAAGAGTCGGTCAACATCGCACACCTTACCCTTCAGTCATATGCTGGTGTTATAAGGGGTTATGTTACAAGACCCTAGCATTATGACAACGTAATTTTTTTTTTGTATAAATAATGTGTATTAATTTTATTATTATTACATTGTAAATAGTTTTTAAAGCACAAATAGTATTTTTAGTTAATATTCAAATAAGAAATCTATTTTGATGAATTAATGTATTTTTGAATTAAATAATATTTTAAGAAAATATTTTTATAAAATTAAATTATATTAAATATAAATTATCATATAATTTTATTAATGCAATTCTAATTTTTATTATGGTTTAAAAACTATTTTTGTCAAAACCCATGAATTTTCGGTAAATTTCTGTTTTTATTTTAAAAGTAAAAATTAAAATATTTATAAAATTATTTAGATAAAATAAATATAATTTTTTTAATCAAAACATCAAAAATATACTACAGTAAATTTTTTATAATTTAATGAGAAAGTTCAATTTTTGGGTAAAAATTAAATACTGTTTAAATATATAATGTGTTTTATGACATCATAATGACCCAATAGTGAGGTAATAAAATACTATAAACATTATTTTCATCCAATATATGTTTTATAATAAAAATAATATGATTTTAGATTTGTTTTATTTATTTTACAAAACTTTTGTGAACCCTCCAAGACTTATAAAACATTTTGTCTTTTTAAATTCTTTTCCTTGATAGTGTCACTATTGGAAAATAGACCTATACCCATGTTTTTAAGAAACAACTTGGGTATAGGGGTGACTTATAACCATAGTTTTGTTAAACCGTGGGTATAGGTTCCTATACAATACTTATACCCACGCTTTTCCAAAACTGTGGGTATAGGTCACCAATACCCACGGTTTCGCCCAAAAACATGGGTATTGGTTTTTTTTATGACCTATACACACGGTTTTCCAAAAATGTGGGAAAAAATTCACCTATGCC
The DNA here is from genome assembly GCA_963277665.1 of Viscum album. Taxonomy (NCBI): domain Eukaryota; kingdom Viridiplantae; phylum Streptophyta; class Magnoliopsida; order Santalales; family Viscaceae; genus Viscum; species Viscum album. The sequence goes on from OY728146.1 coordinate 931,567,160, forward strand.
CACGGTTTTGGAAAAACCATATGTATACTATTTTTTTCCGAAGACCTATACCCATAGTTTGGTAAAACCATGGGTATAGCTTTCCCACGTTATGGTGGCAACAAAAATTCTGCGATAAACAAAAAAATTGGCAGGAAAACCTATAACCATGGTTTCCCCCCATATACCCATGGATCGAATTAACATATTTAAGGATATATAAAAAACATAAAACTATATCCATGTAGATTAGTTTGATAGTCCCTAATTGGTAATTCCTGTTGTTTCGGGATCGAGTCTTGTCGTCCTCTTTTTTTTTCAAATACAGGGAGAAAAAATAATATATTAAAATAAGTGTATATATATTATATATTAAGTAATTTAGATCGGTTGGTCAGTTGCAGTGTAACACCCCGAGATTTTAAGAAAAATATTCTTTTTAATTTCATTAATGTCTTGTGTTGTACGCTACACAAAAAGGATCTTGCACAACATGCATCTTTGACTTGCCTTGCATTACACACAATCGCGACCTTCCTTGATAGCGTGTGTAGTACGCAATACCGAGTTTCACTAAACAACAATATGCTATTAAAATATTATCAAAACTAGCTCTTATGAATAGTAATAACCAATTTTTGAAATTTCGTAAATTTTTTTTTTCAAAATGGACTTCATTATTGGATTCGGAATATCGAAATTAGCGTAGGGTGAAATTTTGGTACTTTTTGGATAACTTTCATATTCTGATTAATAGTGAAAATTACTAAATTTTAATTAAAAACTACTTTTTTAATCGAAAAAATTAAAAGTGATAATTTATTAATTTGAGTGGTTTTAAAGTATATTCAGAATATATTTTTCCAAGTTAATACAATTTTGTTCATTGGATGTAATTTCACATTTAAACCAAACATAAACAAGTGCCAATCTTTTGATAGTTATTATCTCTTAAAAACACGCTATTTGTTTTGACGACGAGAATTAATTTTTAAATTATTTAATGTAACTGATATGTTTTGAATTTGGTAAAATAAACATCATTTTTGAATTCATAATATCAAATATAGCTTAGGCCCAATTTTTGGTATTTTTATGGAAACTTTCATTTTTTGATGAATAGTGAAACCACTAAGTGGTAGTTAAAAAACTGAATTTTTTCGTAATACTTAATTTTACCGCTTCTGTGAGTGGAATTTCAAAAATCCAAGAGATACGGTTGATTTCATTAAGTAAAATGTGATTCGATGAGATGAAAATAATTTTTGTGAATAGTAACTTTCTACTTTTTTTACCACGGTTAAAAGTAAATAGGGTAATTAAGGGTAAAATTGATATTATTATCACCCTAAAACATGTCCTAATTATATTGGATAAGTGTAATTAGACCGAAAACAACCTTAGCAATAATATATAACCATTTACGCCCACTTGGATTAGATTAGGACATTTATTATTATTTAATTCAAAGAAGAGTTAAAAGAGTTGAAATCAAAGTTTATTTACTAAAACATTTTTAATATAGGGTTATACATAAGATAAATTCTATTGTAAATATTCATTAGAAAGATAATAAGATTTCCTACATAATTATATTTAATGTATAATTTTTAGATATTAAATATTTTAGTTTATTTATGACACAATGATGATGCAGTAATTACCATAATAGTGAAAAATTAGAATAAATGATATTATAAATACCCAAATAAATATAATTTGAGACTTTTTATGAATTAAACTAATTTTATAGGTTACTATGACATGTTATTATTTATTTAATTAAATTTGGTCGACGTAATCATTCTGTTATGAGTTTCACAAAAAATCAACTATTGAATAGTGTCAAAATTGACATAAAATAGTTTTTAAAACAAATATTATATTATTGATTGTTATTTTATTCCTAAAAATCTAATATTAGTCCAAGATACTTATATCAAGATAGGTGTATCATTAATGGACCACTTGGGGGTCGATTGGATGTATATGGTAAGTTTATAAACTATATAATATGAAAATACAAAGTGACATGGTAAATGTCAATCTAATTAACTAAGAGTTAAAACTAAATGATAAGGTTAGTATAATGACCTAAACATGTCTAAATTCTATTGGATGAGAGGATTTAGACCCATCCCCACCGTGTCTTCGAAATAAATCAATTTGGAGCTATTTAAAACCGAATTTGGCTTTATAATAAAATAATCGTTTTAGTTATTCCAAAGGTGCCCCTCTCCTCCCTTATAAAGGGGCACCTCCTCCTCCTCTTCCTCACACCACTTTGAGACTTCAGGTTCGGACAAACCCTACCAAATTCACTTCTCCACTTCCCTAGAAGCATCATAGAGGTCCTTTAATTCTTCAAAGACCAAGTTTAATGCCCTAAGAAGAGGACTCAAAGAGGCGCTTCAAAGAAGAGGTAATGTCCGTTACCGAATCTTTCAACTTTATTTCTTCTTCCACTTCTTCATCATTGGTTGTTTCATTATGAAGTAATAACATCAGTATCACTCATATACTGATATGTTATTATAAGTATTAAAAAACCCTATTTTACCATCTATCCATCCTACGGGAAACGAAATCACCGTGCATGCATACGTATGGAATACCGTCTCCACGCCGTGGTGTAATCTATTTCCCCTCACCTCCTTACTTGGATGGTTATAATGGTGTAAATAATAACTATATATGATTATTTTAAAGTTATATTGATTCTGAAATAGTATAAATACACTCGAATATGATTCCACGATCATGGGAACGATATCTTAGCTCGTGCGTACGTACGGAATATCGTCTCCACGATGTGATGCGACTAGTTCTACATGATCTTCATTGTATAATGATTATATAAAATAATTTAATGAATTAATATGATATATATTAAACTAATACTATTCTGTAAATGAGGTATCTATAACCTAAAGAGAAGAATAATAATTTATTCGACAAAACACGCATAAGAACAAAAAGTAATAAACACCAAAATAACAAATAGTAATGAAATATTACCAATAAGAAGCTAAGAATATGACCATATATGATATCATAACAATAATTATGATTCTGGAATAAGTCAATAACATTATTTAAATCATTATACAGGAGGTTCAGACACTTACGAAGCAAATCGGACCTAAGGTAAAGGAAAATATCACAATCTCATTTTATCTGAGATTGTTTATACTTTGGTATTTACTAGGGTGTATTTTGTCATCCACATCCATGATTCCTCAATATGTAATATTGTTTCCATCCACCTACAATTTTTTAAATCAAATTTTACCCTACGTTGAGTTTTTAGTATAATATATAAAAGGAATCTTCTGTCATTTTTCGTACGAGGTACTTTTTGACTTTTCCGAAAAAAGTACGGGAAGAATGTTTTTTTTAACTTATACGGCATGAATGGATTTTTAAAAAATTATTTCTAAGTAGATTGCTTTACAAGTTTTTAAGTTTATTTTTAATCAACTTCTTTTAGTTTAAAATTTTATGACATGTTAAGAAAGGAAAATGTTTTTGAAGTAGAAAGGATATTTTCCTCAAGAATGGAGTTCAAGTGTTTTATCAAAATTATTTTCCATCTAAGATAATATAGGGTTCTGTTTCTATCCCTATTATTACATTGATTTAATTATTTTGTGATGGAATTATTTTTATGATATCCTTTATCTTATATGAATTGTTATATGATGTCATGTTGTTTAAGAATCCCATTTTTATTACATGGGTTATGCAATGATGTATGATTTATGATTTTGTGGCACACATAAGAATGGTATCATTATGAGATGGGTGGGACCTATATCTCCCTCCAATGCATTGGGTAAAGATTTTATATCTCATGAGATAGACATGGCTGGAATGGCAGGTTAAACCAGTTCAATGAAATAGGACTGAAACGAGGAATGAACTCAATTCAGAAATGGACTTTTTCCACTAAGATAGTCTTGTCAATGAGTCTTGACTAATAAAAAATGATTCTCTATGATTATGTGTGTACGCCACAAAGTTTCATGTTTTAAGTTATGATTATTGGGATTACATTTCACTACTATGATTTATCCCATGTTATGATATTAGGATCTCTTTTCCATGATAAGATTTCTAAAATGTTATGTTCTTATGAATATGATGTGATTGATATTTCTTTTGTTTACCCTTACTGATCATTTGAGCTCACCCTTTTATGTTTTCTTTTCCCCGGGATATAAAGAAAGGTTTTAGGTATGAAAAAAAGGGAAGATCTTTATAGGAGATGTTGAAGATCTTTCACCATGATTAGAAGATTACATTCCGAGTTTCCAAAGACACTAAACTATTACGGTCCTTGTGTGTGTATTTTTGTTATGTACTAAGTATTCCGCAAAAGTAATGTAATGTCCATGTACGTCAAGCTTCGGGCCTCTACACGCATTGTAGTTCTCTGGACAGATGTGGGATCAAAACACTACACTCTCCTTTTTTCTAATATAGAAAAATATTAATATATTATGAAAAATATAGGTATATATTAATGTAATTGTTGTAGGTGAAGTGGTGAGGCGCGGAGTCTTCGACGTGTAGGTCGTGGGTTCTAAACCCGAAGAAATTTTTTTCTGAAAACCGATGGTTAATTTTAATATAATTACACTGATGGGTATATAGTAGTATAATAAATTCAGGTAGGTTAAATGGATTGGTAATTGGTTATTGAAGTGTAGGTCGAGGGATTAATTATCAGGTCTTCTTTTTTCAATATATTTAAACAGACGATTTTTAAAACGTTTGTAGAAGGCTGTGACATGGTGGAAAAAAGGCAATGACACGGTGGAAAGATCGTGTCCCATGGTTCTCTAAAACGTGGGTATAGGCTATGGACCTATCCTAATGCATTGGTTTCCAATGGTTTCCCAAACCATGGGTATAGCCTATACCCATAGTTTTGGGGGCTATACCCACAGTTTTGAACTGTGGGTATAGGTCATTTTTCTAGTAGTGTGTGACTCAGCTCTGCATAAGAAACCCTATTATTTTAAGATGTTTGACCATTGGCCTTATAAAAAAAATTCCAATCCCCTTTGGGAAAAACCATGGGCAAAAACCATGGGCCGGTTTTTGGTATTGATTAGTCTAATGTGAGGTGTCACAAACCTAAATAATAATTAATTCCTTCTCATTTCCTATATAAACCCACCCAAGCACCAACATTATCATCACTCAAATCCTTTGGATTTTGACCAACCCCTTCCCTCCTCACTCTATAATCCTTCCAAGGTGCCCCAATCTACCTAGAATCCTCTTTCAATCCTCTCCCAAGGATTTGGGGTCACACATCCAAGTAAGGGATTTCTTCCTTTCCCATTTTTTCACAATTTTCTTTAAGTTCTTATGCCCTTTTTTCAATTAAATATGTTGGGGTATTATTTTTCACCTCCCCTATACATCCCTCTTTATGTTTGGATGATGGGAGACCCCTTTATCTCTCATTAATTCCTCTCATGTACACCGGTTACAATGCAGAAATTCAATGTGCGGTTTTACTCTCCTCTTTTACATCCAAGTTATTATTTTTTATTATGCGATTAAATTCCATTATGTTTATTGGGACATTTATCCATATAACCACATTACAATAAATTTCATGTACATATTATGAGACATTCTTTCTTAACTCATAAACTATTTTCATGAATCTTTATTCTCATCGTTAAGATGCTGAAATTGCACCGCGTTTTTCCAATCCATGATCATTGTGTAGTGAATACCATACCCATGTCTCTATCAAGGGTATTCTTCTTTATGAACATATACCCATTGAATTTTACTTTAATTTATTTATTCCACATTACTTAATCATGGAATAACTTATAATGTTGATTGATTCCATGTTATATGATCCATGTGGCACACTTATGCATGAAATGAAATGTTTAAAAAGGGTGCGCCTAGATAGCGCTCCAATGCATTGGGTAAAGTATAGTATCATGATACATAATTTGAAATGGGTGTTTACTCATTCTAATTCATGTGCAACGAGGTTTTACTTGTGCTTTATGTCTTATGAGGGTTTACTCATGCTCTATGTGCACTGAGCCTTGGCTCAAGATAATTCCATGATAAGTCTTGTTTCCAAAATTCCATATTATGATTATCATGCCTTTATGTTCATTTTTATCTTGTTCTCCATTGATATTTCTATTTTCTAACATGTATTTTATTCCTCATTTTATTCCATGTTTATTCCCTTACTGGGCTTTATAGCTCACCCTTTTCTTATGAATGTCCTCGGGTTATCCCATGCAATGCTAAGTGCGAGGGAATTTAGTGGTCATGTAAAAGATGTTTTTGATAAAGATGTTGTGTGTTTTATGTTATAAGATGTTATGTAATGTTCATAAGACCCAAAGACACCAGACCTCTTGATATTCTATATTGTACCAATTGAATATTTTATTTAATAAATCAGGTTTAAGTGTGTAATAAAAAAGCACAGTTGTTATAATCACCTTAGGGTGCACCAGTGTTCTTTGTGAAGAGGAAGGATAGAACAATGTGGTTGTGTATTGACTATCAGGTAGTAAAACAGATCACTATAAAGAACAAGTATCATTTTACAAGGATTGAACATTTTTTCAATCAGTTAAGAGAAGCTCAATACTTATCAAAGTTGGATCTCCGTTCGGGATATCATCCACTAAAGATGAAGAGGGAAGATTTTCAGAAGACTACCGTCCATACAAGATATGGGCACTATGAGTTTCTGTTGATGCCCTTCGGACATACTAATTCCCCTGCAATATTCATGGATTGATGAATATAGTGTTTAGAAATTACCTTGACAAATTTGTTATAGTGTTTATTGATGATATTATCATCAACTCTATGAGAAAGGAGGAACATGAAGAATATCTAAGACTAGTGTTGGAGACATTGAGAAAGGATAAGGTGTACACTAGGTTCAGCAAGTGTGACTTTAGGATGAAGCAAGTCACGTTCTTGGGACATGTGATCACAAGTGAGGGAATTTCTGTGGACCCTTCAAAAACAAAGGCGATTGAGGAATGGACCAGGCCCTCTAGTGTCACAGAAATCCATAGTTTTCTATGAATAGATGGGTAGTACCAATGTTTTTTGAGCTATTTATCACGTTTGTCAAGACCGCTAACTAAGTTAATAAGGAAAGGGGTAAAGTATTTCTGGATAGAATAATGTGAGGGAATCTTCAATGAGCTAAAGAGAAGGCCGGTTACTGCACCTGTACTGAAACTACTGAAAAGTGGAGAAAGTTTTGTGATATATAGTGATGCTTCAAAGAAAGGATTAGGTTGAGTACTCATGAAAAATTATAATTTTATATCATACTACTCATGGAAATTAAAGATCCATGAGAATAACAACCTAACACATCCATGATTTTTGACTTGAAAATATGTTGGCACTGCCTTTATGGTGAGAAGTTTGACATATACACCGACCACAAGAGATTAAAGTATATATTCGCACACAAGGAAATCAACATGCATCAAAGGAGATGGTTATATCTAATCGAGTATTAGGATTTCTCTATTCACAATCATCTTGAAAAGGGTAACAAGGTAGCTAATGCTCTAAGCAGAAAAGAACCCGCTACTCAATCCATGTTATAGATTGAGAAACACCCTGTGTTCTTGAATATTAAAAGGATAGATTTTGAAATTATAAGGGTAGGGGACAAATCCAACCATGCCAAAATGATTGTTCGACCATCCATCCAAGAGAATATTTTGGAAGCAGGAAGGGATGATGTGGAGATACAAAATAGGGTGAATGCACCAAAGGAAGGGAAGCTGCCAGAGTTCCATATGGATGATGATGGTGTGATTCGGTTTGGAACACGACTTTGTGTGCCTTCATCAACCGGGATAAAGAAGGATTAATTGAGAAATCTACATAGCTCTACATTCTCTATCCATTATAAGAGTACCAATATGTACAGTGATCTCTGATAACACTTCTAGTGGAAAACATGAAGAAGATGATTGCAGAATATATATCCAGCTGTTTGGTATGTCATCAAGTTAAAGCATAGTGTAAAAATGTCCAAACGGGTGATCCAACCTTTGCCTATACCCATGTGGAAATAACAAAAATGTCACTATGGACTTTGTCACGAGTCCCCCAAAAACATCAAAGGGAAATAATGCGATATGGGTTGTGGTTGACCAACTCACCTAGACATCCCATTTAATCACTTTTTGGGAAGATTTATCACTTGAACAACTTACAATGATATATGTGAAATAAGTGGTGAGACTGTATGGAGTTCAACTCTAGATTGTCTCTGATCCTGATCCAAGGTTTACATCTAAATTTTAGAGAAGTATTCAACTTGATTTCAGTACTGAATTAAATTTCAGCACGGCCTATAACCCCCTACGCAATGGCCAACCTGAAAGGACTATTTAGATGCTTGAAGATATGCTAAGAGCCTAATCTCTAGAATTCAAATTTGGATGGGATCAACATCTCCAGCTGGTTGAGTTCTCATACTACAACAAATTCCACTCGAGTATTCATATGGATCCATATGAAGCTCTTTATGGAAAGAGATTTAGAACTCCAACCTTTTGGGAAGAAGTTGGAGAAAGAAAGCAACTTGGACCCGATTTTGTTCAAGAGATGACAGAGAAGGTTCATGTCATTTAAAAAAACAACAATGCTGCTCAAAGTCAGAAAAATAGCTATACAGACAACCGTCTAAGGGACATGGAGTTCGAAGGAGGTGATAAATTCTTCCTTAATATCACCATGGAAGAGGGTCATGCGGTTTGGAAAGAAAGGGAATCTAAGAACAAGGTATATTATCCCCATTGAGATCCTTGATCGCATAGGAGTCATGGCCTATCGGCTTGAACTTCAAACGAATATGGCTCATGTTCATGATGTCTTCCATGTATCACTCCTGAGAATTTACATAACAGATCTGATACATGTACTGAACTGAAAGGTTGTACAGCTGGAAGATGATCAATTCTATAAGGAGCAACCGGTAGAGATTCTGAACCAGAGAGATAAGGTTCTATGCTATAAGAAAACCCAATGTTTCAAAGTGTTTTGGAGGAAACATAAGTTTGAAGAAGCTACTTGGGAACCGGAAGAGGTGGTGAAGGAAAATTACACTCACATGTTTGTGTAAAGTGAAATTTTGAGGGCAAAATTTCATAAGGGGGGAAGAATGTAAAGACCCAATGTTTTTCAATGGAAATTTCCCTTCATATAAATATGTCACAAAATCACATGAAAACATAACATATTGAAGTAATATGTGGTAAGTGGCCCTTAAACATATGTTTTTTCACTTTTTTGTTTGTAATTTCCAAGATCTGACATAAGCGGTTGCAATCAGTATGTTATTTGGAGTCCAATAAGAAAAAATTTATTTTTGGTGAATTGTAATCGACCTTTATGAATAGTAGCATAACCTTATGAATAGTGATACACCCTAATGAATATTAACCATACCTATGATAATATATATATAATATTGAAGTTAAAAGTATGATATATCAATATTTTAGAATAAGTAAATGAATGTTTTAAAACTCGTTTTTGATAATAAATTATGATTTTAATTATATATTAAAATAATAATATTTTGAAAATCATTTTTGAAAAAATGGACTTCATTTTTGGATTCTATAAGTTTAAAAATGGTTAGGTTGAATTTTCAGGATTTTCCAAAAATACATAAATTTTTAGTGAACAGAAAAAAACATTAATTTACCGTATAAATATATTATAATTTAAACCCATTATTCCTGACATCACTAGTAATGTAATCACCCAAATCTCAAAATCACATTCCTTATTTACTATTATTGGTCATGGGAGACTCATTATTCCATGTATTAGGATAATTTAATAAACAAATGTATTGAATATTAAGGAAACCCCTCTCCCCCCAACTATAAATACCACCCTTCAAAACCTCATTTACACACAACTCTCAAGATTTAAGCCTTGTCTAAACTCTATCAGAATATATTCCCAATACCATACCCCATGTCTAAGAGCTCCTAGTCCCATTAAAAGACCAATCAAATGTTCCTTAAAGAGGATTCAAGAGGTATTTTCTCTCCCTCTTTTCCTTTAATTTCCTTTCAATTTCGAGTTCTTTTCTTATTCTCTCCCCACCTATATTCGTTGACATTTTATGGTAACTCAATTATCACAAATATAGTGAAATTTTATGATACTAATTGAATATTCTACCATCCAACCTCCTTCACCAATTTTTTTTATTTTATAATAGAACATCTTGTTCTTGAGGTGTTAGTCTATCACCTTCAAGAACGACATGTTTTCTTTTTCCATTTGTACCTTCGTATCTAGTCATGAAAACATTTTTATGGTAGAACAAAGATATTATATATATATGTCTTATTTCCTATTTTATGTTCTAGAACTAACTTACGTACATGTTACTAAATGACTAGAAAAATCAAATTCATTTTGGTCGAAAAACTGCATAAATTAACCCAAACAATCATCATTTAATTATTATCTAATGATTCATCCACACAGTATATAATATAATTAATTATAAGATTATTTAATCTTCTATAATATAATTAATAATCTGAAATATCAGTTATGTATTTTTATCCATTTTCTTACTTGAACATTCATTTATGAATACATGCGAACTGGTCAAGAAAACCATAAAAACGAACATTCCAAAACTATCTTTTTAAACTCTATAACTCATCCAAAGGAGCATAAAATATCCTAATGAAACCATAATTAACCATACTCATGTAAAAAGGTTCTATAATTTTCAATTAATGAATCTAATGTGGTAATACATAACATTAAAATGAAGAAAGCTTTTAGACACAAGGTAAGTGGAAAATCTCAAACCCAACATTCTTTCTTTGGCCTCTCCCTCTTTCACTCCATTTTTGGTAGGTTCAGTCCTTAAAAATCTTTTGTTCATCATTATCTCACCTTTTCTTGTGTATAAATTTTTTATACTGAATTTTATGTCAAAAAAATGTTTTCTAAAAGAACTTCTCTTTCAAAAACACACCTTTTACATCTCATTTACCGTAGATGGTTCTTGTAACATGTATATTATTCTCTATTTCTTTTGGGAACACAAAGGTTATAAATGTGTTATTATGAGATGAAACCCATTACTTTACATGGTTTTGATAAGATATATCTTCATTATGGCATGCATGACAAATGATAATGTTATCATGTGACTGGTGCACCCAGAATTATATAGCACAATATGAATGTATCAATGTGAGGGGTGTGCCCGAAATTATACAGAGCTCCAATGCATTGGGTAAAGTGATGACTCTCATGAGTTAAGTGAAGTCATATGTAAAAAATATGATATATTTCTTCACATGTATGTTTTTTAGTTAACCACTAAGACATGATGTTTCATTTTCTTTATGTATTGCCACATTTCAAGTCTCTTGTTAACGGTTCCTCTCATGTTCATGATCTTTTGACTATGTAATGATTATGATCACCCCATGATATATTGTTATTATCTGTACTATTAATGGTATTTTATCTCACCCCTATTTTTATATCCTATGGTGGCTACATGTACTAAGGATAGGTCAAGTGCCAATAAGAAGCTAGAGAATAAAAAATTGAATAAATGTTTATGCTTGATGTTGTAATTGTTATATAGGGTCCTAGTTTTCTCAAGACAATAAACCTTTGGATCCTATATGTGTAATACTATTATGTTGTTTATCTTTAAAATGATATAATAGTAATGTAAGAAAATTCTAGGTCGCTGTATTTATACTAAATAGTAATAGTCATTACAATCATATATGTGAATATATATATATATATATATATGTTAGATATTTTTTACCTATTTGCTACAATATGTGAATGTAATCATTATATATTTGAAGTAGTTTCATAAAAGTCCTATTAGAATATATTAAACTTCTAAGGTACCTCATTTTTAGATTATATAAGGTACTGTAGTATATCCTCCAAGATAATTTATATGTCTTTATTTTTATTTCATGTCATATTTCATTATGAACTATGAGGAGTAAATCATCTACAAGCATGTTTGAGGGTTTCTTAATGAAGAAACGGTGATTTATTAATTAATGTAGAAAATGTAGAAATAATTTTACCGTATCAATAAAATCCATTATTTATATATTTTAATAATATTATACTAGTAAATAATTTCTCATAGTCATCCATTATATGAATGGATTATATTGATCAAGTTAGTGGTTAAAATAACCTAAACATGAAAGTACCGTAAATAATGGATGATTATCTGGGGGTTTAGTTTTAATATAATAATATCATTTGAATAATGATAATTTTTTTATTAGTGTGACATATTTTAATTTTAAATAATTATAAATAGAACATATGTTATATAATGTAATTACTTAGAAAAAATAGATCATTTCCCTCTTAGTACACTCATTTTAAATTATTGAATTATCAAAAATCATTTTTTGATCATATAATTAATAGATCCTCCAATTTTTTATAGGAGAAAAATAATTATGTCAAAAAAATAATATTTATCATTTAATATCATCCTTAGTTACTTAAATTAAAGTAATTAATGAAAAATTCAATACATCATTCCATGGTGGTGGTAGCATGCACGTACGCATAAATGATGATTTATTTTTCACAGAAAGGGAGAAAGTAGTAATATGTTTTATTATTAATGTATCATAAAAATGATATAAATATCATAAATTTTTATTACATTTTCTATTCATAATGTACTAATAAGGTTGTAAAGGAAAAAAAACATGTATTTTTGTGAAGGTGGTAGTTCTTTCACAGAGATATAAATGTTGTTTCCAGTTTTGTTATGGAAAAATGGAAATGTTGATAAATGATTACTCCAATAGTATAAAAATTTACATATATAACCAATAATAATGTAATTATATATTTATTTTCAAATTATAATTTTAAAATAAAATATAAAATAAATAACTAAGTAAAATTGATTACGAATGTTGTGAATTTTAATATGTCTTTAGAAAATACCCTATAAATGGAGGGAATAATCTATTTCCTCAAAATAAGCTTAAAAATGAAAATTGCACTCTATGGGAAGTAAAAAAAGATAGGTTTTCATGTATAAACCAAATTTCTGAGTGTTACTAAAGGTGTGGTGGGATATCCCTTTTATAATAGGTGAGAATGAAATTTTTGTAAATATTTCAAATTAATATAAAGGGAGAACACATTAAACATTTCAAATGGGTCCTAAAAAAACAAAAATTGATTTTATCGTGATATAATATTGATAAAATCACAAAAAATCACTTGAAATCATTTTTTTAACATGTTTCAATCCCTTTAACCCTTGAATTATTACTTTTTCCATTTAACCTTTTACAGTGGAATGTATTTTTTACCTATGGTGACATAATATTTATGCCAAAAAATAAAGTGACCCTTTTTATATATTTAGAACACATGATCCCAAATTTTAAATCCATTTTTTTATTCAATTTATAATATTTATAAACAATAATTTAAAAATACGAAATGTGTAACATATTCAAAATGGTTTTTTTAGAAAATATATCCTATGTTATAAAATCTCATATATGGATTTTTAAATTTAAAAAATATTTTTAAAATAATAAATTCTCTTATAAAATAAAGATATGTTCTTATAAAAATTATTCTTCAATTTACAAATAATAATAATATATTAATAACATCATAAAAGGCATGTTATTTGTAATAACCGTATTTTTCAATATTCACCTCCAAATCATTTTATTTATAAAAATTCCAAAAATTAATCCTAACAATTCATTAATATGATCAATTCAAAAATAATTTTCATTTTTATCAATTAAAATTATATATTTTAAGAATTTAATTTAAAAAAATTATATTTAATTAGAAAATATCTTTTTTAGAATACTATACTTTCTTATTATTATTTCCTATCAATTTTAGTTAATCACGAGTTTATGGAAATAAAAGTTCATATTACATAAAAAAGGAAAAATAAAATATATTTTACCATAGTTAATCAAAAATATCTTAAAAAAAGAAGTGCATAGACATAAAAGGTAATGTTTAGAAAAATACATTTCAAAGCATAAAATTCATATTGTCGAGTTTATCTATACCAATTAAATTTCATTCATATTGTTATTATAATTGAATTTATTTCTATAAATATTTTATAAATTGGTTACACATATTCATTCCAATTGATTTAAAATTGTGGTTTTAATGGTTTAACCATATCTAGATTCATTTAGGTTTTTTATTGTGTGTGGAGCAAGAAATTAAACACATTCATTTGTTTAAGAGAAATTATATATTTAGATATTGGGGTGTTTAATTATATTCCCCACCAAAAAAACATTCATGCTCATAATTTGACACATAACATCAAATTAATTTCTACAGGGAACCCATAATTTACTAAACACCCCATGATGATCACGATTTTCTCCAGGAAATGCAATGAGATTTATTGGTATGACAAATTATTATAATCCCTTAATATATAGATATAATTAATTAATAATTTAACATATATTCATTCTAATGAAATAAGACCTAGATCCCTAAGTGATAAATTCCCAAAAACATTGAAAAAAATTATATTCATAATCAAAAAATTATAGTTATTTATTTACATATCTATGTCCATTAGTTGGTGAAAAAATTCATGAAATAGAACACTTGAAAATATTGAGTGAAAATTCGAAATACATTATAATAGTAACTATTTCATAGTTTATTCCTTTTTTTTAAAGGTTGGGGCCGAAGCCTCAATTTATTATTTGAAATCAAAGACATCTTTAGACTGGGGATGTAGCATACATATTAACAAAATTATTAAATAATTGATCCTAAAATACCATTAAATTTCTTAAAATATTTTAAAAACAAAAAAATTGAAATTTATGATCTTAAAATATATCTTATGCTTTATGAAGAAAATTACATATTAATTCATATGTACCTTAAAATGTAAATCTTTATATTTTAATATATTTTGTTCAGGATCACTTTCCTATTAGGTTTCATTACCTAAAAATATTCAAATATTTCCTAAGGTTTCATTAAAATATTTTCAATTAACCCAAAAATTAATGTGTGAGTTTCAAACTAGGTGTACAGTTAGGCCTTGGTTTCATAAACTAAGTGAGAATAGATGTAATAAACAATTATCTTTTGGGTTAATTACCCTTAGCTAGATCTATGATAATGACTCTATCAAATTATATAATCATGAAAATTATGTAATTTCTATAAAATCACACAATCACAATGTTACCAAAAAAATCATGATGTTATCATGAACATATAATTCTACCTTATACTTATCCCTATGGTTTTCAATAAAGTTATTTTATCCTAACCCACAATTAAAATGTGACTTATTAATTTAATATTAAATGAAATTGATTATTACAGTGTTATTTATTCCTTATAAGTTATTATCATGATTAACATTTCATCCCATGGATTATCCTTAAGAATCATCATTATCTCCAATGTTATCTAAACCATAGATATGATACAAACTATGATAGTCCAGACCCACACTCATATTATTGGTGTTGTAGACACATATGTTAAATTTCTACATCGATACCAATAGTATATTCTATATATAACGTTATATAATTATATTAATGAATGAAAATTTCGATTAAATACATTTATAAGACCTTTTCGGTGTAAATATTAATAGAATATAGACAAAGAAACAACAACAAAATCCAAATTATTAGTACCAAACCAAAAAATCTTCAACATAAGAAACAACTTAATCTATAATAAGTCTCCAACATCACCACGAAATTATCCAAACAATTTATCATATTATAAATATATTCATTAAAACATTTCCTTAAATCCTTGGGAAATTTTAGCAAAATAAAATGTATTTTAGAACACTCAGTAAGGGAATTATATAAAAAAATGTTCCAAAAACAGAATAATATTATCCATAATATGGAAGGAAGAAAAAATCCTAACAATTAGAAAAAATATACTAAAACTGGCATCATTCTATATACATGATTTTAAATGAATACGTGTTTTAGATTAATTATTGATCTCATAATAATGGAATTCATAATTATACAAATAAAAACATGTTATTAAGGAATTTTTCAAAGACACTATACTCTTTAAGGGATAATTATATTCCAAAACTGATTTTTTTGTCTCGTGGAACTTGAAAATTCATTGCGGGTTTATATAATTATTTTACCCACATGTAACTTTTTTAATTCAAATGCATTCATCATATGATGAATTTAATAAAAAATAAATAATCACCTTTTCCAATTATCATCCGTATTAGAATAATAACATAAAATTTTTCCAATAATTTTCACTATGTTAATAAAAGGGATAAAATTATCATAACCCATCCAAATAAAAAAGATGTATGGTCAAACAATACAGAGTCAACTTTCTAATAATCATCTATATCAAACTAATAGGATATATAATGCCAATAAATTTCCCAATGTAAATAAAATATAAAACATGATGAAAACCCATCTACAGGAAGAAAGTGGGTGGTTAAATAATTCAGAGTCAACTTTCCTGAGTAAAAAATAAACATCTTTATCATAATAAAAAGTATTGGGATTTTCAATAGTTCCCCAATCAATTAATTAAATTACATTCTATATAAGTATCCCTTAAGATAAAACTATATGGAGTTGGGGTATATGGTCCAATCAATGATGCAATAACAAGATAATAGTCTAACTAAAGGTAAAATGTGGATGGTTTCAAAATAAAATATCCCCAATTTAAAAAGTAAAAATATAATGGTGTTGATATAAATGAAAAAACAACCTCATAAAAATAATTTGTTTAATGATATCAAAAATAAGGGATCAAGAATATAATTGTTTGATACCATAAGTTCAATCCCACAAATGATAAATATATATTCAAGGATAAATCATGGAAGCTAAACCCTAAAATGGTAAATACATTGAGAATTATAATGGAAATTTTTGTGAAAACAAAAAATAATACTATTTTAAAAAACATTTTTAACATTGACATAGAATAAAAAAATACATAGTGTATTCAATTTAAACTTTTGAAATAGTGATTTGAAAGATTTTAAATGCCATCACATTTAAAAAAAACCATCAAAACTGTATCCTTGAAAATATATAATGTTTTTTTTGTAAAGATTATGTGATGAAGAAAAAATATATAAAAGTTAAAGAAAAATCCCCTTTTTAGAATTTTTAAATGTCCTTTATTCAAAACAAACATTATAAAAAAGTAACAAAACATTCAATTGAATCAAAATATAATTTTCTCATAATGTTATATAATTTTACCTATAATAAAATATTTTTTTCAATAACCCAATAATTTAAAAAATATTTTCATGATGAAATAATACAAATCATGGAACGTAGACAAGAGTTATCAAAATACATTATAGAGAACATACTCCATGAAGTAATAAATATTTAAAAAAATTGGTTTTTTGTGGTAGGAATAAAGAAATTATAAACACCACATAACATAATAAAATGGTATAATCTAACAAACTTGTAAAAAAAATAACAATAAAACCAACATATCTCACTGAATGAAAATTGAGTTACGAAAAATCCTTGAAATTAGGGTAATAAATTAATCAAAATCCATTTATTGAAAACAAACATATTAGGAAGTGTTTTACCTAGAAATGAAAAAAATAAAAATAAATTTCTATAGGTTGTGAGAAATCTATTTCATGGAAATCATGTAGCACAACATTAACTTTTATCAAGAAATAAAATATTTAGAAAACAAATATTTATTAGTTGAGTAACATTTTAATCAAAACAATTATAAATAGAGGGATTGTAATGAAAATTTATAAAACATGACTAAAATATTATTCAATATAAGATATTTTGAATTAAAAATATATTTACCATATATATAAAATTAGGCACATAATACCAAAAATTTATGAAAGAGATGACTTTGAGAAGAAAACCCACACCTCGATCCTAATTCATTCGATATGTACACCAAATTTTCTGAATAATTAAACTAAATTAATTAAATACATACCCAAGAACCATATTATTAACTATAAAAATTTATAATCATCATTTAAATTTATTATATATATATATATATATATATTATGTAGTTTTTATCTATTTTCAATACCAATTGTAAATAATCTTTATTACTTTGAAGTAGTTTTATAAAATTGATATGAATATATATTATTTTTCTAAAATTATATCACTATAATATAATATAACGAACATTAATTGAGGTTATAATATATTTTATAATATATTAATTCATTTTTTGGATGTTTAGGTTACAATCTATGGGGATGAAATTGATGATGATCATGTTTGGTGATTCATAATAAACATTGGGTCATTTCTTAATAAATGAGTTAAATGTTGATATAGCCTTACTAGAACCAAACGGATAATTATATACATATTTATCAAATATTATACTGGTTAATAAATTCTCATATACATCCATGATATAAATTCTACGTAATTTTTTTGTAAGTGGATAAACAAACCAAACCTGAACATACATGGATTGATGGATGATTTGGGGTTGTTTTTTTGTAAAATCATTATAAAATAAGAATATTTAAATTATTTAGTGTTTATTAGTGTGATACATTATAATTATAAATAATTTTAAATATCATATAGTTTATATGGATTCCTTACGTAGAAAATAGAGATTAGTTTCCTCTTTGTACACTCATTTAAATCAATTGAACTGACTATAATCATTTATTGATGATATAATTAATATGTTCTCCTGCTATACATGAAAAATCATTAATTATATCCTAAAAATCATTTATATCATTCATCACCATCTTTATATCCATCCAAAAAAGGAAGTAATGAACAACATAATACACATTTCAATGGAGGCAGTAACATGCATGTATGTAAATATGAAAATTCTGTTTTTGTAGAAAAATATGGAAGGATTAATATAATTTATTATTTTGGAATATTAGAAATGATATATCTCTGTGTGTTTGTGTGTGTGTGTCATAATTAATAATTAAATTCCCCATTTTTACCATCTTTGTGTGATGGTGATGGAAAATGAAACATGACATTTTGTGGAGGTACTATCCCACACACACACACTAATGTCATTTCTTCATTCGTTATAAAAAAAGTAAAAGGGTGATTAATTATTATTTCCTTATATTAATAAAAGAAATATATAAATAATACTAATTTAATTACTTAGTAATTTGGAAATTGTTATATGAGAATAAAAATATAAAATAAATCTGGTGTGTAAAAATGATTACTCACATTGAGCACTTTGGGATTTCCATAGAAGACCCCCTAGAAATGGATGTAACAAGCTAATATCTTGTTTCTAGAATATAAAAAGATATATATGGGAATATAGAAGATGGAAAAAAGTAATATTTTATAGATTAAACTAAAATTATATAGTGTTATTAATGGGTAGTGAGAGGCCTCATTTATAAGTCGTGAGAATGACATTTAGGTAAATATTTCAATTATATATATATGTATAACTTGTTAAAAATTAAAGGTGACTCTATAAATAAACAAAAATTGAGTGGATATTGAGATAATTTAAATAATTTATCAAATAATCAATTTAAAACATGTTTAAATATATTTCAATCTCATTACCCCATGAATTAATACTTTTTCATTTTTGCTTTTACTGTGATAACTATTTTTCCCAAAGGTAAATTTGAATTTGTGCATAAACATAAAGTGTTACTTATTACATCATTATGAAATAATGATTCCAATTTTTATACCCACTTTTTTTGAGTCAATTTATAATAGTGTAAAAATTAATTTTAAAATTATAAATTTATAATGTATGGTTTTTTTTAAAAAATATTATTTTTTAAAATTTCAAATATTTATTATAAAATTAAAATAATAATTTCTAAAATCAAAAAGTCATGTATAAAATAATAAAATGTTATTATAATTTTTTTAGGAATTTATAATTAATACATATAGACAGAAAATGTCATAAAATTAATTTTATTTGAAAACATGGTATTATAAACTATTCACCAAAAAATGAGATTTTTAAAAAAATGAAAATATCCATCTTAAAAAAATACTACAATAATGAATTTAAAAAAATACATTTTTTAAAATTAGAATTATATATTTAAAAATTTTGACTTTTAAATGAACAACTGAATTTTTTGAAACATTGATATTAATTATATTAACCATTGTCATTCTTGTTTCCAATTATTTAAAAATTAAATTATTATTAAAGATTATTAATATAATCAATATTTTTTAATCAATAATCACGAGTTTCACAAAATATAAGTTCAAAATGCATATAAATTAAATATTTTTAAAAAAATTAATTTCTAAGAATAAAATGATCTTATTAATCATTTATTTATACAAATTTAATTCCATTCATATTAAAAGTGGACTTTATTTTTCCTCTATAGATATTTCATTATTTAGTTAACCAAATCCATTCTCATTGATTCAATAGCTTGTGTTTAATGGTATAAAAATATAACAGTATCATTTTAGATTTGTATGTTTTTTGGTGAATGTTATAGAACACATTACCTTAGTTAAAAGTACTTATATATTAATATTTCTGGGTGCCACACATAAGAATAGAAAATAATTTTCTTATTCAGAAATCTCTTCCAAGAATATCATAGCGAAATGATTGTCATAGTGGATTGAGTTCATGCTGTATTCCTATCATTTATATTTTTAAGGCTCTATTCTTAGACTATAATATTTTAAATTTCTCATACTGGACTGGGTTTAATCACCATTTCCACCATTATAGGAATCTAGTTTTTCTATAAGGTAAGGATCCTTTTTATTTTTCTTTAATTCTTTACCTAGGAACTTTAATAGATGCCTAATGATGAGACATAGGTTTCTTGGGGGTATGTGAGGCATGTTAGGGGCTCATAACCCCATCCAGTAGAGAAAAAAGAACTGGGTCTCATTGTTTACATAAACTATGTGATACTATTCACACAATTTACCCTAAAAATTTTGGGAATTTTAAAGGTGAAATGAAGGTTAAAAGTCTTCTATAACCGTTCACAATGGGTCACACACCCATTTTTTTGGTCTACTATTTTTTAACAAATACATTTAGCAAGATTGGAATAAGGTTTCTCAGACCATATATCCCAACAATGTGGGGTCCATCCTAATATAGTAGTAGGTGAATAGTTGTTGTATGGTTTAGAAAACTGTTTGACCTAGTAAATTTGGGGTAAATTTTTATTTCTCCCATAAATATATATTACAATTACCCTTCTTCACATTTTCTCCTCCAACAGATAAGAAGCCTCCCATTTGTCATGTTAGAGATCCCAAACCCCTCTTCATATATTTTGATCATGTTATTTTGATACGGGATCATACACCCTAATTCTAGGGTGTTAACCTCTTCTTCAGTTTACTTCGGGACGAGATCAATGTCAATGTCGACACTAGACAATGAGAGTAACATATGATCGATGTAGTTGTTAATCATTCCTAAAATTCTTCCTGTTTTATAAAATGTCATCTTTGTGTACACGTCCATATCACATGACATTACATATTAAATCTATATGTCTAACATATAATCTTTGTACTCATACTCTATAGTAACATCTATATATTGTTTTCACGTCGTTGGAGGTTATGACCTCAACACCATCCACCGAAATTAGGGTTATACCTTAATTATTCATTTGGGGGATTTTTTATGAGTAGATGTGCCATCGTTTGAGTGTTCTATGACTTGACCTTGATAAAGGTAATTTTTTTATCAAATGAATAGATTTTTATTTCCTACTACATGTATTGTTATCACATGACCCTTCCATGTTAAGTGTTCCAATTTATTAATGAACCTTTGAAATGTAAATTTAAATTATATTAAATATATAACATGTTTTAATTAAATTTAATTGATTACTAATTGAAAAGTATTTAAATTTTATTAAACTATAAATTCTTAAAAAAAGGGAAAATTAATGAACCTAATAATTAAATATGGAAAGAAAGTTACAAATTCAAAGAGGACCAACTTATCTATGTCTCATATTATTAAGGGAAACTTAATGATCCTTCTAAATTGAAAAATGAAATAAGTATTAAATGGACTAATTATACAATGAATTATGTATAAGGTTCTTATCTAATGTGGACCATTTTATCTTTATAGGGGTCATTATACTTTAGCTAGCTTTTGATTATCGGGGGAAGGCCTTGACCACCAAGACGACAACATTCTAATTTGAGGAGGTTGTTTCCATAGGGAGATACCCACCTTGTAACATGATCCATGTCTACTAGAGGATGCCCATCATAAAACCATAGAATCTATTCACTATCCTCCATATATTAGGATTCATCATATACACTATCTAGATCTATCTTGACATCTTCAGACACACGGAACCATTGATTTTCCCTATTGGTCCCAGTCATTATAATCCCATGGTAACCTTGGAATCTAAATTTAGATTTAGTTAGAATAATTTATAGTGTAATTAATTGGGTGATTCTATTTGTATTAAACTCATACCCCTTTTCCACACATCATGTTATCATTATAAATTGGACTGACCCCAGAGGATAAGGATTCCTTGGTCATTACCATGGATCCTCTTTTATTATCATCATTATTATAGGGTTCCTTGGTTATTACCTTGTATCCTATTAGTTATTATCACTAATATCGGATTAATCAGTTACATATTAGTTCTTATTACATTATATGTATCATATACATTATGTTTGAAACTTATTATAAATTGGAACATAATTAATTAAATGATAACATGTTCAGAAACCTACTGATCTTGAAGCAGGTATAGCCTTTTTAAATTATTGTATTAGATTTAATTTCATGTATACAACCACATTGTTTCAGTTTAAATTCATATATTAAAGACTATAGAAGATCTTGGTGGTGGCCTATTGATATTTACCTCACACCCAATGTGGATCTCCGATAGTACTAGAAAAGATTATATGTATTTTGGTGTTGACAAGGGGAAGTTTCCTTTGGATATCTAATCTCGATTAAATGTCCTGAATTGATCTTAGTAACAAATGACAGAGCCAACACTCAGGATGATGGATATTTTTTAGAATATTTTTTATTCTTTTGTATTGTATGGATTGTGTGCTACCATATATAACTATTTTCTCATTTTTTATAGACAAGACATTACTCATCATCTTTTGTATATTGTACTGTTCGACTTATGGATGTTTATTATTATCAATGACTACAATTTTAAATTATTCATTATTATAATACTTCCTCTATTTATCTATTGATACTATATTTAATGTTCTATATTATTACATGATGAAATATTCTCCCCATGGACACACCTTAGGACCTTTCTAGTAGTCGGTAACCCATGTTCAGGGTAAATAAATTTTTTTCGACGAATGGTAATTTCTTGTTCTATATTTTTATGATTATAAATTACACACATTAACTGTTAAATTATTCACCAGGGTGTTGTATTTTATATTCCTTATGGATATTTTCCTTTTCCTAGTAAGGAAAGGAGAATAGTTTCATGTATCATTATAGTCACCTATAATTCACATGCCATGCGTATGGAATTCCATAATGGTGAATTTCAATATATTAATTTCTTATGTTACCTATGATTGTTGAGTAATCCATGGTTGTTATATATTCGTTTTGTAATGCCCTAGGCATCGATGGTACATTTCCATTTGAATAATACAATATCTTGTGTTGAATGCAACGTGGAGTTTTAACACACCAAGACCAATCAAACTAGTCGTTATCATTAGAAATACCCATTTTTTGTAATTTTACCAATTTTACTTTTCAAAATGGACTTCATTTTTAAATTCATAAGATCGAAATTATCTTAGGGTGAATTTTTGTTTTTTGTTTTGAAAACATTCAATTTTTGATGAATAGTGAAAAACACTACGTTATTGTTTAAAATCGACTTTTTATTTATATAATTATTTATTTTATTTAAATTTATATTAGATAAAAATATATACTTAACACCAATTTATGTTCAATTTAATTCATTGGATTCATTATATAATAATATTAGATATATAAAGTTTTATTCAACTTTTTACAGTCTTTTTACCCACCTTCTAAGAGCATTTTCAAATTTTCATAAAACATAATTTTATCGCTTTTGTGAATTGAATTTTAAATATCTGATAGACACAATTGATATAAGTAGGTAAAATGGGGTTCTCGAGGGTCATTCAAAGCTCAAAACACAACTTGGTAGTGAATGATACTAGGATGCACAGTTAGTAGAAACCATGTGATGCAATCCACATTGTTTCCCTCAACCATGTGGGGAATATCAGATGAAAAAACAAGGCATGGGGGCTTAATAAAATATATTACAAGGTTTTCATACCAATGTGGGTGGTCTATAATTTTTTTAACAGAGTCATGTATCAAGGTTGGCACCTGGTTTCTCATACTTTTCGTCCTAAACATTCAAGGTCCCTCATTATGAAATGGGAGGTTCCTGGTTGGTGTATCGTTTGGCCAAATTTTCATCCAAACCATGAAACCCAGGGATAATGGGTAAATTTATGATTTCTCCATTAAACTTTTATTGAATTTACCCATCCCTTTATTTTCTCCTCCTGCATAAAGGAGGCCTTCCTTTCATCATAATGGAGCTACCAAACCCCTCTTCAAATATTCTCATAAAAAAATTTCATCTGAGCTCTGATTCAATCACCATTGGTCTAATTGGATTAAACCAGATAATATATTTAAAACTTCGGATGAGTTCAACATTTTTCTTCCTCTCAACAATCCTATTTCGAGGCTGGCGAATATGACCTATTTTCAGGTAATTCATTTATTGTTCTATTTTATTCTAATTCTAGAAAAAATAAAGGCTGATAATGAATTAGTAGAGTGTTATAATAATGATGTATGTGGTCTATAACTCATCCCTTAACGTCGAAATATTTTATAAACTATTTTCATTGTGCATATGTTGATATTGCTAAGTGTTTCTTATTAAATTTAAATTCCATGATTATAATCATTGTTCTTATACACTACTGCCACTTATATATATGTTTTTCACATCATTTTAGGTTATGACCTCAACACCATCCACCCCATGTAGGGTTCTCTCATGATTATTCCTTTAATTTCATTTTTATAAATATATGCCCCATAGTTTGGGTGTGTAATGACTTGTCCTTGATAAAGGAAAGTTTTTTAATCAAATTAATGAATTATAAATGGTGAGAACATGTATATTTATTACTCCATCTATTTAAGATATGTTTTCCAATTAACGGATGAATCTTTGAATTGTAAATGGAAATTTTATTATATCTACATATATCTCTTGGCATAATTAAATTAAATTGAATTCTATTTAGTCACACCACCTTTTCCCACCTTTTCATGATTATGAAAGGTTAATAGATGAACCTAATAATTAATTGTAGAAATAAAGTAATAAATCGTTTCATGTCCTATTTAGAATTTTCACTAAGATTTAATTTTAAAGGAATGAACCTTCTAAATTATCAAATGGAATGTCTATTACATGGTATATTTAAACAATTAATTATGTATCAACTGACTATTTCATATGGACCATTTTATATTTGTAGGTGTGTTTATAATTCATCCATCCTTGGATTCAAGAGGGAATTCCTTGAGCACTAAAAGGGAACCATTTCGATTCGAGGATCCATTTTCCAAGGGAGATACCCAGCTTGAATCATGGTCTGTGTCTACTAGTAGATGTCTAGAATGATGTTGTGGCATTCCTTCACTATCTTTCAGATATTAGGATCCTATTTATACACTCCTTATATCCATCTTGACATCTTCAAACACATAGATATGGGGATTTACCCCATTGGTCCCAGTCATTCTTAACATGTGATTACCTTGGATGAGATATTTGGACTCAGTTAGACTCATTTATAGTAGAATTCCCTGGTCAATTCCCCACAGAATAAACATAAACCCCTTTTAAAGGTTTCTTGTTTCCACTGCGAATGGGTTTTGACCCCTAAGGTTAAATATTATTTTGTTATTACCTTGGTTCCTATTTTATTATCATTATTATTATAGGATTCCTTAGTTATTTCCTTAGATCCTCAATATGATGACCTGTCATTTAAGAATAAAATTCCATTTCTTTTAATGTATTATGGATATTTAAAACACATACACTCTTTTTTTTATTGGGATTAAATGACCATTATGTATCATTACCATTGATAATATAGTTGTTTAATAGTGATCTGAAAACTAATATAAATATAAGGATTTAAAAAATCCTTTTGACATAGACAAAGGAGAAGATAGCCTCATCTAGTAGAATCAAGCCATACGAATCTCATTTTTTTGGGCCCAGAAGGGAGTTACATTCACTGGGATTCACTCTTGACCAAGACCAAGCCATTATGAAACACTTTAACCTTGAACAGAACCACCAACGGTAGATGTTTGTGTTAATAAAGATTACCTCTCGGACGATGATATCCAAGCCGCCCCAAGAGTCTGTCTCAATCGCATACGTTACCCTTAGATATTATGTATGTTTTATAAGGGTTATGTAACATGTTTTTAGTTACTTATTGTGTTATATGTTTCGATAAATAAATGTCTTATTTCATCAATTCCATTATGGTAGTAGACATTCTTAAAAATGATGATTTTGATAAATTGATTCTTCAGTTAAAAATGGTACTTTTGAGAAATACATGCATTATTTTTTTATTAATAATATTATAAAAACAATTATTATAAATTATTATTATATCATCTCCTTATATGTAAATGATTGGGTAATCAGTTTTTTTATAGTTATAATTTTATACAATAAAACATAAAGTGTATTTTTAAAGAATTTATGTTAAGGAATTAATGAATTTTATAAATAATATATATTTTAGTAAAATATTATTATCAAATTACTTTTATTAATAATAAATTATTATTAAATATTTTGGGATTCAAATGTAATTGTTATTAAGGTTTAAAAGTTGTTATTCGGAAAACACATCAAATTTCAAATAAATATTGGTTCACATTTTAAAAGTGGAAACTCATGCATTTAGAAAAATATATAGATAAAATGAATATTATTATGGGATTCAAGATGTAGAAATTATCTAATAGGAAATTTTTCATAATATTCTGAGACAATCGAATTTATGGGTAAAAATTAAATAATATATAAATATACAGGGTGTTTTATGACATCATAATGACCGAATAGTGATGTAATAAATACCATAAAAAGGATATTTTACAAAATATATGTTTTTACTTTAAATAATAGTGATTTTATATTTATTTCACTTATTTTATTATGCCCTTGTGAATCCACCAAAATGTATAACATATTTTATGATTTTATGTTCATTTCTTTAATAATGTGAATCACCTACACATAAGAAAATATAATTTTTTAATATCATCACCCTATTTCCGTATAATATAATTTCTTCCAACCCTATTTGGAAGAAACCATGGGCAAAACCCATGGTATGGTTTGTGGTTTTGAATATTTAATTATATAGATTCCAAAACATAAGTTTCTAAAATATCAATGAATTTCCCTCTCGTTTCCTATATAAACCCACCCAAGTTCTCACCTATCCTCACTAATGTTTTTTATAGAAAGTCCCTAATATTTAATCACCTCTCTAAAATCCCCCCAATGTGACCCAATATCTAAATAATCCCCTCATCATGATTTTGAAGTCACACACTCATGTAAGGGTTTCTTTCCATTCTCATTCTTATTGAAGTTTCCTTATATTTTCACACCATTTTATTTTCAATTAAAAATTGTGGGGTATGTTTTTAAACCTCCCATGTACCAACCTTATTATGGTTGAAGGATGATATGCCCCTTTCTCTCTCATTAATCCCTCACATGTACACTTGTTACCATGCCAAAATTTTGTAAGAGTTGTTTCATTCCTCCTCATTCTTCAAGTTTCTTTACTATGATATGCCTTCTATTTACAAATAACTCATGTTGTAAGAAGGATTTATATGATCCCCATAATTCCCATTTCATATATAAATGATAAGTGATGACTTTCTCTCCCATCAACAAATTTTATGAATCCCCATGTGATGTCGTTATGCTACCGAAATTGCACTGTGATTTTCCATTCCAAAATCATCGTATATTGAATACCCTACCCATATCTCTATCAAGTGTATTCATAATTATGAACATATAGTTATTGATAATACACTACCATGTATTTATTATAAATTATTTTTTGGAAGAATAAATAATGATGTTGAATGAATCCATGTTATATGATCTATGTGGAACACTTAAGCTTGAGATTAAAATGTTCATGAAGGGTTCACCCTTATAGTTCTCCAATGCATTGGATAATGCCTAGTATCATGATACACCATGTTGGGATAGGGGTTTACCTGATTCCCTCATAGGTCTTTTTTCCATCATGATGGAATAGGGTTTTACCTAATTCTTTTATGTTAATGATGTAGTGTTTTAGTTTGTTTCAACATTTCCATGTAATGATGATCATGCTATTTCATGCCTTTATGTTCATGATTCTATTAGTCTCCATTGATAATCCTAATGCATAACATGTATTTTATTCCTCATTTAATTGCTTATTTACACCCTTGCTGGGATTTATATCTTACCCTTTTCTTATGTATGTCCTCAGATTATCCCATGCAATGATATGTATGAAGGAATGTTGTGATAATGTAAAAAAAAATCAATAAAGATGTCATATTTTTGTCTTATTTAATCATGTAATGTTTCTAACACCCAAATACACTAGTCATCCCAATCATCAAGATTGTATTAAGTACAAGTTTATGTAATAAATCATTTCTAAATATGAAGTAAAGAGTAGGGTTGTTATAGTTTAAATCAGAGGATGCGTTTTTTTTTTGTGATTTGGATTAGAAAACCCTAGTGAAAGCCTTAGGGATAAGACTAAGTATAATAAAAACAACCCTAAATTTTGGTGATTATAGATTAAGTGGTTTATCAAAAAAAGACATCCATGTTTGGATGCGAACAAGTAGAGTATGATTTTCCATAGATGTGTATCACTACCACAAAACTGGGTTCCGGCAATGCCACCCTTTAACAGCTCTAAAAAGGTGAAAATAAAGGATGTGCCTTTATCACCACTAAAAAAAGTTCTGAAAAGGGAGGTTTTAACAGCGTTAAAAAAATTGATGTTAAAAGTGACCCATTATCCCCACTTTTTTTAGCACAGATAAAAGATCCCCCTTTATCAGTTCTTTTTTCAACACTGTTAAAGGGCAATCATTTATCATTTCTTTTTTTAGTAGCCCTGATAAAGTGGTGGTTATATGAGTGATTTTTTCCTATTGCTGATAAAGTGTATATTTTGAAAAAAAAATCATAAAAACTAATATCTTGATAATTAGTAATATTTAAATTCATATAAATATAATATATATTTTTTAAATATGTTTTAGATAAATTTTATTTGTGGTAGATGCAAAACAGACACTCGGAGCTGAAATTACGATCATTTGGAAAGATTAAGGACCTTTTTGTTCTTTGATGAATAAGAGAAGGTTGTCTAGTGGTGACCAAAGTGTAGGTATATTAGAAGATTCAATTTTATATGTGGTTGAGTCAAAACAAACTCCCGGAGTAGAAGTTATGGAAAACTGGACACCCGAAGCGAAACTTATGACCATCTAGAGTGATTTTTGACCTTTTGGGCCTTCAAAAATGTGAGAAGGGGTTTTAGTAGTAACCAGAGTGTGTATATTATCAAATGTTTAGATTTTATATGTGGTAAGCCAAAACTGACACCCGTAGAATAAGTTATTATTGTTTGAAATTGAGCAACCCTTCCTAGCACCTAAAAACCTAAGAAACCTGCAACTCACTAAAATAGGCATAACATCTACTCAAGGTATCTGTTTGCGAATTGTGAGTAGTCAAACCAAATATCATTAGAGTATTTATGACCAAGTCTAATAGAAACCATGATATGATATAATAAAGGGAATATATATCAGTTATACCACTCCAAAAAAACTCCAACTTCAAACGGCCCTAACGTTCACTTCGTGTGTCTGTTTGGGCTCTACCACATATCAAATCGAAGGTAGCGAGGATATCTACGTATCAATCAGAAAAGAACATAGTTAGACTAACATATGGACCCAAAAACATTAAATAACAATTATAAGGCCTCTAAAACTCTATTTTCGTGTTCAGTGACCTATCAAATTTTTCTTAAAATGGCAACAAATGACAATCTGTGTGTGTTTTTGGCCTCCTCCACCTATGAGATCATAGTTAATTCCATGAGCATAGGTAGAATCATCACAAAGCTAAAATAGACACCCAAATCCTATGTTATTACTATTTCAGTTAATCTATAGCTTGTTAGGATTTTCATGCCCCTATTTCTGGCACTTTTATCATGGATACTATTTTTTCAAATAAGTATGACATATGAGCTGGCTGTCTATTCAGCCTCCACCATCTATCATATCAGATATCACTTGATGGTCTTTGATTTGACAGGTAACGGAGCTAGAATGGACTCTCTGATAAGTTTTTTTTATCATTACCCTGTGTTTAGGGTTTATTTGACTTTCTGACTGTATTAATGGGTTTGGAGGATTTCTCCTCTTTTTAGCTATTTTTGAGGTTTTCATGGATTGTTATCATTTTTCATAATGTACTATTATTTATAATCAAGTATATAACAATGTATATATATTTTTCATACATTCACACATAAAACATTTATTTTATAAGTAAATAATTAAATATATTTAAATATAAAATATATTTCTCAATATATATGTCTTATCAAAATAGAAAAATAATATCCATTTTATTTAAAATACAAATATATGAATATTTATATACCTATATAATATTTATTTGTATATATATATATTTGTGTTCATTTGTATTGACAAACTGATATATATTATCTATATTTTCTAAACATATGCATATATATATTAATATATAATATTTGTAAACATATATAAATATGTATAATTATACTTACATATACACATATAATTTGTGTGTGTGTTGTTTATATGTATTTATTTATTTATTTATCTATATATATATAAATACACACAAAAAACATATTTAACAAATATATTTAAAACCGATATTATAAATATATATTAATAAATATATTAATATTTAAATATAACTCTTTATATATTAATATATAGATATATATATATTAATATACAGATATATATATATATATTAATATACGTGTATATATATATATATTAATATAAAGATATATATATACATATACATACAGATGTATATATATTAATATAACTAAATATATATATTAATATAACTATATATATATATATATATTAATATAAATATGTATATGTTAATATCAATATATGTTAGTATACTACTATATAAAAGTATATATATACATAAACAGATATATTAATAAATTAAGAGAAAAGAAAATGGTGGAGTGGTAAAGGCTTCGGCGCACAGGCAACAGGTCCCGAGTGGAATCCAGGGGGAGGCATTTTGTGCACATGGGTGGGGAATAATACCTAGTGCTGTTAAAGGGTGTGGGTTTCTATTAAAGGTTGCAGGGGTGGTTGGGCCATGCAGGATGGGGTGGGGGTGCGGGGCAATATTAAAGGGGGCTTCAAGTTGTATTGAAGCCCCTCCCCAAATTGTAATAATTTTTTAATATTTTAATGTTTTTTTAACCTTTATCAGTGCTTTTACAAAAATATCTGATAAAAGGGGTCTTTTATTAGCACTAAAAAATCACTGATAAAAGACACATTTCTCAGTCCTTTTTTAGCACTGATAAAGGACACCTTTTGTCAACGCTTTTTTTAGCGCTGATGAAAGGGTCCTTTATCAGCTTCTTTCTGAGAACTGATAAAAGGGACCCACCCACCCAATATTCACTAAGATTAAAAACACTTTTTTGGTACTATAAATGGAATTTTCTAGCGTGGATAAAGGTTATATTTATAGTAGAGTCTAGTGGTAAAAATAGGAAAACATTGTTTTGAGCTAGTCCCGAATGAGCTGGTGTACGAAAACGGTCCTTGATACACTTTTGGTTCAACACTTTTGAGAGATATTCTTTGGTAAATTCATAATATTAATATAATAAATTATTAAGGGTACAAAAAAGGCCCCTAAAAATATATGTTAGGAAGTAGAACATGGATAACATCGATCGAAGCATATAAATTTGTATGTTAAGAAGATATATGTAATTTATAAGTTATCCATTTTTTCATTAAATTCTACTTTATGCGTTTAAAAATTTCCAATAGATACCCCTAATTTTACTTTTATTCTATCCAATGGTCTGTAATAGATGTACTCAGTATAACAACCAATGTAAAGATCAATGTGTTGATTGTTCAAATGAGACGCCCAATCCGATGGGAGAAATAATCACAAACTTTTTCACGATACTCTCTTAGTTAACTCATGTTTTTAATAGAAACACATTTCAAGAGGAATGTCCACCCCCCCCCCCCCCACCCTCAATAAAGAACAAGTCAACATCGATAGATTCATGAGACAAAGGCCTCCTACTTTTAATGAATCATGCGATCCATCAATAAACAAAAAATTGATCAAATCTATTGAAAATATATTCATTATACTTTAATGTTAAGAAAAATATAAGTTTATTCTATATGTTTTTCTAATGGAGTGTGCTGCTGATCAATGGTGGACATTAATCAATAATATAAAGCTTGGGGAAGTGATTGAGGTTATAGGATGGAAAAATTTCCTATAAATGTTTTTTGATAAATATTCCCCCCACTCCCTCCATCATAAAATGGAAAGATATTTCCTGGAACTCAAGAAAAAGGGTAAAGAATCTATTGGGGAATATGAGGAAAACATCACCCGACATGCATGATACGCATTTAGTTTTTTTCATTCCCCCAAAATACAAGGTTGGAGGTATCTTAGGGGGCTAAAAACTAACCTATAGAGAGCCCTGTCAATCCACAACTTTGAAAGCTATGAGGAGATTGTCTGATTTGCACTCAATTTCGAGATGGATATCAGTGAATCTCAAGGATATCATAGTGAAAATAAGTGGAAGGTAGACTTTAATTTTGGCATCCTGGTAGATAAATCCAATGGCTCAAGGAAATTCCATCATCCAACTTTACAAAGGTGTGGAAAGAAGAACCCTAGTAATTTTTTGAAGGGGAATAGAAAGTGGTTTAGGTGTGGTATGGAAGGACACCTAGAAAGTGATTTACAGAAAGAAAAACCACTATCGTGGCAGAGGAAAGGAACACTCAGTTTGATCCTCAATGAATTATTCATTTTTACAACTGCAAAGAACCAAGGAACTTTGTGAACCAGTTCCCTAAGCCAAGGGTTTTTTAAGGAAACCAGAAACCTCTAAGGCAGAAAGGGTGATCTTTTTCTATCACTGTCACAAAATATAATCTCGAAAAAAATGTGGCGATAGTTATGATAGTTATTCATTAAATAATATCAATCATTATTTTTTATTCTATTTCCATTACTCTTTTATATCATGATAGTTTAGAATAATAATCCATAAAAAACCACAAAAAATGAAAGTAGAGATGTTGGCGAAAACAGAAAATGGGGAAACTATTAATTCTCACGAATATAACTCCTCCCATATCCCAATTTGAATATTTTACATCTAAAAGAACCTCATCTTACTTCCATTGGTGTAATTTGATGCAATTCATAGCATGGATTGGATTTCGCTATATAGAGCCAACATAAATTGTCACGAGAGGGAAATCACTCTCCATATGGGGAATTGACTCCTAATTCTATACAAGTGATAGGAGGTGGATAAATCTTCCTTAGTACAATAATCTAAATTATGGATATTACTTACCAATAATCATGAGTATCATTATTATATGATTGATTCTAAGGAGGGAACTATCCTCAAAGACATTCCTATTGTGAGGGAATTCATTGATGTGTTTCTCAAGAAATTGTATAGTCTTCCTCCTAGAAGAGATGTTGAATTATCAAATTATATTATACATGGGGTGTATCCAATATCCATCACTCCATATAGAATGGATATTATAGATCTTAAGGAGATAAATAAACAACTACATGAAAATTTGAATAAATGTTTTATATGCCCAACGTATTCACCATGGGGTGTATCAGTCCTCTTTGTCAAGAAGAAGGATGGTTCAATGTGCCTTTTCATTGATTATCATGAGATCAAGAAAATAACAATAAATAATAAGTATCATTTCCCATGAATTTATGACTTCTTCGATTAGCTATGTGAAGAACAATACTTCTCTAATGGGGATATGTGGTCAGGATATTACCATCTAAGGTTGAAGATGGAGGATATCTACAAAACTAATTTTCATACAAGGTACGGTCACTATGAATTCATAATAATGCCTTTTGGATTCACTAATTATTGAGAAATATTCATGGACTTGATGAATATAGTCTATAGAGATTACCTTGAAATTTTTTTGGTAGTATTTATATATGATATTCTAATATACTCAAAAACCAAGGAGGATCATAAAGAGAATCTATGCACTGTTCTAGAGACCTTGTCAAAGGAGAAACTCTATGCCAAGTATGAAAAGTGTCAGTTCTATTGAAGGAGGTCTCATTCATGGGACATATTATCCCAAAAAATGGGATATCTGTGGATCCTTCAAAAAAAAGTAATTGGGGGATGGCTATGGCCGAAATCTATGATAGGTATCTGTATCATCCAAGGGATAGCTGGATATAATCCCCGATTTGTGAGATATTTTTCACAATTTTCAATACATCTAACTAAGGGAACAAGGAATGGAGTCATGTTTTTTGGAATGAAGAATGTAAATAAAGATTTTTGGAGTTGAAGAAGTGTATTATCACAACACATTTTCTCACACAACCCATAAGTAGGGGGATTTTCATAGTCTTCAGTGATGCTTCGAAGGAAGGCATGTGTTGTGTGTTGATGCAGAATAACAAATTCAATGCCTATCCCTCAAAGAGGCTGAAAATTCATGAACAAAATGATCCCATTCATGATATGGTGTTATTATATGTGGTATTTGTGTTGAAAATATGGTGTCATTATCTCTTTGGTGAAATTTTTGAAATATAAACGGATCAAAAAAGTCTCACAAATATATTCACATAGACGTAGATGAACTTGCGCCAATAAATATGTATAGAGCTCATCAAGTATTATGACAGTTCAATCCATTATCACCCATAGAAAGTGAACAAAGTGGTGGATTATCTATATTGAAAGGAACTACCCAGTCCCAGTATATATCCATGAATTCTTTCCAGGTACCCAATGGTGGCCCAATCATTATGTGATATAACAACCATCCATAATGTCTATAATAAATCCAATTAGTGCATATAATGTGAATTAATTAGAAAATATAATAGCAGAATAAATAATATCATTAAATATGATGTTTTCAAGTCTATAAAGTCTCACTCTATTCAAAAAAAATCATAATTTTTATCTATAGATCATGCCAAGAAAAATCAGTGTACTATTCTATGTAATCATGTATTAGGCCATATCGGATAGAATCCAACAAGAATACATTTAAAAGGAAACCGGGAAAGTTAAGTACCATATGAAAGTAGGATCCAAGGAGTAGAGATGTATATGGTATCCTAATAGATCAGAAAAAAGGATTAGAATTTTATAAATCACCCATGTAATAAAATTAAACTAGTTAAACAAAATCCTATTAGTAAAAATTTTCCGAACATCCAAGAAATATGAAACAATGGAGCATTAATGTCCAAGGAATTCAAGTAATCTGAATTTATATGAACTCAAGAGTAGAATTTTCCCAAGTAATCCTAACAACTCATCAGATCCAAACAGTAGAAATATCCAAGGCATTATCATATATCATGTAAATCAAGTAATCTAATCCAAGGAGTAGAAATTTAAAAGGCATCCTATTTAATTTAGATCCATGGAATAGAAAAGGTCATAGAAACTAAGTGGGTCATCAGTTCCATACCACGAACCATCCATCATAATCATAACTGATTCATTCACCATTTCTTAAATATTTCATTTAATTATTTCAATAATCCATTCAAAATCACACACAACACAACTAATTAACAATTTCACACCATTCATCAACAAATGGGAATGTAAAATAATGTTCTTACAAACATTAACAATATATTTCATTATCACATTTAAATATTAGTAATTTAAGAAACAACAGCAAACACTTTGGTTGGTATAAATAAGGTAAAAAGGAATAACCCATGCCATGGGTAGTTTTTTAGGTCAACTACATCCATACTTAAATAAGGGTATATCATCATGCCCTAGAGATGAATTTATTATTCAACTCATGGTTTAATTAATTTAGGAATGATTACCTAGAATGTCCGGTATGATGCACGATGACACTATGATAAAAACAACTACACATTAGGGAAAATGATTATACAAAATACCTTATTCCCATAGAAAAATACTCATCCAGGCTCAACCTCATATTCAACCCAAATCAAGATAAAACCGAATAATTGATGAATTCCCCGAAAATATGTTATAAGATATTGCACCTAAATAATGTCCCTTACAGAAAGGGAAACCATTAAATAAGCATATTGAGTGTAGATATTATAGTTAGATATCTAATAATAGGATTGGACCTTGAATCATTGGTTGTATGATGAAATAGAACCAATTCGTAGATTAGACATGAAATTATCTTCTTCCAGTATACCTCATGTGTGAGAGATAAGTGAAGGGGATTCTATTGAAATAAGTGGCCATGTCACCGTTTAAAGAAATAATCTAGGGATATTTCATGGCGTGTAAGATTTACACACTTTTTAATGTTTGGGTTTCACCCCTCGGGAGAAAACAATTAAATTCTATTAAAAGGTTCTTCCAGACCAATACACAACATGTATTGAATACACACCATATATTATAAATACACTCCTTGAATTGGCCTACATAAAACCATATTAATCCATCTTCTCCCTTTCAAAAATCACACCAATGGGGAAAAAGGCTCAAGTTCTAGGTCAAATCCAAAAAATTGAGTTGAAACAATGGGAAAATTGAAATTTAAAAGGATTTTTACATCATAAAAACACAGGGATATTACATTAAATATAGATAGAATGGTGAGTGAACTTATTTCAGTAAGATACTTTTTACACTATGATAAGCTTTGAGTCAACCTTAAAGATTGTGATGGTTTGGGGGGAGAACATATTCCATTATGATAGTATTTTCAATAATACTTTACTACTGAGGAAATTATTGTCTATGCTTATGTGTATTTAACATATCTACATCTTATTCCAGTGTTATAAACTTATGGATCATG
This sequence comes from Viscum album, assembly GCA_963277665.1. Taxonomy (NCBI): domain Eukaryota; kingdom Viridiplantae; phylum Streptophyta; class Magnoliopsida; order Santalales; family Viscaceae; genus Viscum; species Viscum album. Next base: position 931,604,600 of record OY728146.1, read on the forward strand.
TTGTTTTATTCCTTTATGATTCATGTCTTATGAACTATGATTTTTTTATTCCACGACAAAAGATGAATATCTATGATATGCTGGGTATTATTTTCAAATGTTTTTTAAATGTTCTCACACCCTTATGAAAATGATATGTTTATATCTACCTTGTTCACCCTTATTGATAATTTGAGCTCACCCTTTATTGTGTTCCTTTCAATATGTTATGATGAATGGTACTACGTAAGGCATATCTAACAAGGGTGTTAGTTATGGTGGAATTAGTGGGACATGACGTATCTCACATATGAGAATGTTTTTTAGGTTTCCATGTTTCCAAAGTTACAATACCAAAATGATTCATGCATGGGAAATTATGTTATATAATTAATATTTATTTATTAAGATGTAATATATATCTTTGAGAATCTTTGGTCTTTATTGTTATGCTACTACATTTGGAAACATGAAGAATTATGTTACCTGACACACATATTTTTCTATGAGAAGAATTCAGCTATTTGTTTTTAGCTACATAACTAAAACAACTATATGAATTCTTTTGTTTTTGTTGCTTAATTTTCATATGTCATTGGATTATCTATGTTATTTTCTTATGTGGTTGTAATTTCCTAAAAAAATAATTTAAATTAATGTTTTTCTGATATGATATTTTATAAAATACCTATATTTGAGATTTTGATACGTGATTTGGATATATTATATAATTTTCAAGGTGGATATACAATAGGAAAAAACTCTTATGTGAATTTGGAAATTTCTATATTTCAATACAACTCACACAGAAATGCTTCATTGAACATATTACCCACAAAAAAAATCATTTCTAGCATCATTAAACTCTCTCCCTTGATATATATCTATAGAAACTAGATCAAGCACCATCATAACTAGTAAGAACATCAAGATATGGTTATCAAAAAATAAAATGACTCAAACGCACCAAAAACCATGGGATCTTCAACCATACTCAAATTATACATAGATCTAATTTGTTCTTCAATATCAAGCATTAGATTTCTTGAAAATAATTTAAAACCAAATGACATACCATGCCTTGAGAAATGAATCATCAAATCACATACAATATCAAAGTGATGTATCCTATCATTGTAATCAAATGTAAGGGATTATTTTGAAGACATTAAATTCCTTAGTGACAAGCATGTTTTGGCCAAGCAATTCAAATGACTCTACTTCTCAAACTCCTCCTAAAAAATACACTGCACCTTTAAAAAAATCATCTCCCCCATTTTCACAATAATTTAAAATACTATGGGGTTGTCAAGGAACAAAAAACAATGTTTTTTAAGAATCCCGAATGTGAAATTTTTGGAATAACTCTAAAAGTATATCATGAGGAATAATTTTCTTAAAGATATCTACATGATTCCCATTTCTAATAATAAATAATTGTTTTATTTCAAATAAATAAACCTTCCCTTTAAAAAAATTATATCTAATGTTAATATATTTGGATTAAGTGTGTTGAACTAATTTTTTTAAATGATCAATATCGCTTTTATATTTATAAAAAATAATCAAATATATCTGAACATCAACCTAAAATTATGCTAGCTGAACCTAACTCCATAAATATTTGGTAAAAACCTTAATAGCCACCAGATACTCTGATTCTATTGTACAGTGGGTCACTAACCTCTGATTCTTAAAGTACCAGATAACACAACCATCATTAATATAAAACACTCTATCTTTTGTAGGTATATTATTTGTATAGTCACCAACCTATTCTACAACTGTGTACACAAAATGGTACAGAACCACACTGCCTTAATAGAGAAACCCATAATTCATTGTTCCATTTACATACTTAATAATTATTTAAATTTCAAGAATGTGTACCAATTTTGGGGAACTTTGATACCTTCAACACACAGTCTCCTCATAGGTATATCAGGTGTTAATATTATAAGATACAAAAGTTATCCAAACGTAATTTTAAATCTCATTTGGTCAGCCATGTTTCCTTGTTCATATTTTAATAACTTTTTTACAACTAAAATAGGTGGTGAAACATAATTTAAATCTTATATTATAAACATGATCAATATTTATTTGGAAAACATTTCTTGTGAAATAAATATATGATGATAATTCTTCTCAATTTATAAAAACAAAAAACTTAAGTTCCCCATAATATACATCTAAAACTCCTTCTATAATTTCATTATGATTTCCCCACATAAGAAATAGTTATTTGTAGATAAAATTATATCATACATATATACAATCACCATCTGTGTCTCTATGAAATAATTCTTCATGTAAAATCTGATATCAATAGTGCCTTACAAAAAACCCATTTTCTCCAACGATCATCATGTTTAGAATATCTAGTCATTATAGAATGTTTAAGCCATACAAAAATTTACTAAACCTTCTAAACATTATACAATCATTGTTAAGAATAAAAACATCTATTTATGTAATATATATTTTATCTTAAAGTATTGAATTATGGAACATGGAATTTTCATCAATTTGATATAACCTATAATTATTGTGATCTACCATATCCATGAACATTATTGTCATATCAACAAAATAATCTGAAGAAAAAGTCTCTTTAGAGTTTAAAAATTGCTTTTTGAGATCATTTCATAACATGTAAAAACTTTTTACAATTGAATTCACCACTATCATTACTTATTTCTAAATACCCAATATTGTAACAATTATATATTTAGTTCTCAGTCTTGGAATAAGTTCCTAGTTAATGTCTTTATCAATTTTATTGAGTTATTACTTCATATATTTCTCCCATTCATTTTTTCCAAAAACCTCATTCATCATTCTAGGTTCAACCTGTGATGTTAGAGAAGTTTGATTCTATAATATTATCCTACTTCTCATCTAAACTAGTTCATTGTAATACCCCATTGTATTCTCATTCTCTACATGTTTCTTTATCCTATAAAATTGATTTCTATCACAAAAATTATATTATTCATCATCGCTAAAACATTTAGAATTATAAATAATACATTTTCTATGATTCCAATAACTTTTCAAAAAAAATTTGAAAAACATCTTGACGTTTTTTAAAGGATATTCATAATCTACATGAATATCCAGACTTATTTTACCCATATATCAATAAATTTTCACAAATGAACACTCAAAATTTTTAGGTAATCTATTATTCTATCATCTTTATCCATTCACATTAAATAAATAACCATAAAATACACTTTCATTATCCTTTTCATTTAGCATTCCAAGAATGTTAAGTTTTATTTTAATATAACAAGGACTTAAAAATATTGTAGACTTATTCATATGGTCTTATTGAAGTAATGTCCTCCATATTGTGAGTCTTTGGAGTTATCTTTCCCTTCAAATAAGTTTCAGAGATTCTATCTTGATATCCTTTAATATTTGGTAAATGTCTTACCACCTCATTTTTCATAATTATTATTAGGATTATTTGTCCAAGATTATCATTTCTTTTATGCCATAATATATCATCATCTTCCATGCTCAAGTAGCATATATTGTAAAAAACGCCTATCAAGAGAAAATTTCAATTTTTTCAAATCCCATTGAGAGATATTTATTATATAAATTTTAATTTTAATTTTTAATATATTTATCACGTATTTTACCTCATGAAAAGTATCACAATTTTAACTAGCACTCAAGAAGTTGTGTTTTATCCCTTCAAAATAAAGAACATCATATTATTTTCAATTATCAATTACAATTTGATCTATTAAAATACATTTTATTTTAATGGAAAATTTATTACAAAAAACTAAAAGATGTCATTAGATTTTCTTAATGTTATTCAGAATTTTCGAATCACCGGTCATGTGCAATGAACACACACTATCAATTATCTATGCCTTGATCTTATATCATTATTTCAATGAAACTTTGGAAAAACATGATTTTTCATCATTATTTAACTGAAATAATTTCCCTTTATCATTGAGATGGAAATAAAAGGGATTTAATTTCATAAATTTATATTTCATATCCCACCTTTAATCACACCTCCCACATAGCTCTTCATGAAAATGAAATCAGTTTTGTGTTGTACACTTGTAGCCAGTTTTTATCTCTAGAAACATTATTCCAAAAATAGATTCCTTCTCATTGAAGTTTATCTCTATATCCTCCAAACTTATCAAGGGTAAATAAATTTATTACCAATAGATATAATATTTAATTCTAGACATACCACAATAACAGAAACATCCCTAAAATTATAATTTTCCTAAAAAGAATGATATGTATCTCAAAGTTTTCAATTTAGAATTTGAAATATCTTGAATTCTTCGAGACTGATCATATATTTCACTTGAAATAATAGTTTTATTAAAGTATATTCATTGATCAAGTACTATTTAATGTAATTTATTTCCATTATTATTCATCCATATTTTTCAAAAATTATGATTTTAACCAATATTTTTACTTCCAATTGTTTTTTAAGTAGATTTTTTAGATGAATAATTTACCTAGTTTTCTTAGAATTAATGAATTATCATCCTACAACTTCCATAGAAGTTGTAAATTATTTGTTGATTCTCATTGGTACTTTATAAGATTTAAGGAAAATTAATTTTTTTCATTGATAATTCATCATTCTTAAAAGAATTTTATTCTTCATAAATTTTAACATTTACTCATATTTTGTAGCTTTCAACCTGAGTTTTTTATTTTCTTATGTAATAGTTTTCTTCTTCTAAAAATGGTCACATTTTTCATCAATCAAATTGATTTTCTCCATTACAAAAATATTCTTATCTTTCTTGAGAATGGTGTTTTTTTCAAACAAGCCTCTAGATCATCATTAAGAATGTCTAAAAAATCTTATCATTCTAAATTATCTTCATCCATTACTGATAAGAAAATAGTTTTATAAACATGACCCATAATATTTATAATGTTATTATGTGTTTCATTATTATAATCAACCCATGTTATAAGATTAATTTAATCTTCTTTCCTGGTAAAAGTTATTATTTATTTCATCAATGTCTCTTTATTATTCCACCTACCATTAAAGTGTCATTATAATTTTTTCTCATCTTATTTCCTTGAGTTGTTTTGTCATTGTAAAATTTTTAATCTAATAATTTCATCCTTGGGAAATTAACTCGATAGTTTCCAAGTCAATTAAAATTATTACATTTAAGAAATAATTTACTATTTTTCATTCATTTTTCCATTATTCAATATTTTTTAAATAAAACTTAAAACCAATGATATTCATCTTCATTATCTATAATATGATCTAAAATTTTGGGAACAAAGTTACGAAGATAATTTCTCATCAAATTCATCAAAATTGTGGAATATTAATGTTTCACACCAAATCATTTAATAATTCTTAAAATTTCATTTCTTAATGTAATGAAATCAGTAATATATTCACCATCATCCATTTTTAGTTCCTCAATATTTCTTCTTGTGAATTGTATCTCTGTATCTTTGAATTTCATATTGCCTTTATAACTTCTCTTCAACTTGAATGGGAATTATTTTTTGGTCTATAATCACATAAAATTAACCTATTATTTCTATGATAATGACTTGAAAATATCATTTTTCACCTTTCCATCAAATTATATATTCATTTTATCAGTAAACATAATATTATATTTTTTTATAAAAGGTAGAATGTCTACTGTGGACATATCATAAACCTCCACTCAAAGAGACAAAATAAATGGAAATATTCAATTATTCTAACTATGATAATTTTTTCCATTTAATATTAGAACAACCCTATTATTGGTTGAATTAATATTATCCAGTCTACAATGTGAACTACATGAATCCAAAATAGGAAACCCCTAAGATACATTTTAAAGTTCTATGTATAATTGGGATATGCCACTATGAAGGGGGGATGAGTCAGTAGAGGGTAGATTTTACAATTACTTTTCAACAAAAAATAACCCCTTGTTAGTTGTTAGAGTCTGTACCACTCAAAACAGAAATATCTCAACCTCACACAATTCGGTAATAAGTAAAATAATAAGTCACAAATTATTTTTACAATGTTTAGACCCAACATGGAATCCTAATCTTTATCATGGATGGTTAACCTCCCAAACCATAGATTCTCCTTGTTATAAGAATATGTGGGTTACATTTAAAAGAATTAGCTTGCAATTACACCATACACATCAACAATCACTCCCAATAACATAAATTCTTGTTTTAGTAAAAATAAAATGAATACAAGCTGAATACGATCACTAAATAGACTTGTTTTCTATAGTATCCAAAGATAATGATACAATTTCACAAACCTATAGAATAATAAAAATATAGAAGTTCACATAATTATGATGTGAATTATATTGAACAAATACTCTCATACTCAAATAAAATTTCTAGATGTAACAGGATTTAGTAGATGTTGAATTTTGAAAATATGAATTTGGCCCTATAATCTTATTCTTCTACCTTTTTCTCATAATAGAAAAAACTATACACTGTCCTTCACAAAAAAAATGATTTTTTAACTTATTAAACCCTGATCAAATATTTATTATTCAAAATTATTGATAACCTGAAATATATGTTTCTTACAATATATAAATATATATATATATATATATATATATCAATTTACCAACAACCACATTTATATTTGTCAGGGAATCAAGTCATTTGAGTACTCACTGCCTAATTTAAATTTCTAACATACATGGGTCTTATTTCTAAATTCAATATCAAAATACAAAAAACATCACCATTCACTAAATCAATTATATTTAAAACTCATATGAAAGATCTTCAAAAATTTCGGCTTCAAAACACATTAAATATTTCTATATTCATAGCCACATGAAACTATTCCATATGTAACTTCTATTCTAAAATTTTCATATTTTGTACCTCTCAATCAGTACGTAAGGAGAAAATCCCTTACATAGTTCTCAACTACCTATGTGAATATGATATATGGTTGTACAGGTTGGTTCTGGAGCATCGTAGAAATTAGCTAACTTACTAAATTCGGCTATGTGAAGCATTATGATACATGAAATCCCATATTTTCATCTACATAATAATTCGACTGTATGGTTTTAGGTATGTCCCTGAAGTAACTACATGAATCATTTTTTGTTATATCATTTCATTCTCGAACATCATTGGATTGGCAATGTGATTTTACCACTTGGTTGGAATATCTAATATAGAAATAAGTTATTTGGTATGTTTGGATATGTTATGCTATATAGAATCCCCAAATAGCAATCAGTAACATGCTAATTTTGACTATGTGATTCTTTCCAAAATTATTATATAGCATATTTGGCTACATTTTTCAGCTGTATGACAGATTTCACTACCTGAATTTCCTATATTATAAAAATAACTAAGTGAATATGAAATACTCTATATCTTACTCAAACTCACTCAGAACCTATTCATTTTACTTATATCTAAACTTAATAACACTTTATAGAATTACGAAACTCTCTCCCATGATATATATATATATATATATACTTGATAAATAATCGTTATAATGAATGATCGCACAAAAAAATTATTGTAAAATATATAATAATCCAAACTCACCAACAACCATGGTATTTTCCAGAATCCTTATAAAAAGATGAAAATATTTAGGGTTCTTCAACATACTACTATAAATTTTTTAAAAATAATTTAATTATTTTTTGTACTGCTTGCACAAGCATTGAGTTGACTTTGTGTAAATATCTATGGTAATTATACCATCACTAAAAGATATTAATAAATTATTATTATAAAAAATTCCTATTCACCTTCAAAATATATATTTAGAAGATTTATTAAATAATTTGTATCCACATGACAACATATTAGATATATTAAAAGAAAGAGAGTGACATTTTGTAATTATTGTCTACTTAAAATAATATAAAGGTCATAATGAATGTAAAGTGCCGCCAAATTTACATGTTTTTAAATATAAATTTATTATAGTATAAATATACACATCAAATAATATATATTCATGTTTTGAATTTATTTTTAGTCCCAAAACCACCATTTTTATTCATGTTTAACCTATTTTGATCATAAAAATGATTTTATAACAAAATAAAGTATCATGATGACCCACAAAGAATAACATAAATTATTTTAAAAAACATGAAATTATGTTACGTTAAATACAAATCCAATATATAATGATACTAAAATATTACTTTATTTTAATAATTGATTATTGTTTATAACACACTATTTTTCACTACAAACTTCAAAAACAATCTTTTCAAAAAAATAACAAAACATAACCTTATGTTAGTTTTAAAATTATGAAATCAGAAATGAAATACATTCAATAAATTAAAAATAAATATTTTAAAATTTTATATTTCAAATGAAAATAATCAATTTATATAATAAGTAATTTTTGAAAAACAACCCTTTTAATCTTTAACTATTCTTAATCATCTATTATTTCATTATTATGATTAATAATTGAGTAATGATTCATAAAAAATACTCAAAATATTTTTATTATGAAATTATATATATATTTCTTATTTAGGTTACTCTGATCTGGACACCATAATATAACAGATAGTTTATAACACTAAAATTTAAATAATAATATTTATATATTATATCATGGTTATTTTAAGGTCAGCGGTTCATGGATGAAAATCTATAAAACACATCAAAATTATTAAATAGAAAATATTCTAAAATTATAGGTTGTTGAATTCTACCCCCTTAAAATGAAAAATGTCCTCTGAATTTTATTCATTTGTTAGATCGAGAAGGTATTAAAAAAATTTCAAAATCAATACAAATTAGTGGGATATAAATATTCATAAGTGAAAATAAATACATTTTAATCCCCATCAACTACATTTCCTTTTAAAAAAGTCCTTAATATGATTATAAAAACAATGAAACTAATCATTTTGAAAATATTTCATTAGTATTGTTTGTATTATAAAACTCATACTTGTTTTTTTAAATAAAACCTTGATAGCTTAGTGATATTATCCACATAAGAATCAATAGATTTATTTTTCACTTCCATGAGTTTGTGTAATTATTTTACCATCTAAATAAATAATTTTTTATAAAATACTTACATTATTTGTTCCAATAATATCATCCTTACGTGGTATTTTGAGTATTTTCCACATATTATTCATGTCATATAACAAATAAACCTAATGATTTGTTAAATCATGAATCACAAAAATTATCTTTTAATAGGTCATAAAATCAAAAAAATGATGAAAATATATTCTTCCATTTAGTAGAAATTTAAAAATAAAAAATGGTTAACAAAAGTTAAGCTAATATAAATATACATTCATATGTAGAAATAATACATTAATCACTAAAATCTCAATAAATGCACTCAATGTTCAACTTATTTAATTCAATAAACAATGAAACAAAAAAATATCCCAAATAAATCTTAAAAATTTGAAAACTCAAAAAGAAAAATATTTGATCACATAATATTCCAAAATAAACATGACATTTATATCCTAGAAACATTAATCAATTTAAAGTCATATACTAAAAACATATATTCCCTACTCCTATTTTCCAAATAAAAATATCACATTTTCACCAAATTACCTTTTATGCTTATCAATTTGATTTAACATATATTTTCAAAGGGTGAATGAATAATAGTAATAAAATTCACATAAAATAAATAATATTCAAGAAAAATTCCTTTTACATTAATCCTATAATTCTCCCAAAATAAAATATTAGTATTCCTAAAATAACATGTCAATCTTAGGGGTCACATATATCTCAATTATTTATTAAATCTCAATAATTGTCTGCATAAATACTCTCATCACATAAAGATTAAAATTTTTATCAACACCATTAATAATATTATCACAATTAAACTTATAAACCATTATCTTACATCAAAAATCACAAAACCATTTATGTTGAAACTTCAATAATTCAAAATTGATCAAAAAATTAACCAATATTTTACATCTTATTCCTTAATATTTCCTTCATATAAAATTAAATATGAATCATATATTATGATTCATCAATCATTATTTAATAACTTTTCATTCTTTAATTATACGCAATTTTTCATACAATTTATATGTTCTTTATGGTTAAATCATTTTTAGCCATAATACTTTTATTCATATGACATTTATCAAACCCTTGTCCTTTATTCACGCAAGGAAAAATTTACTCCATTTTTATTGTATTGAATGAAATTTTCTTCTTTCCTATTAAATTTACTTCCATATACCCTTCCTTTACACACATAAAACATCTTCATATACCTTTCATACATTCCCCAAGGTTCTAATTTATACTATTAAAATATGAATAAATTGAATTGTCATTCCTCTGTCTTATTTATGTATTGAACAGCCATGAAAAGACATTTTTCTTTTCTCTGTTGTGTTATTTAACATAACTTGGTATGGGTTATTAATTATAATTTTAGATAGATTTTTAGTAATAACCACGTGATTTTTCACTCAATATTTTATCTTGAATAGTTACTCATTTGACAAAACTCCCACATTAACCATAACACCCATTTTTATCTTTATTTATCCTTTTTTCTTCCAATTATTAAAATAAAAAATAGTGTGTGAGAATCGAAAATTAAATTTAGTTATCATATCATAATGAAAATCATTCATACGATGTTATAAATTATGAATCCTTTTTATGAAACCATTATATTCTTTGTTTCAAAAAATAATTCAAGTACATCAAAATGGATATTAAAGATAAATAATATTATCCCAAGAATTTATCCTGAGAGTGTAAATCTAGGTGTGTAGTTTAAAATCCAAATTTCCTACGAGGTGAATATCAAGTCAATACCCCACTAGAATTTTCAAGGTTTTTACCCATAGGGGTATCTATAATAGATCCTTTATCAACATGACTGTATCCATAAAAGGATATAATTTCTAAAAAACTATAAATTATCTATATTATTGAAACGTTAGTATGTTTTCACATTCATAGGTTTATACTTGGGTTTTCAACCAATTATTAAAATCCAAATCTCTAATAAAAACTAAACCCCACTCTGATTCCATCTAAGGTAACTTGAGTATTACCAACAATAATATTTAATTATTTGAGATCAATATTAAATTAATTTAATTTTAATATATTCCCCATAACTATAAATACCTTTTCCCTTTTTGATTGCTTATATAGTGAAGTTATTTCATTAATGGTCTTAAACATATCCCAAAAAAAATATTTTCACATAATACAATTCGTATACATACCCTATTTAAAAACATTATTCATAACTTGATGAAACGGAAACATATGAAAAATTTTCATTGGATGATTAATAAGTGTAAATATAGGATATACCAATCCATAAAAATAAGTTGACATAATATAAGCATAAGTGTATGAAAACATGATCATAACTTATTAAATACAAAACTAATCAGTCAATGATCATTAATAATGAGACAATGAAGTAACAAATGACTTAATCTATAAAATTATGGAATAAAAAATTACAAATAAAGAATCATGATAATATATAATAAAGAAAGTACATAATGTTTTTACACACAAATAAGCATAGAAAATAATTTCCTTAGTCCAAACTCACTAAGAAGTCTTTTATAGAAGACATGATTCACTCGTCATTCGATTTATTTCCTTAGTCAAAGATCAATGTTCGGGATATCGTAGTGGATGAAATACCATAGTGCATTATTTTCACTCTAGATTCACACTATTTCCTTATTCAAGGATTAATATCATTATTATCATAGTGGATATGCATCCATAGTATATTAGGTTCCCTCACCCTTCCCGTGATTTCCTTACTAAATGTTCAATGCCAGTAATATCAAAATATATAATGTCCCTTGAAAAACAAATATCACTCCCCATTATAGTTCATATTATTTCATGAGAAATTATTTTTAACCAATTAATAAGAGTTATAAAATTTTGGACCCAACCATCACATAATTAAAACCATATATAAGTGTTTATCAATATCATAAAAACACGCACCATTTCATCAAAGAATAATCAATTAAAAATAAATGGTTTTAATAAATATTTCAAAATAACATATTCATAAGGTATCCATAAAAGGGAAGTGGATTGTATCATAAAAATATTCATCATTTCATCATAGCTTAATTGACAAGTGTAAACAAACATGTTTTATAAAAATATACTTCAAACATAATCATCATAATCCATCCATATAATGGAAGTGAAAATTATCAAAACAAAATATCACAAGTATTAAAAAATTAAAATCAAAATATATTAACATAGAAGAAAAAATCGTAAAGATAGAAATTTAACATTTCTTCGAAAACAGGGAAAATGCCATTTTTTGGTATCTTTAAAAAGTAAAAATTCAATCAATATTGAGAAAATAAGATTATTTAAAAATAATAATATACACCGGTAACATAATTTTCATATGAAAGAAAGGCCATGATGGTATGAAAATACATTAATAAGATAAATGTTAAAATAATTATTCCTTTCATTGTTTTTATAAAAATAAACAAATTACCTATTTGGAAAGCATTATAATTTTTCTAAAGCTGATAAAAAAATCTAAAATATGGATGAAGATGAATTCAAATAGTCATTATATATTATAAAATAAGATTATTAGAAAAAAATATTAAATAATATGGAAATAGAGGGAAAACATTCAAAAAAAATGGATAAATTAAGTCATATTTTCATAGAATCATTTTCTCTATCATTTTGAGTACCAAATCGAGAAAATCGTAAAGAAAAAAACACATGAAATATTCTAAGGTAAAGAAAATAGATGGTTTTTAAAATAAAAGGATTTTATAATTTCCCTTAATGGAAATTATCATAAAAATATTTGAAATAAATGAGATTTCAACATTAACACTTACAACTTTAATAATCTATGAACATAAACCATACAAATGAGGGAACCATATATAGATTTTTAAATACAAATAATATTCATTAAAATAATCATTAATTAAATTCTTGGGTTGTATATACATAAAAAAAATTAAAAGTTTTTTATTATGGAAAAATTTTCAAAGAAAAAAATGAGAAGAGAAAAGCTTGCTTCAAGTCCTAACATGCTTTATACATGCACATAACATCAATTTCTTCTAGTATATTTCTTTGCATTACACATTAGTCCTTCTTATATTGATATATTTGTGAATAAATAACTATAATTTGATGTGAGGAATTATTTTTGGGTTTTCACAAATATATCGACCAGTCTAAAATGATCATGTGGTGTATTGATTAGTGACAATAAGACATTCCCTTTATAAGTTCTGTTGGTGAAAAACATGTAAACACTTGAAAATTTATTAGATAATATTTGACTTACTGAAGTAATGTGTCTCCAAATTTTCATAGTTTTTAATATAAGATTGGTAAGGTCAAAATTCAGTCCCCCACTGAGATTTCAGTAACTGTTTCTTGTTATTTTAAACTTATATCATAGTTTAACTCCTCCTTTAACCTTTTTAGCTTGTATAATTCTAATAAGATACTTAGTCTTTACAGGTCAAAAATTACATTATAAAAGAGAAATTGGATGTTAAGTGTCAAATTGTTGATATTATAAACCATTTAATAGTAATTTTAAACATAATTATATTTTATGTTTTTATAATTATTTACAAATAATTTTTAAACATTAATTCTATTTAAAGTCATTTTCAAGACAATTCGCATGTTTTAACTCTTAAAGAATCAATACAATAATTAATTTTAAATATAAACCCTTTCTCATCATCTAGTACTTTAAAATTATCTTTAAAATTATTGGAACGCCATAATATATTCAAAATTTAATCCATGTAATGTTTTTAAATTAATTTACCTATTTTTTACTACTTTCTCAAGCATTGAAATTGTTTTTCTTAAGGGTTAAAGATTATTATTCAATGAATAAAAATTAAAAAAAATTAATATCATCAATTTAATTTATTAATATTAAAAATTACAATTTATAAATATTCATAACTTATTTTTATCTCTATAGAAACACGTTAGATATATTAAAAGTAATAAAGGGGTGTTTTGTAATATTCATTTACATAAAATGACATAAATGAAATAATAAATGGAAACTGGAAAGAAACTTCCAGGTTTTTAAATATAGGTTCTTTTTTTTGAAATGCGCTCATCCATTGAAATAAAGTAATTTTTTGGAGGTATTTTGACCCCAAGTCCCATGTTTCTTAATCACGTTTAACCCATTTAAAGAATAAATATGAATATATAAAAAAAGTAATTATAATGTTGATTCATATTGAAGTATTTAAATTATATTTAATAAAAATGATATTATGTAACATTAAAATAAAATCCAAAATATAGTTGTACTATTATAAAAAAAATTTAGAGAAAAAAATCTAAAAAAATCGACATTTATTACTATTCCCTCAGAATTCAATCTTTTCTGAAAAATCCCACAAATTCACTGTAAAAAAATTTTCATATGATGAAATAAAGAACAATTTACTTTTTATAAAATTAAATTTATAAAATTCATTAACATAACTTCTAAATTAAAATATAAAATATAAATAGAAAACATCCTTTTAAATAAAAATAGTCATTTTAATCTTCAATTGTCCTTAAAAATTTTATAATATCATTATTATCAATAGAAATTGAGTTATTATTTCCTAAAAAATAATAAATAAATTTTTCATAGGAAAATAATTCTACATTTATTTTATAATTTGGTTACACCTATTCATACATATTAATCCAATATCTAGGTTATTATAGACATATTTAAATTATAATATTCCAATAGTGTAATGTATTATATTTAATATTATTGTTTTATTTCATCACAATGTATTTAACAAGGTAATATTACAAAGGAAAAAATATTATATGATCTTGGTGTGTTATATTCTACCCTCTTGAATAAATTATATCATCATAATTATTAACTCATAATTTATGGTAATGGGTTAAAAACTTATTTAGTATAAATTACAAGGAGTAGAAGATAAATATACATAAGTGGAATTAAATACCTTCTAATACACATACAATATATTTACTTTTGAAAATAACATTAATTAATATTTTAAGGGTAGTAAAATTATCATTTCCAAAATAATTTTAAACCATATGGGTATTATAAAACTCATACTTGGGAATAGGTTTCCAAAATAATACCTTGATGTCTAATAAATATTATTCATATATGACTCAATGGATTTATCTAACTATTACATGATTTTGTACAATTATTTTACCATCTAGATAGAGAATATGGCGGAAAATACCTAATTGATTTCTTCCCACAATTTCATCCTTTGGTTTTGTATTAATAATTCTTTGAACTCAATATATTATCATTTAATAAATTACCATAATGGTTTTTTCATTCCCGAAGCACATAAATTAATATTTAATGGGTCACATGATCAAAAAAAGGATTATAGTTTATTCCTCATATCTCTAGACACTTACTAAATCATAAATGTTTAACACGAGTCGTGATAATATAAATAAACCATCATGTAGATAAATAAGATATTAATCTACAAAACCAAAAATATAACACCTAAAGATACACAAAAATAATTCAATTAAAAATTAAACTTAAAAATATTCCAATAAACATCGTACAAAGTTATAAAATCCAAAATCAGAAATATTTGAACACATATTTTTGTTAAATGAACTTAATATTTATCTCCAAACAACATCAATCACTCATAAAGTCTTATTTGGAAAATATATATTCCCTAATCAAATCATCCAAAAATAAATATTTATCTAAAAATTACTTTTCAATATTATCAATACCATATATTATGTTTTTAAAAAAGGAAATCTCTGAGAGTGGCCTTTTCAAACCCTCCACACTCAAGAACCCCCCCTCCCCATGAAGAGATCATTCAGAGATGCCCCAGCCGGGAAGGAGTCGTTTCCAGCCGAGATGACATTGCGTCCCATGGGGTAACACCTGCATCGGCGATGGTTCGTCACAGCAATCCATCATCTTGGTAAAATGTTCCCATTCTTCCCACTCAATGAAACACCGGGTGACTCGGCAAGATGAGTGGTACATAGGAGTTGGAAATTCCCCTATGAGCGGGCTCCCAGGAATCGAACCCCAGACCTCACCGAACTCCATTTCTATGGCCCTCAACCTTGCACCACTACTCCATCGGCGATGGTTTCTCATATTAGGTATTTGAAGAAACTCACCTATGTTTATGTTTTTAATCGTAATTCAATATATCCGGAGAGAAATAACCACATGATTTTTTACTCCATATTTAATTATTCTTGGTTCCTCAATTTTAAACCCCCCCGCATAGTCCTCCACTCCAATTATTAAATTTGTTTCTCTATGTTTGAACCATTTAATAAAACCAAAAATATTATTGTGAGTAATAAGAATAAATGTTTGAAACTATATAATAATTAAAATCATTCTTAATAAGTCATATACTATGTCACTTTTTTATTAACAAGTGACAATCAATGTTTCAATATTGAATATATTAAAATATTTCATAATAGTAAGTAAATGTAAAGAGAATTAACCAAAGTATATGCCTCAAAAGTGTGAAATTAGGTTTTCAGTTATACATCTTTTTGTGAATAAAGAGAATATAGAGTTGAAAACCAACTCTCATTTTCTAGGACAGATAAAGGTCCTGATCAGGCGAGTGAGTCCCAAATCGAAATAATGGTTTTTTAAATGCTTCTTTATACGATATTTCTCCAAAAAAATATGATCAAAATCCTTTTTGAGGATGGAATCTCAAATACACTTCACACACCCATTAGGCCCCATGGGCCCACATGGGACTCGGCCCACGCTATGCATCCCGCGGTCATTATCCCACCCTCATACATGACTTGGATCACTAATACTTCCCATGTGCATGACCAGGGCCTACATGACCCATCCCACCTCCCCATGTAGGCCATGTACCTTATTTTATATATATAAAAAAATTTAAAAATTTAAAAAATTTAAATAAATAAATGAATAAAAATGAATAAATGATTAAATTTAAAATATATTAATTTTAAAATGATATAATTAATAATATCTCTAATATATGTATATGTATTATAAATATTAATAGATAGCATATATTAAATTTTGAAATATAAAATGAATAAATTGAAATATTTAAAAAAATATGAATGAGTAGATTAAAAATTAATAAAAATTATATTAATGAATAAATTTATTATACATATATATAAATTATAATTGTTAATAAATCATAATATATAACATACATTAAATAATTAATATATAAAATATATAAAATGTAATAATTAAAAACAAATTAAGATAATATTTATTTTTATTGGTTCTTATACATAATTATTCATTAATATAACTAATCTTTTTAATATAGAAACATATATTAAAATTTTTCTATATACATATCAATATATATATAATTTGTTAAAATATGAATTATATAATTCAAATTATTTATTCTTACATTAAATAAGTCATATATATAGTAAAAATTGGATTATATTTAAAATTTAATATTAATTAAAAATATTGAATAATTTTTTTGAGAAACTGACATTTATATAATTTTTAATAACTTTAACATGTATAAATATATATATTATAAATATTAGTAACCATTATTTATTGAATAAAGAAATCTAAATTGAATAAGTTGTAATAATTAAACAAATAAAAAATTAGAATAATTTTAAAAAAAGTAACAAATATTTTATAAATTAAATTATTAACAATAAAAATAAATAAATTATATTTATTTATTTGATTCTTTTTCAAATTTAATCATTTTTTGTATTATTTATTCATTAATAATCTTATTTTTTTTAACCTTTTGAAAATTTATTCATTTCAATTTTTCATTGTTCAATATGTTTGTAATTTTATCCATTTCCAAAATTTATATATATTACTTTATTCATTAACATTTAAAATTTTCAATATGGTTTTATTTTATATAATTAATTTTTATTCATTAATATATATAAAATTATTTTTTTATTTTTTCATATTATCAATATAAATAATGACAGTTATTCATTTTTAAAATTTTTTCATTGTTATTATTATTTATTCCATTAATAGACACTATATATTATCTAATGTAATTATTCTTTTTAATATATATATCAAACTAGTATATATGTGTAAACACTCAAAACTGGAAAATAGATTAATTGTGTTGGGTTATTTGCAATGTGGTCCCATCCCAAATAACATGTCCCTGAAAATAACATCACGAAAGATACTTTCTGTGGTAAGGAGCTTTCCTATATCAACTAATATTTTAAATGGGTTATTTATTATGAAAACCTGCTTCACCCATTGAAATTAAGTTTCGAAAATAATAAAAAACAAAAAATAATATATATTCACAATAATATAAAAACCCATAATATAAAACTGTAAATACATATATTGATAAAAATACTACAAAAAGTAAGTTCATTCAAATTTTTATAAAAATAAATGTGATGAAAAAAATAAATAAATCATTGAATGGGTCATCTAGAGGAGGAGGTAGAGGGAACTGTTTCCCTAAACTCGGAGTCAGTCGTTGCACATAATCTATCATCCACTTGTGATGCCACTCCTAACATCAACGTATCCCCTCTAATTTCTAGTACTATAGTGGAAAGAGATTTTCTTGATCCCTATTCATTGTCTCTATATGCTCAACATGAGTTGTTATATTCTCATCATACTATGTAGAAAATTATTATGACACTCCCTGAGCTCCCATCATAATAGACTACGACAACGCAGTTGTACCATAATAACTCACAGGAATCAATCAAAAGTCTAGAATAATAACATTTCCATTCTCAAATGTTTACTGAGTCGCCTACATCCATGATGCATCTTTAAAGCTTACTGCACTGGTACTCTAATCCTCAATATGATCCTAATTCCCATCCTATGTCAGATAATACGTGACCTCATATATCTCCATCAATTGAAATTTAATATTTAAATAGTTAAGATATTTTTTTCAATTAATTTCAATTATAAAAAATATATACCAACCACAAGCGTACATTGGCCACCACCGTTAATATCTCTAGTGATAGGATCATTACACATCCTCTTATAAATGTTGATCATTATAATATTAGGATGTTAAACATTCAATATGAGTGAAAAATACTTTAAATTTAAATTTATATAAATTACATAAAAAAGTACTTACCGTATATCGTTGATGCGTACTAATTGTACGACTAACTTCTTGATGTGTCACACCCTGTCTTCCCCTATTCTGTTGATCTAATGAAAAATTTGGACATTATCGACACAAAATCAATATTTCTCATCACCTGAACACTATAAATTCTATTATTTACAAATATTTATCAATGAGTAATATATTTAATTACTTTATATTAGATTATACCAAATATTAATAGTTATTTTTGGTAATTAGAAATAACTACCACTAATTACCACAAATATTTTTGTATAATATAATATAAAATAATAAAACGTATTATAAATTACTAAAAGGTTTAAATCAAAGATTTTAGAATCTTCAGGTGATAAAACCAATTTGTGCCAACCGTATCAAAAAATTTCATTCCTCATCACCTAAAAATTGATGACCTATTTCATTTTCTCTTTTCAAGTCATTTGTACTAAAAAATTACTATGTATTACTAAGTACCACATTTTACAACTAATTATTACTTAGTTCCACTAATTAACACCATTTATTAAAAATTATAACTAAATATTACTAATTATTACTAATTACCACTAATTATTACTAAGTACCCCTAATTATTACTAAATACAACTAATTACACCTAATTGTCCCAAATTATATCTTTACTGCTAATTTTTACTTAATTATAGTGATTTATCTCTAATTTTTACTAATTTTGTGTTATTTTTTAAAATTACATTGATTTATCACCAATTTTTAATAATTACCAATAATTTTTAATAATTACCAATAATTTGTTCCTACCGTGTCTAAGTTTTCATTGCTCATCACAAAAAATTGATGACCTATATCCTTTTCACTTTTTTAGTCATTTATACTAAAAACATAATAAATATTACTATGTATCACATTTTACCACTGATTATTACTATGTACTACTAATTAACTCTAGTGATTACTAATTATTACTAATTAAAACAAATTATTACTAATTACCACTAATTTTTACTAAGTACCATTAATTGTTACTAATTACCAATAATTGTAACTAAATACCACAAATTACAATAAATTAGCACTAATTATAACTTTACTTCAAATTTTTTACTTTATTATGGTGTTTAACCACTCATGTTTACTAATTTTTACTAATTGTCACTTATTTTTAAAAATTATTGTCACTTATCAGCATTTTTTAATAATTACCATTACTTTTACCACTACTTATTACTAAGTACCACTAATAAACACTGTTTATTACTAACTATTACAAATTAATATTTATTATTACTCCTTACCACTAATTACTACTAAGTACCAATCATTATTACTAATTATCACTAATTATAACTAAATACAACTAATTACAACTAACCAACACTAATTATTACTTTACAGAAATTTTTACTTAATTATAGTTATTTACCACTAAGTATTACTGAATTTCACTAATCATTGCTTATTTTTAAAATTTATAGTGATTTATCACTAATTTTACTAATTACTGGTAATTTTTACTAATTTTGACAAATTACCACTAATTTTTTACAATAAAAATAATTTACCATTAATGTTTTCTAATTAATTTTAATTTTCACTAATTATAGTGAATTGATTTTAATTTTTACTAATTTAATTTTTTTTACTTATGATCACTAATTGTTAATAATTTTAGTGATTTACTATCATGGTTCATTAATTACTTCTGATTTTTACATAATTTTAATTATGTACCACTATATTATTTTTATTTTTAACTAATCGCCATAAATGTTTAAAAATTAAAGGAATTTATCACCATTTCTTAATAAATTATATTAATATGCCATTGATTTTTTCTAATTTTTAATATTTGTGGCAATTTATTCATTATTATAGTGATTTACCATTAAATTTTACTAATTGCTACAAATTATTACTAATTACCACTAATTTATTACTAATTATTGAAATTTAATGTTATTCTCACTAATCTTTACTAATTACCGCAATTTTTATCAATTTTTTACTAATTACATCTAATTTTAAATATTTAAATTGATTTAACATTAATTTTTCTAAATTACTTCAAATCTTCACTAACAATAGTTATTTAATATTAATTTTTATTAATTTAGCAGTAATTTTTACTATTTTTTCTAATTACCAATAATTTTTAAAAATTATAATGATTTATCGATAATTTTTACTAGTTACTGTAAATATTGACTACTTATAGTGAGTTAAGGTTCACTTTTACTAATCCTTATTAATTACTGCTAATTTTTACTAATGTTTAGTAATTAACAATAATTTTTAATAATTGTAGTACTTTACCATTAATTTTTACAAATTAAAGCCATTTTCTTCTCACTATACTATTTTTACATTGACTTTTACTAATTAATGTATCTTTACCATGAAATTTTAAGAATTTTTAATAATTATAAGCAATATTTAAATATTATAGTGATTTACTATAAATATTTATGAATTACTGCTAATTATTAGTAATTATAAGGGCTTACAACTATTTTATACGAATTTTTACTAAATATTAGTAATTTTTACATATTTCCATTCATTAGAAAAATATTTTTTACTAATTTTCACTAATCACTGCTTATTTTTATGATTTTTTTTTAATTACCCTAAACTTTTACTAATTATTGTTCTTTATTGGAAATTATAACTAATTATTGCTTATTTTTATTAATTTTTTGACTTTACCACTAATTTAAAATAATATTAGTGGTTTTTCACAAATTTTAACTATTTACCATTACTTTTTAATCATTATGGTTATTTAACATTCATTTTTAATAATTTTTACTAATTACAACTAATTTTATATAAATTTTTTGAATAACGATAATTTTTAAAAATTATTGTGATTTAAGATTTTTTTTGCAAATTTCTCCCAATTATTACTTATTATAATTGTCTAACATTCATTTTTACGAATTAATTTCATTTATTAAAAATTGTGTTAAATTATTACTACTTATTACTAAGACCTATAAATTATTACTATTTTCATTATTTAATACTATTTTTATCAATTATATGTAATTACTTTTAATAGTATTAACTTACTGATAATTAAAACTAATTATTTAAAATTAAGACATCTTACTTTTAATTAAAAACAATGCTTCTAATTAAAAAATAATATTTCAAATTTAAAATTACTAATTTTAATTAAAATTAATTACTTCTAACTAGCAATAATGACTTCTAATTAACTCTATTTACTACTAATTAAAAATATTAAATTATATTAAATACGTAAAAATTAAAAAAAAATAATATTAATACTTAAAAATGAATCTTTTGTGCGATGCAAACCTCAAAATTTCCTTCCCTTAAAAAAATAAAAAATTTAATTGAACAGTTGAAGAGAATAAGAGGAAATTTGAGCTAAGGAAAGCTCAACTAGATAATGAAGGGAAAACATTCAAGGGGGTATATATAGGTTAGATTATTAAGGATTGGACTATTTTCATCGAGATGCACATTACAAATACTACTTTTTGTGAGGAGTATTATTGACCAGCCACAAATAACTATAAATAATGAAGGTAATTTTTGACGAGAACCTTCTCCCATAGTGAATGACATTAAATGACCAAGGGTATATGGGACATGAACCTAGTCTGATTACTGATACCCTTTCTCGCTTGTGATGGGAAGCCACAGAAAAAGTATTTCCAACACGTACCATCTTCTATCATAAATAAATTACCGTCAAAGACTATTTGCGATGGATGACGGGCCTGTCGCAAATAGCCAGTCAGAAATGATGATTTTTTCTGTAGTAAAATTAATTTCACACCAAAAAATATTAATGTAACTAATGAAATCTAAACTAGACACACACACACCTAATATTTTTGTAATTTATTAAAAATTGAATATTTGTATTAGAATTTATTTTATTAGTATAAAATATTTAATATATTATGTTTTAACTCGTAAATTCTATTTATTTATTTTTAATATTATTAGTCTTAAATTTTTTATCCATTTTTAGTTTTGTTTAATTTTATTTTTTTAAAATTTAATCATTTTCTAATATTTATTTATACATATTTATTTACAACGTTTTAAAATTTTCAATATTTATTCATCTTCATTTCAATATATATACATTATTCTTTAAAAATTTGTATAGCTAATAAAACTTATCTATATTTTCAATATTTCTATATTCCTCCCATTTATAATTTTTCAATCGCAGTCATTTTTATTATTCATTTATTTAAGATAATTTATTCATTAATAATGTTTGAAATATATTTGAAAATAAATATTAATAAGTATATATAGTTACAAATGTTTGTTTACTATGTTTAAAAAATTAAATATCTGTAATTATAAAAAATGAATTTAATTTTTCAAACAATAATTTATATAATTAAAAATAAATTATTATATATTTATATAATTATAGAATTATAATAAATATATTTAATTTTTTAATATATTTACTATATTTATATCTATATCTGTATATATTTGTTAAATATATATATATATATATTATATTCAATGGTATAAATATATTTATAATTATAAAAGTAAAATAAATATATTTAAATAATGAATATATTTACTATTTTTATTTTTGTTTTTATTTATTAAATATATATAACAATATAAATATTTTAACTGTCATAAAAATGTAATTATAAATATATATATAAATTTATATTTACCGTATTTGTATAAAAATATATTTATAATTATAAATAAATAAAATAATTTTGGAAAAGATTATTTGTGTATTTAAAAATGCCGAATTATATATTTGAATAATTCTAAAATTATAATAAATATATTTAAATAATGAATATATTTAATATATTTATATTAATATTTATATTTCTTTATATTAATATATATTTATTAATAACATATATAATTTTATTAATACATAAAATGATATAAATATATTTATGAATATATAAAAATATATCTATATATATTTACAATCATATGTATTTATAATAATAATTATAAATCTTTATCAGTGATGAACATGATCTATTGAAGATGTCTTTTTCCATCACATGTTACATGAGTGATGATAAAACACATCTTTATCAGTGATTTTTTGAAACACTAATAACCCCCCTGATCTTTTAAAAAGAACCATAACCCTATCGATTCCCATCACATCATTCAGACTCTCGTGGAAGTCCAGTGCTGTCATCACCCCCCTTCGACCTTCTCTCAGACAAATCAAGACTTGAATATGAGGTATGTTATATTTTCTCCCCCTATCTTGTTAATTTCTTGTTCAGATTTCACGGTGTGCATTTGTGTTGGGTTTTCTAATCTCGATAGTCTCATGGTTCCATGGTTAGGATCTATGTCGATTAAGTTCCCAAAATAATTCATCCTCCTCTTATAATAAAACTGTTATATTTTATATCTATCTGATATAGATTTTCATTTTTTATGAAATATTTTATAATATAATTCCCAGCCATTCCTTGGATATTATTTCCTTTCAAAATTGAATGAAACTTCCTAGCCTTATTCACAAATTCTTACTTACAGCCAATAAATTTTGATGAAGTCCATCAACATAGAGTACAATTGTATTCCATAATTCAACTCATGAAAACTATTTCTTTCCACTAACTTCAATCATGAATGGTATATCATTTCCCGAAATAAATTTTCCCATCATCATCTCTTTTTTCATAATGAAAAAAAACCAAATTACATAATATAAGATATTAACACCCAAAATCCAGAATTCAGGGTGTACAATTTATTAATCCAATCAAGGAAATTTCAACCAAATTTTATTTTCTAATATTAATTCATTAGTTATTATATAATACCAAATTAGTTGTGAATTGTTTTATCTGTACCCATTATCTTTAGAATGAGAAATTGGATTGAATATTTCTTCCTTAAGTGGAAAAAAAAAATTTTAAATAATGGGTTGTCTTTAATCCATTTAAATTTTAATTCCATAAAAATACCCATCTCTTCCCTTCCTATAAACTAATTCATTATCAAAAAAAATATTAATTAAAAAATAATGAATAAAATGAATTTCAATTATTATATAAATGATACATTTTTAATTCTACTTTATTGTCGGCCAATCTATTTAGCTCACAAATATATTTATTCTTCACCATAATAAGACATAAACAACAAAATATATCAACAGAACTAAAACATAATAAGTTGAAATATATTATTGCTTTCATCTCTCAAAATATCTTAGAAATTTTTATAACTCCTTAATAAAAAATAAATTCTTGATAGTACAGAAATTTATCCTTTCATCTTCTTCTCCTTACATTTCACATTAGATATATTAGTTTTATATATCCTTATTTTATATCCAAGAGTAATATTAATCAAGAAATTGGTACTTTTATCACTTAAAACATTCTAAATTAATCTTTCTCCTTGTTCGTCTCTTTCTTTGAACACTTTATGTGGAACATTTTTTAACTGTAACTTCTTCTTCGAGCCATCAATTCTATATTTTGACTCAACGTTCTTTCTTAATTAAACAACTTCTACTTCATGTGTTGCAATCTTCTTTTCATGTTACATAGAAAACATATTATTATCATTATTGATATTGATCTATTTCTTAATATCTAATTTTTAATCCACAATTACTTTATATTTGATTGTATTTTTTCACATTTTCCCAATAATTTTTTGATATGATCAACTTCTGCTTCATTTTCACTAACATAACCTAAATAATACTTAAAAAACACTATAATTGTCTTATACATATACATTTTTAAATTGAGAAACATGATAACCCTTTCGAGTAAAACTTAATAACTATAAATAGTTTTTGATTAACATTATCCTCAAAAATAGAATTGAATTTTTCCATTGATTCCAACATACCATCTTCCACATTTAAGAAAAAATATTTTCCCAATAAATTTTAAGGGATATACTTTAGAAACCTATACCTCATCACTCACCAGAACATTTCTCTAAAACATATGTCCACATGAATTTATATAATTTAAATTTATTTTAGGGTAAAATTTATTCTTTTGTTTTTGTGAAAATTCAATCTCATCATCCTCTTCATCAAACTTCATTAGACATATATTAGGGAAAAAACAAATATTTCCCCAATTAATTTAAGAAAAAATTAACATACCCCCAAATTTACTTTTTTTAATTTTGAACATCTTTTTAAAAATTTAAACTAAATCATCACATACCATTTCTTCAATTCTAGTCACCCAAACATCATGGTTCTCCATATATCTGAATTAAATGTCATTAAATTAATGCTATAAATATATTTATGGATTCACTCACATTTCATATGCAACTAGTTTATTATATAAATCATTTGGTAATAATTCTACAAGACATGTTTAATCACGTGATGACACATTCATCCAGTTAGTTGATGATAATATCCTAGTGATATTCATTATAATATTTGAATAATTTAACACATGACCAAGGTTATGAATATATCAATTAAATTTTTTAATATTATTAAATAATATATCCAAATTTTCATATTTATTAATCTCTAATTTATTAAATATTTATTATAAAACAATCAATTTTTCATTTCTCAATTTTTTATCACCTTCATAGATTTTATCAATATTGTACAATACTTATTTAATTATTTTTTCATTAATCCCCTCTATATAAGTATTATTAGAGAAATCATTATCTAAAGTATTATGCTATTTAGTTTCATTATTACACATCATGTCACCTACTTGCATTATTTACCGTCTAAATTGATCACTTAATTGATTATAATATATTGTTTCTAGGAAAACTTCTTTACCATAAGATCTTGAATTATATCTAATCATATTATTCCAAAATGGAAAATTACACCCATCAAATAAGAGTACTCCATTTTCATTCAAAATATTATCTGAGAAAAATTCCTTTGATAAATTCTCTGAGAATTAGGTTGTCGATATGATACAAAATGTTTTAAATTATAGTTATGTTTAACTCACTAAGAGGGATTGAAATAGAGTTTCATGAAAAAATTACTGTCATCTTTAAATAAATTCGATCTTTTATTCATGTTAGACAAGAAATTTTGAATCTATCATGTGGGAATAATAAACTTTCAAATAGTATATAGAAAATTAAATGAAAAATTTACAAGGTTTACATATAATGTGATATATCCAATGAGTATATAACAATGATGTGATCATATTACAGGAATATACTATTGCACTATTATGTGATTAAAATATTTAGGATAAGAACACCTCACCTCTTGGGTTTGAATCTTCTTCCTCTAATGCGTTGAATCTATTCAAGAGGTTTATAAAGATTTATTTGATATGTATGTCAACTCACAATGATATCTATTAAATATTTATCCCCCAACTATAATGGGTGTTCTCTTTAATAATACAATATTCACCTCCATTCATTTTTAGTACACCCTCTCCCTTACCTTCAAGTTTATTTTCACTCATTCATCATTATTTATCACTCTGATTTCTTGGAGATCCTATTTCTGCACCGTAAAATCACTTCCAAAAATCATTAAAGGTGGGGACTGAAAATTATATGTAGGAAGAGTGATTACAGTGAATATGACGTAATCGAATCCAATTTTTATGTATCTCTCTTGATCTCATGCTCTATCTAATATCTCTTGACTTGATCCATTATTGGTTCACCCTATCCCTTTCCTTCATGTTTATTTTCACCCATTCATCATTATTTCTCACTCTAATTATGTGTATCTTATAGTTGTGCGGTGAAAAAACACTACCAAATTATTGTATAAGGTGGTGACTGCAGATGATAAGTAGTTAGTATTTTTCTGGTGTATATTTTGTAATGAATTCCATGTTTCAGGTATCTGTCCAGAACTAATTAATTATAATCTATAAATTATTCACATTTTATTCCATGAAACCCTCTGCTCCCCTAGATTGAAACCAGGATGCCTTTTTAAAACATTTCATTACCTAATGTATTTTACATTTAGATATCATTAGATTATCATATTTTAATATTATTCTCTCTTCATGTAACCAAAATAAAATGAAATACGATTTCATTGCAGATTCAATTTCAATTAAATATAACTATGAACGTTTTTTCTATTAGATGTGGGAGATAGCTTATATTGATCTGTGTAATTGTTATAGGTGTAATATAAATGTTTTCAATCTCAATGATTTGAAATCCAGAATAACTGATTTTTTTAAATTTTTATTAAAGGAAAGTATTTGGGGTTTTTTAAAGGAAAATTAATTGAGTAATGTAATATTGTAGGATATGTGAAAATCACTTAGCATTATTACTCTACTATTTTTAAAATAGGGGTATGAAAGTGTGTTATAGTAAGAATATATTTCTTTGTATTCCTATAATACATGATCCATAATAATATATAGATAAAGAGAGTAACATGGAATCCAAATTCACTACTTCCATAAATAACATTTTCATCCATTCATTTCATTAAAATTGAATCTCCTCAACTATGTGTTGAAATCCATCGATTAAATGACCTTATATAATTTAGGGATATATATTTTATAATAATATAGATAGCATGGTTTCCATTAAATGTCAAGTAAGATGCAAAAATTTCAAAGTAGATTATTCTATATGATAATAAATAAATTTTGATATTAAACATATTTATTAGTGATGATTAGATTAATATATATCAATTAGTTATTCACAGCAATACGAAATTCATTTTATTAACATTGTTTATAAGATAATTTATAAATATACAATAAGTAATGATTTGAAATCCTTTGATTTAAGTTCTAATGTGTATCAAAAAATGTTAAATGGGAATAAATGAAAAAGAAACAAGTATGCTTGAAGTGGATTCCTATCATGGGTAAGATGTCATTATTAAAAGAAAGAAGGATCAAGGTTTGACTTGAATTAGCGAGTGGAAGAATTTCATGTATGATTTCAATTTCTCTCTACTTTTTCTAAATCACCAAATTAATCATATGAGAAATGTTTGCTTATTTAAGTGATAGTCACCTGAACTTCCCCACTACATTAACTCTTCACCCAGACTATCAATGAAACACCACCTATCGCACCCCATACCAATTGAATAAATGAATAAACATCAACTCCTCCTAATTGTTGAACTCTAACCATGAAATGTTATATAAACTATCCTATAATTAAAAAAAATCCAATACAAAATCAAATTGACCACATTTTCTAATAATGAAATGTTTACCCTAATTTTTTACTTTTCATGTCACTGTTCTGTAAATAGATAACTTGTCATAAATCATAACCTATAAAATTAAAATGGTCGGTTCCAATTTTTAGAATCATTTATAACTTTCTCATTTGATTATTAATATATGATGTGTCTTTATTTTTTTTCAAACAAAGTGAATATTTTATGAACCTAATAGAATTAATATGTATTTAAAATGGATTCACACTCATCGAATGATAAAAAATTATGAATATAGAGATAAATAGGTCATAAAATATGGAATAGAGACTGTATATGACATTTCTCAAATTCTTTTCACATGTTTATATTGTTTTTTTTCAATGAAAATTATTTCAGAAGAGATGGAGAAACATTTTTTTCATGGAATATATCAAAGATTTAAATGTTGGACTAATCATGTGGAAAACCGAACATGCACATAGATGGGGACGATAATGAGTTTTATGAATCATTTGATAAGAATACTAGTGTAAATAGTGGTGGATATTGTATGGATGATATCACACTGGAAATTGAAGATGAAGTTTATTATTTTGTAATATTGTTTGAGAAGTTAAATTGGTGTTCTAGGAGGCCACTTTATACCAGTTTTACTAAATACACATCATTCTTCATCGTATTGATGTTATATACTTGTAATGATGTGAGTACATATACATAGAACGACATTATAGAACTACTTGGTCTCCAAAATGATATGATACCATATAAAACGATATTCCTAATAAAAAATATGATGCTAAAAGAATGATAATTTAAATGGAAATGATCTCAAAAAAAAATCACATGCTTTTACAAATGATTACATAGAATTTTTCAAGGAATATTAATCACTTATAAAATTCCCTTTGTGTGGTGTAGATCGTTATAAAAAATAATGAATAAAGTACATTGAAATATGTATGGTAATTTCCTATCATTCCAGGGTTTAGAAGACTATTTGGATTTTATGAAACTATTATACAAATTACATGGAATTGAGATACTAGAATTAAATATAGTAAATTATGCCATCCAACTGACTCTCTTTAGTGAAAGAAAATTGAGTACGAGTATCCTAAATTTTGAAATGATCCAACAATGTTATATCTTACATTATTTACAATTATAATAAATCCTTTTGTTGTAAATAAGAGTACTCATAGTAAATAACCATTAATGTTGGTAAATTATAATTTTCCACCATGGTTATGGATTATGCGAAAATACATTATGTTTTCTCTGCTTATATCAAGACCAAAACAACTTGGTAAGGATGTTTATATCTATTTGGATCGATTGATAAATGATCTTAAATTTATGTGGGATGCATGTGTTACAATTTATAATTCTCATAGAATTGAAAAATACAATTTGATATCCATGTTGTAAGATCAATTAATATACATAAAAATTGTTGGAATTTTTCAGGATACAACATTAATGTAACAATAGGGTGTCCCATTTTTTAGGAATACACACACTCAGTTTGGTTGAATCATTCCTCAAAGACTCTATTTTTAAGGCATAATAATTTTTCACTTAAATGACATAATTACTAATATTTGATGAAAAAATTAAATTTGAATTCTGAACAAGATACAACATCATCTCCACTAATATATGATCAATTGTTTAATAAATTTAAATTTATTAGAAGTATTTTCAGTAAAACATTTTGTAAAAACCTAATTAAATCATGGATGAAAAATCGTTCAATTTTTTTTGAATTACTGATATAAAATTGTGTGTACATACAAAAATTTCTTGATATCATGAATCTAGAAAAACACATATTTGATAGTGTTATTAACATGTTACTAAATGTCCCTAATAAAAAAATATCACATAAAGTATTAGTTGGACATTATTGACAAGAGGATAAGGGAAGTATTGGCCCGAGTGAATGGTTAAGGAGGAACTTTTCTTCATCAAGAAGTGTATACTCTATTCACTAAATAAAAATTAGAATTATTCATTTTACTTTCTAGTGTAGAATTTACAGAGGGGTATACATCAAATATCAATAATGTCATATTAATAAATAATGTGATGTTATTGGGACTAATATAAAACGAATATCATGTTTTTATGTAATATTTTATTTCAATCACTTTTTGTTTCATTGTATCTAAAAATTTATATCTTAAACTAACCAGTATCGCATTCTTTTTTAAATCCTTATGCAGAATATTTATAAACCTAACTTTGGTTCCTATCATGAATACAGATTTTTTTAGTCATATTATGTTAATTAGAGATGTTATCCCCGCCATAAGTATTTAATATTACGATCCACTTGATGGGTTAATTAGTAAGAGTGGTTCAACATTGTGTTTCTATCCATTATAGATGGGTGTACCCCCTGGGATGGTATATAATGATTTTGAAAGGGTATGTCAAGAAATAAAATCATTTAGAATTTTATATTTCAAAATGATTTGTTGTTGAATAATCTATTTAATATTAAATTGATTATCTATCAGATGTTGATAGCATTGGTCTCCCAATGTCTCATTATATAGGACACCTCATTGGTTAAGGGATTTTCAGAAGTGATGAGGGAGAAAGTGCAAAATTACATTTTTCATAATAGTTAAAATGTTGATCCATATGTTGAATCCCAAAAATCATTTCATAGTTATTTTAAATAATCAAAGAATGAATGGTGAATATGAAATATACGCAATAAATAGTTTATAGGATGGTTTCAAGATAATATATAGAAGGATATATATAAAAATACGAATTCAATTTCTGAACAAATTTGATGGATAGCCATGGGACCAAATGAAAATGATATATCTTATAATAGTTTTTTAATAAATGGTTATATGTTTTATATAAAATAATATGATTACTTCATTATGGTTCAAAATAATTGAGTTATTCTTGTGGGAGAAGTGATGCACATATATTGATCCAATGAAAGTATTACAATTAATGTGATTGTGCTATATTTTTCATTATACAATAGATATATGAGTTTGATTATATAAAATCTCAAGTTCCTAGTTTTTATTTAAAAGGATTGAACATAATAAAGCAATGATAGTTGATGAAATGAGCTTCGTGAAGGTCAATTTCAGGGTGGAAGGGGGAAAGGTAGAACCATTTATAATGGTATTCCAAGAAGTGAATGTATTTTATGTCTCAGATCTAAAAAATATAAATTTTTCTATTTTATTACTAGATACAAAAATAATTGTAGGTTCAAATGAAAATTTAGTCAAGGATGACCCTCTCATTGGGAGATCACAATTAGTTCATGGATATCTCAATGTAGACAATTTATTGAATTTTAGAGGGAATCAAAAATATAGGATTTTGATTCAATATAGATGATCCAAATCCCTTCATTTAAAAAAATTAAGAGTCTTTAATGAGTAGTTTAAAGTTTTTTTTCAATACATTATAATTTTACTCATAATATTAGGTGTTATCTCCTAACTAAACATAATCCAAATTAAATATTTAACTAATCAAGGAGACAATGTCTTATGTACATGATGAGTTTACCTATCTTGGGAAAAACATGAGGTTGATGCTAGAACTATTGAAATATTAGGGGATTAACAACAGGTTGATAAAAAGAATAATGACACAACATAAAAGTGTTGACTAAAATTTTCCAGTTAAGAATTAAGGGTATAAAATTTGAGGCTGGATGGAATCAACATAGTCAACATGTTTCCCACATGAATTAATTGTCCATTAGATATATTGGGGTCACAATGAGAAATAATTTGCCTATTGATATAGATTTGTGACATCATGTCCATCCTGTAATGGACGAAACCCATTAGGGAAATATAAAGGGAAAGTTGTGATACACTTTCTATATTTTTCCAAAAAATATATAATGAAACATTTATTTAATTTACATTATTATTTTAGGATTTTTTTATTTTAGATGATTTATATATGAAATATTTCATAATGTCTACTAGAATGTACTATAGAGGATTACAGACTCTTAACCAAGTGTCATTATATATATGTGGATAGAAATTTAAATCCCCACCAACCAGTTAATTATGAAATGATTGAAAAGCAGGAAAAATGGAATGTTTTCATCATTCATCATAGTTATAAATAATTCTATGTGAATTTTAGTTAATAATATATTATTCTACGTTATTTAATATTACTGATTTTATTCAAAATTGTTAATTTTGGAAATGAAAAATGAATGCTGAAAATAAACATTATGCATCAAAACCAATTTAAACCTTTCAAAAAGGATTGGTTATGCTTCACTATAAAAAAATTTGTATGTATTTTAAACACATAATAAAAATTTTATCAAGTATGAAAGAACATATGTTACTTTTTTACATTCATATTGAGGAAATTGAAACCAAATACACTTCCACCCACATCATGTTTTATAGAAGAAGGCATGTGTAAATGAGTAGGGTAAAATAGTCTATGAAAATAAAAAAATCAGAATTGGGAGCTTGTGTAAGTATGAAATAATAGTAATTAATTGTGATTTATAATAGTATTATGTAAAAATATCTATTAATTTTCATATTTTTATAGGAATGGACACAAGAATAGGTAGAGACTATACGATAAGAAAAACTATATGTGTTATCTTTGAAGTCTCTATAAAAAATGTTTGAATTATATTTGTAGGATTAAGAGTGCCACCTAGAACATATTTAGAGAAGAAAAAACCTAAATATGATATATATCAAATGATTAAATGATTTCAAGTGCAAAAAAATTCTTTGTAATATATTGTTGTCTGGTGTGGTTTGTAAGAGAACTGATTGTTGAACAAAAATCAACACCTGAATAACCAAATGCCCCAAGCTTTGAGGCTAGTAATTACCTTAAATATTATACCTTGTACAAGGTAATCCATTTTGTCATTACATTTTAAGTGAAATTTGAATAAAAACATGTGAGACTATTATATTACTGAAATTATAAAAAGTAAAGTTGTATGTGATTTCTATTAATCCACACACAGGAACCTCTTTATTGAGAAGTGTATGATATAAAATATCCCATGAGACAAGAAACACAACAAATAAATCTAGATATATCACGTGAGTATAGGGACTGAGGTTGCACAAGAACCGACCACCTAGTTTCTTGATCTACATGATGGTATGGATATTAAAATGGTCAATAAATCTATTTTAACTTTTGTATAATAATATTTTAATCTTATAATGATATATTAGTTATGTGCTTAAAAAGTTTTTGAATGAAAAAACCAATAATAGTTTATTAAAAAAATCTAATGTGAGGTATTTTATTATATACGGATAAACAAATGTGTAAATAGAAGGTCGTATTAAGGTAATATAGTTAATTGACCATGTAAACAAAAAGATCTTCTAGGAGTACCTACTCCCCTCATTTTACACTTCAACATACTTTTTTATTATAACTTCATGCATACACCACTTTAAAATATGGATATATGTCCTACATTCCATGTGAAGAAGAAATATTTCAAACTTTCATTACATACATTATTGGTCATGAGAGTATAAATCATATTATCATGTTTTAATGGTTAGTAGTCTTTGTTGTGAATACATACATAAGTTATATTTTCATAATATTTATATCAACAAAAGTATATAATATATTCATTACATTTAATAACTATTCATATTTTCAATAGTTATTTATATTACTATTATATAAAGAGAATACTCTATAAATCATGATTTGGATTCAATAATCCCTATATCATTAATTTGGAGAAAATTAAATTGGAATCGAAATAAATTGATAAGAAAAAATAGAAGCTAAATGAGGAATTTGAGAAAAAATAATAGAAGTCAGATGCTTTTTGATTCCTACAGTGCATGGGAGGAACTCTTCAGTCTTATTATATAAATATATTTTTATTTTTTTCATTACATGTTTGTTTTTGGTATTTTATGAATCATTACATGCTCATAAAAATAAATTTTATAAATAAAATATTTATTTTTTGATCCAATGAATGGATATCCACAAAACCGTACACACATGATTTGTATTATAAATATTTAATGAATTATAATCAATATTTAATAAATGAAATTTAAATTATATGTTTCATTCGGTGTTTTAAGAAAAATATTTATAATAGGGGGATAATTAAATATAGGCTAAATCATGGTATGATGCCGGTGATTGAATACAAGAATACCAAGGATTACTTCAAATGGAAATATATTAAGGTATAAAAAGAAATATTTATCCATCAAAACATATTTCAAAACAATTTAATTAATTTTTTCAATGATTCTACAGTATTTGAAGAAAGATAACAAAAATAACTATGGATATTATGTATTATAATTTATTAGTGTTATCAAAAACAATCAGAAGAATCTAATATTTAAATAAGTAATTTTAAAGGTAATTAAAATTTCATTAAAAATATTCCTTATTCATTGGTTTGTTTGAGTTTTTTTATACTAACAAGATTTTCAGAAATCTACATACTCAAAATAATAATTAAATTTTTATCAGATGAGGGGATAGAGTATATGGTTTCATAATATATTATGACATTAAATTAAGGAGATTACCTGCTATATTTGTAATTTATTATGGTATTTGACCTTATTGATATATTTTGAGTGGAAGCATTAGTACTACAATGATTATATATTATTTTTTACTAGTTTCCCAATGATAATTTTAATACAGGAAATAAATTTCTAAATAAATAAATTAGCACAAAATATTGCATTAAAATTTATACAAACATCATGAAGAGGGGACTTCATATAACTTATTTAGTGAACTCTCAAATTGTTTTTTCTAATTTTTGTTAAAAATTTACTTATCATATTTATCAAAAACTTATTTTTTAAATTTACACATTAGTTCAAAACACACATAACAGGATCAAAACCAAGAAAATGAGCACGAATAGTTTTCAAACATCAGGAAAAT
Source organism: Viscum album (assembly GCA_963277665.1). Lineage (NCBI taxonomy): Eukaryota > Viridiplantae > Streptophyta > Magnoliopsida > Santalales > Viscaceae > Viscum > Viscum album. The sequence continues at coordinate 931,640,891 of OY728146.1, forward strand.
AATCCATAATTAAATATTCATGTTTGAGAATTGATTGAATTAGATTCCAATGTAAGATATGGTCGGTATGACCCAAAGTACTTTTTTTCAACAAAAAGTGTACATTTAGTTTAACAATCATATCACACGTGTTGAACTGAGAAAATGTGCTTGGATTATTATCAAATTTTATAAAAAATCATAATTTATTTGTCACATATAGGTATTGAAAACATATCAATTTTAAATATGATGTAGTTGTTATTAATTTATTTAAAGTGTTTTTAGTATAAAAGTGACAGTTTAGTTTAAAATAGACATCAAATTGTCAAAATAGAAAAATGAGCTCAAATTGTATTCCAAATTTAATAAAATGGTCCATAATTTATTTTCCAAATGTAAAAATTTACCACACGCCAATATTAGACATGATGTGATCTATATGCCCAAAATTATGTGTTTTTAGTTGAAATGTATCATTTTAGTATAAATGGAAACATCAAATATCCCAAACCAAAAAAACTGATATTATTTTCCAACATTAGGAAAATGGTCTGTAATTTATTTTCCACATGTTGAGATTGACCTCACATCAATCTGAGAAATGATGTGGTTGACAAGACATAATGTATGGGTTTTCAAAAGAAATGTTCCATTCCAGTTTAAAATGAACATAAAATAGCGAAAAATGAGAGCATAATTTATATTGTTTTCGAAGGATATAAAATAATCCATAATTCATTTTTCTAGTGTGGGAATTAAACACATATCAATCCAACACATGATGTGGTCGATATGACCTGAAGTGTTGGTTATCAATACAGAAGTTCCATTTTAGTTTAATACACAAACTAAATGTCAAAAACCATTAAAATTATCTTATATTTCTTTCACAACTTCATAAAAATATCCAAAATTAATTTTTCACATGATGAAATTGAATGCAAATCAATACACCACACGATGTAGTCGATATGACCCGAAGTGCATGTTTCCCTTAGAAAAGTACCATTTTAGTTTAAAACACACATCAAATATCCTAAACTGAGAAAACAAACCTCATATTATTTTCAAAAGTTAGAAAAAAATCCATAAGTCATGTTCCCCATTTAAGAATTGACCACACATTAATCTGATACATGATGTTGTCGATATGAACTAAAGATTATGTTTCTAATATAAATGCACCATTTTAGTTTAAAAGAAACATAAAATATCCAAAAGTGAGAAAAAAAGACTCGTATTATTTTCCAAATTTAGTAAAACAATCAAAATATAATTTTTCTCATTTAGTAATTAATCATATATAATTCTAAGATAAGATGTGGTTGATATGACCTGAAGTGTGTGTTTTCAATAGAAAGGTGTTATTTTAGATTAAAAATCAGAAAAAATATCCAAAACTAAGGAAATGAGTATGTATAATTTTCTAACATTAAAAAAATGATCCATAATTCATTTTTCATGTGTGGGAATGGAATACACAATAATATGATACTTTTTTGTGCTTGATAAGACCTGAAGTGCATGTTTTCAATACAAAAGTCCCATTTTACTTTCAAAATCACATCAAATATCAAAAAATAAGAAAAAAACTTTATTTTTTTTCAAACATTATGAGAATGATCCACAATTCATTTTCATTATTATGAATTGGTAGCACTCTAATCTGACACATGATGTGTTAAATATGATCCTAAGTTCTTATTTTTAATATAAAAGCTCTATTTTAGTTAAAAATACATATCAAATATCCAAAACTGATTAAATGAGATGATATTAATTTAAAAAATTATGATAATGGTCTATAATTGCATTGTAACATATAACAATTGGTCTTACATCAATCTGAGACATGATGTGGTCGATATGAACCAAGGTGAGAGTTTTAAAAAGAAAGGTTCCATGTTAGTTTAAAATGAAAATAAAATAGACGTAATCAAAAAAATAACTCTGATTATTTTCAGACATAATAAAACTTATCAATATTTCATTTTTGATGTGTAATATTTGACCAACACATCAATCTAATATGTAATGTGGTCTATGTGACTAAACATGCGTGTTCTCAAAAAAAGTGTCATTTTAGGGTAAAACAAACATCAAATTTAGAAAACAGAGATACTGATCTCAGATTATTTCCAAATTTTAGTAAAAACCCCATAACATATTTCTTATATATAAAAATCTACTTCGTATTAATCTAACATATGACGTGTTCAGTTACACTCAAATTTTCTATTTCTAATATAGATGTGTCATTTTAGTTTAAAACACATATCACATAGAAAAAATAAAAAAGGATCTTGGATTATTTTCAAATTTTTTGAAAATTATCTATAATAGATTTATAATAAAGAGTAATTTACCTCATATAAATCAAACACATGATGTGTCTGATATGAATCAATGTTCATGTTTTCAATATAAAAGTTCCATTTTATTTTAAAACACATATCACATAGCCAAAACTACCAAAGTGAGATTGGATTTTTTTTAACATTTAGAAAAGAAATCCATATTATATATTAGGAATTTATGAATTGACTGAACATCAATCTAAAACACTATATGGTCAATATGATTTAAAGTGTAGTTTTTCAATATAGAAGTGTCACCTTAGGTTAAAACATGCTTCACAAAGACAAACCAAGGTAAAGAGCTATGATTATTTTAAAACATTATGAAAGTGGTCCTTGATATATATATATATATAACATTTAGAAATTTACCACACATAATTTTGAAAGATGATGGCATCAGTGTGAATCAAAGTGTTTTTCTTCAATATTTGTGTCATTTAAAAATGTGCCTCACATAGTCAAAATCGAGTAAATGAAATCGTATTATTCTGAAAATTTAGGAAAATGATCCATAATTAATTTTTTTACATGTAGGAATCGATCATGTAGCAATATGATAGATGATGTGGTCAGTATAACTCAATGTTCCTTTTTTCAATATATGTGTCATTCTTGTTTAAAACATGTAACAAATAGCAAAAACCTATAAAAAAAGATCAAATTTTTTTCAAACTTTAGAAAATGATTCCTAATTCATATGTGACATATAGGAATTGACCGCACATCAATCCCCCAATTGATTTGGTCAGTATTTCTTGAAGTGTGTTTTCAATACAAGTGTCCTTTTAGTCTAAAACAACCCACACATATCGAGAACCAAGAAAACTACATTTAATTGCTTTCAAACACTAGGAAAATGATCCATAATATGTTTATGAATTATAGGAATCAAAGATACACCAATATAACATGTTTTTAACTAATAATATCATAAATACATGCAATAATAAAAATATAATTTATAATATGTAGATTATAAAAACATAAAAATTATAATTATTAACTTTTTTATTTAATTTTTTAAAAATAGACATTTGTTTTATTATAGGGAAATAATTTTATACAGAGTTTGATCCTTGAAAAGAGTCTTCTAGTTTTGAGTTTGTGTATTGGTTGTCATTTATTTGGTTAATTGTAAGTATGATAGTAACGTAATTATTTGGTATGTAAATTTTGAATTGAAATGATACTGAAATTTGTTATTTTTATTCCAATCTAGTTTACTATATATTTCAATTCCATTTTTGTATCTAGATAGGGTAGGGTTTTACATGGATGATGCATGAATGATATAAGGATGTATTTATGTAAACGGTTAAATGCCCTTCATCTGCCCTTCATCTAGTGTTTATAAAGAGACCTTTTATCAGTGCTACATTAATCACTGATAAAGGTTCTGGGATATTAATATCACTTATATTTGAATGGCTTTAAAGCAGTGAAAATTTTAATTTTTAGTTCTGTTAATGTTGTGTTTAGTATTAGTGCTTCTTATTACTTATGTTTTAGGAATTAACATAGAATCTAGAGAGATTATGAATTAAAATATACTTACTTTATTTTAACCTAAAATTTCATACCGAGGTTGTTTTTCGATCTGTTTCCCACCTTCACATTAAACCATTTAATAAAAAACATGATGAATTTTTCATTCAATAGCATTTGAAATTAAATTTTAATGATTCATAAGATCCAAAGAATATGAAAAGTTATTCTTCCTATCTATATACATTTAAAAAAAACTAAAATGGCTAAAACAATTTAACATAAAATTAATAAGCTATAAGAGGGAGGAATAATATATTAATGTCCAAAAACACACAAAAAAAACTCAATCTTTGAAAAAGATCATTATATAAATAATTAACCATAAAACACATCCAAAATATATATGAAGAAATTCAAAACTCAAAATATGAAACATTTAATCACATATTATTCCAAAATCTACTAAATACTTATCTCCAAACATCACTAATCACTCATAAATTCATATACTAAAAACGTATATACCCAAATCATATCTTCCAAAAATATCACCTTTTCATAAAATTACCTTTAAATGTTATTAATACCATTTAAAATATGTTTCTAATGGTTGAAAAAAATAATAAAATCCTCTTTAAAATAAAATCTTACATTATCAATTAACATTACATTAAATTTAACCCTAAAATTTTTTGAACATAGAATATAATAATTCCAAAAAACAAATGTAAAAATGAGGGTCACATATATCTAAATAATTTATTGAAACTAAATTAATGTCACCCAAATTAATATCTTTACATTAAACATTAAAGGGTTATCAATTCACTTAAATTTATGTTCATCCTTAGACATATCTACCCTTAAATTACATATTTACTCCCAAAACCTAGTATATAGATTCTTCAATCATTCATCATTCATAATAAACCATTAATTAATATTTTCTATATTATTCATTAATACATAGTTTAAAAATATTATATATGAATCATCTGTTAAGATTCAGTAATCCTTATCTAACCCTAATTCATAATTTTAACGTTAGAAATACTTCACAAATTTCATATGTTCCTGGAAATTTCATCATTTTCCACCATAAAACCACAATTTGTACTATCATACCAATCCCCTTCACAATTAATCCCCTTAATAAAGACATTATTCCTTTTTATTTCATGGAATGAACTTCCCATTTTTATTCAATAATTTTTTTCACTATTCCCTTATTTTCATCACATAAAATATCTTTATATTCCTTTGAGGCATTCCACTCGATGCTTCTCTCCAAATTTTTGACATAAAAAAATTTAATATTGTGTCACTCATGGTATTCATTATCTTTACTAATATAAAAATTAATTTTTTTCTTAATGGGTGTCTCAAAAAACTCATAGAGGATTCGGTTCTTAATCAATAATCAAGAAAAATAATTGAGAAAAACCACAAGAGTTTTCCCTACAACGTCTATATTAATTGGTTTCATATTCAAAAAATGTCCACATAATCCTTGACACCCATTTTTATCATGGTTCCTACTATTTTAAACCATTTACTAAAACCAAAAAATGGCACAGCGTGGTTACCATGAAAAAAAATCAACAATTATATGACAAAGAAATCATTCCTAAGTTATTCTAAATTATGAAACCATATAATCAACCCAAAAATTTATTGGTTTCAAATTAGAATATATTCAAATCCATTATTTTGGATCATAAATAAAAAGTGAATTAACTAAAGAATATCCCTTGGGACTGTCAAATGTTGTGTGCGGTTAGGCCTCCTTGGATGCACTATATGAAGACCAAGTTAATATAAACCCAACTTATTTGAGTTATTACACCTATATGTATCTATTCCAAAGACCACATCCAATTGTTTGTATTCAGAAATAGATTTTATTACTTCATTCGACACAATATATACCTTTAAAAATTTCTAGATGTTATTTTATACTCATACATATCCTTATGGATTTTAGTAATTTTTTTCAATCCGAGTAACTCAAAATAGTAAACCATGTTATGATACTATCCAAAGAGACTATAATTACATACATAAATAATACATTATTTTCAATTAATATTGAATACATATCATCATAATATAGGAATTGGATTTGAAAATGTTTAATCTCTTTACAAATCAGTTATATAATCAAAAAAATCATTAAATATCTTTAATATCTCCCAAAATATTCTTCTCATATAGAACCATTCTTATACATAACCTAATTAAAACAATTATTCCTCACCTAAAGAAATGGAAACCTAACTAAGAGTTAGTTTATATACTTATTAAGGGTAAATATAATAGATATAAATTAATTACTATAAGTGATTATAAGAAAAGTATAATGGTTTACTAACATCATCACAACTTATAAAAAAATAACAATCCATCAATGATCATCAATCATGAGTTATGGTATCAGGATTTTCCATAAAAAATAAATAAATCATAAGAGTTTGGAATCATCTATAGAAAATCATGATCCATTATAAAATATACTTAGAATAAGAAAAATGTTTTTAGAATGTGAATAGGTATGGAGAATCATTCACCTAGTCTAAACCCACATCTAAGACCACTATAGGGGATATAGTATCATAATATATTAGGTTAACTCCCCATTTCAATCAATTCCATAGGTAAGGCTCATTACCAAGAGTATTATAATGGATATAGTATTATACTATATCTAGTTCCCTTCCCATTCCCATTATTTATTAATTCAATGATCAATTTTTAGACTATAATAATTGAATGATTCCCATAGTAGAGTAAGTTCACTAACTATTAACATCATTTTATTTTTCAAGTATTAATGAAAAGACTATCATAGTGGACAGATTCCCTTATTGAATTTCCCTATTCTATTTTATATTATCTAATCATATATTATTTTTTTCCAATAAATTTTAGTGCTATATAATTATAAAACCATCCATCACATAACGATAACCATAACTAAATGTTCCAGAGGATCATAAATTAATTCACCATTTATTTATTGAATAATCCATGAAAAATAAATATGTTTCATAAATATTTCATAATCACACAATCATAATCCATCTCAATAAGGGAAGTTGATGGTATTATAAAAATAGTCATTATTTCATTATAGTTTCAATTTGCCCATGAAAGAATATGAGTTTTATAAAAGCATTACTAAAACACCACCATCATAAGCCATCTACAGAAAGGAAATGGATAGTATCATTATATCATATCTTTAGTTGGTTATAATAATCATAAAAGGATACTGATTTTTTTTAAAAAAATACCTTTAATGTTTCATTTAATTAATTATTTTAAAATAGTGGAAAATACTCATTTCCTTTTCTTTCATTAAAAACTAAATATTTCCCTAATATTGAAAAAAAAAATTAAATAACCACCAAAACATGTAACGAAATATTTAAAGTAAATTATTTCAAATGAATTGTAAAATTAAATTCATTAAGTAAATATTAAAATATTGATACCTTTTTCACTTTTTAAAAAAATGACAATTAACCATCTTAGAAATCATCAAAAAACGTAATGTTTAAACATTTGAAAATAAAATGAATTATGGTAACAGGTGACTTTGAAAAAAATAAATGGAACATATTAAATTAAATTATTTGAAAACAATCTAACAAAAATTGATACGGAGGAAAAATATTCCTTGTAAAAAGAATAAACTATTTCAGGTTTTCAAAGAAACATTTCCACAGTATTTTTTAGTGCCAAAGAGTGGAAAATGTGAGGAAAATTTAAAACCCCCTAAATAGACATATTATAATAAAATATATGGTGTTAAAAATTTAGGGATGATATAATTTACCAAAAGATAAAAAATTAAATTAGGAAATATTAAAAAAATTGAGATTGTAAAATAAACCATTACAACTTCATTAACTTCTAAATCATAGCCTCATGAAAGAGGGAACCTCAGATAGATCTATAAGACCCCATAGTATCCATTTTTTGTATCATAAATATTATTCCTGGAAAACAAAAACTCTAAAAAAATCATTTATTATGAAATATATCTCATAGAAATTAAACTGATATGTGAAACCCTTACCTTGAGTCTTGACAATCTTTTTATGTTCTTATCCTCATGTTCTTTTGGTATCTTCTTTTATCTTACCGACTAAGCCTCGTTAAGATAATTTTTTTGTGAATTCATAGCTTATAGGTCCTAGGGAGGTTCAATGGGAGGGTACTTTGGTAGAACATGGTCAAGATAAAAGTTTCATATGTTTTGGATAAGTAAAAATAGGACATTTCCTTTTATAAGTGACATGGGGAGAAAACATGTAAATACAAGAAATTTTTTAATATAATATGAGTATTAATCAATTAAAGTGGCTCCAAATTGTCATAATTTTGTATATATTATGGTTAGGTTTGAAACTACATTAACCAATGATATTTAATAAATGTTTTCTGTAAATTTAAACCTTTTCTCTTAAGTTCACCCCTCTTTTAACACATTTAAAACTTATTGGGGTAAAATGATACTTAGTATTTAGTATCCAATAATGTCATTATAATGTGGAAATTGGGTCAAAATTATTAAATGATTAATATACGATAGTATTCTATAATATTTTTAAAAAAATATATAATTTTTATGATTTTCAAATGATTTAAAAATAATTTTTAAATAATTAATATCAATTAATATCATTTTCATGAAAATTATGATATTTGGACTTTAAAGGCCTTAGTACAATAATAAAATTAAAATATAAACACTTTATATGTCACTAATACTTTTAAATTATCTATTAAACTCATGGATCACTATAATTCATCAAAACCATGCTACGTTCAATGTTTTTAAAATAATTTAATGGTCATAAAAAAGTAAAGTCGCTTAAAATAACATTATTCTATAATAGAGGTTATTAAGGGTTGAAATAAACTAATCCAATGAAAAATATAGATGCAATGGATTGATTTTGAGATATTATAACCAAGTTTATAATACAATTTAACCCATTTTAATCACACACAAAAAACATTTTATAACAAAATGAAGTATAATTTTGATTTCCATAGAATTAGTGGTATTATATTTAATTAAAATGATAATATATTACTTTAAAAACAACCTTTAATATAATGGAAATTTAATAATACATTACTTAAAGAAAACATATGATAATTTTCCAAAATCAGTATTTTTCACTTTTCACTTATAAATCAATCTTCTAAGAAAAATAAAAATAATAACCATAAGATAAATTTTTATATGATAAAATAAAAAATTTATTATTATATTATTCAAATAATGTTTCTAAAATTAATAAATTTAGATACTAAATAAATTTTCAATATATACATAAAAATAGATTTTATAAAAAAATCCATTTTCATATTTATCTATTAATGAACATTTATGATTTAATTATTTTTATTCCAAATTGGATATTTATTATCTAAAAAATAAAAAATAAATTATTACATGGAAAAAAATTCAACATATTATTCATAATTTTGACACTCTTATTCATACCCTCTAATGTAATAGATAGGATATAATAATCATGTTTAAATAACAACTTATCTGTATTACATCACAGTTTGTTAAAGATCAGTGTAGCATGAAACACAAGCTTTCAAACACATAAAAATTATTAAAGAGTAAATATTCTAAAACATAAGCAAGTTATTATTATCCCAATATGTTTAGATGTACAGTTTCTCAGCCCAATCCCATAATGTTATGGGAATCATGTAGAATTTCCTTCTACACTAGTTTATGATTTCTTGTGATTTCTCTAATTCCATATTTCTATGTTATATATATGTCAACCAACCATAAGTAATGTTTATTAACTCATGCTTCTTCATTTCTATAACATATTATATGCTCTATAATTTGATACTATTGTTCATTATATTATTCATTATGGACTGCAGTTATTTTCCAAGGTTACTTTTAATAAGTTATTTCTCCGATTTTCATATTTTACTCAGATGATTGTGAAGTTAACCTTGATGAAATGTTGATAATTTTTTCCATAAAAAGAATTTGGAATCACCCATTATTAAATTTATAGTCCACAGGTTATGAAAATACATATATAAAATATGATATTTTTAGATGGTGGTCTAGTATGGTTCAATTATGGGGACGTTTTTTCAAGTATGGTGAAATAATATTATTCTATAGCTAATCTCTAAAGACAATAAACCTTTTAGTTCTAGGATACTGTTATTATCATAATATATAATGTTTAAATTATTTAAATTCATAAATTGTTATATTAGGTCATCTAGCATACTATTGATCCCATGGTTAATGTATGGGTTTTTTATCTTTGGATACAATACTGCAGGTTTGGGGTTCCCCGTTTCTAGCATACTCTCACTTGAATATTTTAATACAACATTATTCTGTCTTGTTTTTTATTTTATTATTATGTTTATACTGGTTGTTATGTTTTTATATTCTCCCTTATATAATTCTAGTTTATATTTTTACACAAGTACATCTATTACACACTGCTGTATAGGTGATTATATATTTAGTACAATTTTTTATATATTTATGGTTCATTTCTAAAGATTTCCAAAATATCTTAGACATTATATAACACTAATGGGGGTTAAATTTTCTCTGAATGATAAAAACCCTTATTTCTTATCACCATTCTGAATAAACAAGGGAATTTTCATAAAGTCAATAGTATTGCAGTTTGGTTCAATAAATGATCTAAGATAGTTCAACACAATAATAACTAAACCAAATATTATACCCACACACAAACGCGCCCTATTCCAAATAATTTATTACATAATTATATTTTATATGGTAAAATTGGAATAAATTATGCATTTTTACTAGTAAAATATTATTATAATTTATGTAAAATTTTGTCTAAGTATCAACACAAAAATTTTATAATAGGAAAGTGACTCATTTAATGATTTTAATATAAAAATATATTTTTTTAAAGTAATAACAGAATATATAAACCCATAACTAATATTCAAATTTTTAGTGTCAGTTGGAGGAGTGCTCTGCCTTGGCTATGTTTCCAGCACGACACATTTCATCACAGAGGGGGTGACGCAACATCTTGTCTGACTTCGCTGTTGCATTTTCGATTAGGGGGGTAGGGCGATGAGACTTTTTGGACTGATCCTACTGTGATTTTTGTTTCCTTTTGACTTTTGGATATCTGTTTGTCCATTCTCACTGTTTTGTTAGATGTTCTACATCTGTCTTTGTAATGGGTTCCTCCTTCTTCCCTTCAAAAGGAGTTTCTTTCTTTCAATTAACGAGGGATTTCCCCCATTTCCATTATAAAAAAAGGGACACATCATTTAATTAATTTTTTGACATATATTTAAATAATCACTCAACAAAATTTAGCAAAGATCATAATCTTGATATTTTAGATAACTTATATGAAACATTCACTAAGAAACCTGATTAATTAATTTAATTTATTTGATTAAATAATTCTAATGTTGTTTGGTTATCGTAATCTCACCCTATCATATATTTGATCAAATGAATTTAACACAAGTTTAAAATATTTCATATTTAGAAAGACCACTAATATCATTTCATGTTAACCAAACATTTCTATTTAAAATAACTCCAATTGAATAAAAATTAAAATATCAAAATTTTAATTTAAAAAATATTAATTACACTAAAATCCATTTCATTTCAATACAAGTATATTTTATAAATTTCATTCATTTAATAAATCTAGAATTTTAAACTTCCAAAAAATATTTTCAAGATATATATTTCAAAATTTTATACTATTATATATCTATCTAAGATAAAATTTAATTTTTAATACCAATACAATCAACATATAAAATAAAAAAATACTAATTTTCAAAAATAATCACATCAAAAAAAATAAAATGAAAAACATATTTTTATATATTTTAAAATTCAAATTTATATTTTTAGTTTTAATAAATATATATAATATACATATACATTCAAAAAATCCTTAAATAACATTATATCAAATTTTACTAATTTGAATATTTCCTCTAAAATCACATAAAATAAAATTGCATATTTATCTCAAATAATTCTATAGAATTTCGATCCATATTCTAAAATTATACATCATTTAAAATGTCCTAAACATAATAATGAAATTTTTAGTAAAATTTATAATGCAATTATTAAGATACCATTTAAAAACATATCGCATAAAATGAATCATTGTGTAAAAAACTCTTATTAAGGATTTCTATATATAATATGTCCATCCCCATTATTAAAACAATATTTTTTCTTAAAAAAATTCTTATATTAAAACTATTTTCATAAAATAATTACCGCATTAGATAGTTCTATTTCATATAAAGTTCAAAATCTATTTTATATGAAATAATTTTTCAAAGAAAAATCATTAATGTTGTCATCACTCATCCCATTAGGACCCTCCTAACTATTTGTATGCTAAGAGTGGATACCCAACACCCACCTCCAAAAGGCCAAGGGATGGTGACGAGCATCGAGTATTCATAAAAGAAAATAGGAGTCCATAATGTTTGGTACCTTTACACAAACACACACATCACCAAACCCATCCAATCTTGAAAGTAGTGTATGACTCATACTAATGAATTCAAACATATAAAATCCATAATCAGAGTTTAAAAACAATACTATAAATCATATATGACCAAGTACATACCCACAAAAACTATAAATAATTCTTACATGCTAGTGTGAGGGGAATGAAGTCAAATGTGACACCTAGTATGAACCAATGTTAATCCATACCAATCTAACCATCATTTTCTTATAATACACAAAGATCTCCATCAAACGGCAAATCATCTAGATAAGACATTACATGTGAACGAATATAAAATCTAAGGGTGAGTATAAAAATTCCTTGTAGGACACCCTGAAATAACCAAACATAAGTATCAATATATTAGTCATCTATTCACCAAGGTATGTTTTTTATTATAAGAGAAAAAAGGTAAAACATCCTGATATATTCATGGTATACCCTAAGTCTCAATATTAGTTCACAAATAAATCTCTAAAATAAGATCTTGATTAGGTGTTCATTGAAATACTCCCTCAAGAGAACTCACTCTGCGATTATGATATCACTAATGGTGCCTATCTACGATGCCATGCTCATTGGGTCTCACCAAAAGGAAGTACTCACTAGAAGTTTGATCTGATCGATACATTGATGGGGGATCACAACCAATGTCATGGGGGGATACTATCAGCCCGATATAGAATAAGATGCTAATTTTCTTATTGACGCCTATTTATATTGGTAATTCCAACTCCAAATCCCCACATATGTTAGAAAATTAGTGGAGTTCCACCCTAATCCTCAGGGGGGATTCTGGACACTATGTCTGAGACTATTCCTTTATAGAGGGTAAAAATTGGATTCTCATGATGTAATTCCATGTTATTAAATCTAAAGTATGGTTTAAGGGAGTAAACTCTAAATAAACTGGTCTATACTAAAGAAAATAGGGGCCTTAGATCTCCCTAGAGAATGTACACAATGTTTACTAGGATGTACATGGCTTGTATTTCTCCCTCATAGTATGCATGTGCCTTTCCATCTCACACATCATGTTCCTCGTATTATATGTCATTTTCCATTTGGGTTGATCATTTGTAGAGGTATTCCATCTTGTTCTCATGTACACCTAGTTGTATATGTTTACTCAGAAATGTCCAAGTAAACAGATTTGCATGTAAACTCTAGAAATGTTTGAGTACACATCTTAGATCGTTTACTCTAGACATGACCTTATACCAAAGGGTTCACTATGAGGTTCCAGGTTGGGTAACACAGAGAAAGAAATGAGTCATATGTAATTTGATCCATAATTTCCCATGAAAACTCGAACACCACATTTAGGAACCCACTTATTGTTTTTCTCTGGATTACACAATGTAATTCGGGATTTTCCATATCACATAGGTCTTCAAACTTATACCTCTTACACTAATCCTACAAACAATTTTTTACTCCAACATTTTCATTGGATTATATATCATATTCCTCTAAGCCTTTTTGTCACCAATGATCCAGTTCTATACTCTCAAACCAATCAGGAACTATAGTCATTGCACATGTCATCACTATATGTTAAATAGGGAGAAATGAGAATTTTTTTACTTATCTAATCCACCTATGATTATATTCTATCATTGTATCACCTTTATCAAATCTTAAATTATGGACTGAACCCAATGTATAGATCTTTTTCATTGAATAATATTTTAAAAATGATCAAATATTGGGAATTCATCAAATTGTGGTCCAAAGAAATTTCCCATGATGAATTATATGAGAAACAATTCAAAAATCAAAGAATCAAAAAGAGGAATAAATATCATCCATAGTTTGGGTTGGACTCAATATATTACCATTAGACTGATGAACTAGTTAACTTCATATAATCAAATTAATCATTAAAAAATCAACCATTGATGTGTTAATCGATTATTATTAGTGGAATTGATTTTTTTTTTGACATGTGGTATCAAATTTGGATGAATATACAAAAATTAAATGTCCTACCATGGGATTAGATGGATCATTGATGAATATTGGTTTTGGGCCATTGTCATTGGTGATATCCACTATTTTTTTTAGTTCTCTAATTACCAATCATTGATTTGTGGACAATCATTCCAGAATCCACCAAGAACGCTTTATCAATGCCTACTATCTCAAAACTCAAGGTTATGTGTTTAAACCATTGTTTTGGTAATAAATGTATATTTATAGGGTTTATTTAAATTTATAATTTAAAAAAATAATAAATAAATATTTTAATTTATTTATTTATTCCTCACATGATGGTTCTCATGCCCAACCCCCAATTCTAACAAATATTTTGTGGAACCTAAGATAAAACTCATTTTTCAGACTCAATGGTGGTCTCAGATTTTCCATATGAGTCCTCATTCAGGATTTATTCTACTATTTATGATAAAATGTGCAGTATTGATATTATTAAATTTTATATTTTTTTAATATAAAAAACTATGTGGGTACTAACCTCATATCGGGGTGTCCTTCTCCTAAGTGCTCACCTAGAGATTCATGTACATCCACAGAACACAAAACAATGGAATTGGTAACCCACATTGGATATTCTCTATTTTATCCTTGATACGAACCAAGTAGTCCACAAATGTAGATCCATATTTTATTTCCATATCAACCCAATCGATAACATTTTATGGCTCAAACACATACCTCATTGGCTACGATGAAAGGAAGAAATCGTGTACCTATTCTTAATATGGTGGTAGGAAATGTGGTACACCACATCACCAACACTATAATGTATCCAGAATAAGCCAATGAATCTCATAGATAAATTTTATTCCTAGAAAATTATCTATAACCCAAATCGAGATGAAACCATCAGGAACCTGATGTGTCCCTCATCAAAATCTAAAGGACTTTGTCCTCAGTCTTTATAACACTTATAAAGGCTATGTTCAGTCTTAATTTTCTACTGGAAGATCTGCACCTTCTCTATCATGGCTTTCACCAACTCTACGCCCAAGAGTGATGAATCTCCTAGATCATTCCAACATAGAGTTGACCTACAGGGCCACCCATACTATGCCTCAAATGGTGCTTAAAGTTGTTAGAATGATAATTTTTGTTGTATCAAATCTCTAGAAATTGTATGTGGTCCTATAAAACATGGTTGAAGTTCAACATGAAGGCTCATATCATGTCCTCCAGAACCTGAATGGTCCACTCAGTGTGGTCATTATTCTAGGGTTGTAATTTCTTTATCATGTGCAACTGGGTCTTAAAGGCCTCATGCAATACTCTCTATAATCGTAATGCAAAACAAGAAATACAATTTGAAACAATCATCAAGGGAAATACTTGTATATGTTCTATATATTTTATATAAATGTTTCCCAAATTCTCAACTAGGAAATACAATGAGATAGATAGTAAGTGGGATGATGTGCTGAGTCATTCTATGATCACTTATATGGCATCATGTCCTATAGAATTCTGTGGATCCTCATCCTGAAGTCTATAGATATATCACCCCAGTTACACTATATAACTAATAAGGTTTGATCTAAACCCACAGAAACATGTTTCTCATCCTAGACTTTCTGAAAATAGAGTCATCAAGAGACAAACTCTTCTACTATCTTCTTCATCCATAGACACCAAAAATCGATGCCAATGGTCTTAGTACATCTTTCCCACATAGGTATATCCCTATAAAGGATATATATGAAAATCCATTTCCACCTCATATCATAACCTCACTGGTACCATTATCACTCCCATGAAAAGTATAACATTCCCATTGATTCATAAAATCCAACAGGAGCAAGTTTAGTGGATATTTGAGTATTCACAGTCTCATAGTTAGTTTCTCCACACCAAGCATCCCTAAAACATTAATCAAGAGGTTGGGTTACAGCCATAGACTATATATATGATTCACTATCCTTATCAACTAAGTAAAACTATAATATGTCTCCCTACTCTAAAGCCATAGTCTATAACTATGAGCAAGATCTTATGCTAAGAGCATCTTCTACAACATTCGCCTTCCCAAGAGTATAAACTATCACAAAGTCATAATATGGGAGGAACTCTATAGATATATTCTATATCAAGTTAAGATAAACATGAGATAATATATACATCATACTTTTATGGTATGATTATAAGATTAACCACTAACCCATTATGCAGTTTTGACACATCGTCAGTGAAAAAACTACCACAACCAAATCAAAACCATGTGTTTCACAGTTATGCGCTTGAGGACTCAAAATCCTAGACCCATAGGAAATCACCACCTAACTATACATTATAAAAAAACCATGTAAAATCCCTAAATCATTATATAACTCCTGGAACTAGACACCCTCCTCTCCTAATCTTAAGAAAAGTGCACCTGTCAACCTCTACATTAACTCCTAAAAAGATTGTTGGCTACTTTATGTCCAAACGAAAGGATTACCCTTATGGGTCAAAGAAGTAAAAGGTGTCAAAATCATGGATAACATGGTCAAAAATCACCTATATTATCCTTTCAACATAAAGATGATCCTCACCACCATAACACTCTTAGATGGATCCCAAGGTAACACTGACTCAATCTTCACAGGCTCCACTACTAAACTCTATGCTGAGATGACATGTCCTACAAAGTGGAACTTAGGAATCCACAACTTACACCTCAATATTTAATCATAAATATGGTTCTCTTAGAATAATTCTAGGACTATCCTATAGTTTCTCTAAAGCACCTCTCTAGACACTGGTTACACCATGATGATGTCAATGATGACCAGCACAAACCAGTATAAGAAAGGATGAAACATATAATTCATGAGTCCCATGAACATTATTGTGTAATTATTCTCCCAAAAACTAATTAAAAAGTACTCATAGTGAATGTAGATACATCTAAATTTGGGTAAAAACAATGATAGAGCGACTCTGAGGGATAATGCTGGTTCGAGTAGAATCCCTTACCTTAAATCCAAAGGTTTTCTTCCCTTGTTCACAATTTCCTGGATAACAAAATTAAATTAATTAATTAATATTTAAATAAAATATTATACATATAATTTATTTATTATATCCTTATTATGTTTATTCAAGACCTTTTTGAAGGGATACGATATTCAATTTCATTTTTTTTGGGACCGTTTGTTTCCTTAGTTTCCATGATTGGTTTACTTATATACATGTAAGGATAAACATGTAAGATGATAATGGTTTTCCAGAATTGGATTTATATGTTATTAGTGAAAATCCATTAGATTACTTAGTTGTAAAATTGATTTGGTTATTTTGAGTGAAGATGAATATTATATAAAACATTATTGATAATTGTTTTTGTTAATTAGAGGTTTTTGACCACATTGGACACATTTTTATTTATAAATTGTTATCATGTGTAATAAAAGATTTCAGAACCTTAAATAAGCGATAATACATATATTATAGTATATTTTAACCATAAAAATGGTTTCATGACTGGAATTAAATATGGGAATAGTAATTAAAAACCCGTCTTCCATGAATTTGATAAATTAACACATCTCGAATGGTGTTTTAATTTGTATTATATAAAGTGTGGAAAGGAGATATGATAATAAATTATTTCATTATCATAAAAAAATTATATTACATATAATTTATTATATTTATCATAACATCTAGATTAAAATAGTTGGGGAATAAAAAATGGGAACTTGAAAGAAAATGAAAAGTGGAGTTTACCTCTCAAATATATCTTCATCGAGAACCTCTTTTGGGGAGAGGATTTTATATTTTGAAGATAATAAGGGATGATGGTCGTTTGATATGGGCTTGAAAGAATATTTTATTTGAATTTAGACAAGGAACAAGTCTTGAGAGGTGTGATCAGAAGAGGGGGTGATGTTGGGGTTTTATAGTGAAGGAGAGGAGGAGTTTCCCAATATTCTAATCATTGGTTTAATATTTTAGCTCAAGACTATGAATATTATTGATTCTAGAGACCAAAAATATAAAACAGAGCATTTTATTCTGAAATAATGTCCATTTAGGTCATCTATGACTCAAGCATGATGCAGAAATATATTTATTTATCATTTATTATAAATTATTGTATTTTACAATTCACCTATAATTCATGTATTTCAGAAAAATACCAAAGAATTGACACAACCATTTTTCATTGTGTTGAATTAAAAAATTAAATCTATTTTATGAAAATAATTTTCTAAATATGTGAAATTTATATTTTTTTAAAATCACAATTTATATGAAAAATACAAATTTTAAAATTAAAACTACTTTTCTAACACTTTGAAAAATTAATTAATGCCTCCTAAAATTATCATATAATCATAAGTTCTCAAAATAATTATCTATTAATATATTTCATGAAAATTATTTCTCTTTTAAATTATTTAATTATTCATTGAATATTAATTAAATATCCATGACTTAAAAAATACAAACACTTAATCAATAATTTTCATAATATTTATTTACCTATATTAAGATATAGTTATACCATATTATCACTTATAAGATGGATATATTTTATTTACCCTTTCATTGGTGAGGTTAATATTACATTGTTTGGATTACTATTTATAAGGGTGACATTAATTTTTAAATGTCAATTTACTATTTAATCAGTTTGAGTTCCTTAACATAAAGAGATACCTTTTATTTCATTCACTCTTCATTTATAAGCTTTGTATTGTGTTATATAAGTAATATAATGTGATTATACTATAAGAATTAAATATAAGTATGGTATTATATTGATAAAACATTGGGTCATTACAGTAATGTACACAGAACCTCATCCTCATGTCATCCTTCTTAGAAAACAACATTAGGGTGGTCTATGGTGAAACACTGGTTCTCAAAAAAACTCTTCCTCCATAATTCCTCTAACTATACCCTCATATCTCAAATATCTGTGAAATTAATATATTTTGTTGCAACATATATTGATTTCATCCTTAGGTTTAAGTAAATAATGAATTCTATATCTCAACATGGAGTTAATCTTGGGACATCATCAAGAAAGACATCCTCATACCCCACCATCATTTCATGAAACTGAAAGATCATAGCAGCCACCTCTAAAAGGGTAATACTAGAAAATTGTTGAGTAATCAGTTCCTATGTATGATACCACCCTAGTATTCCTAAACTTCATTCTCAACCACAAAGGGAACCCTTGTCCCATTCTTTCAGACGCATCATATCCTCTTCCTGAAATAATCTATCTAATCATGAACTGTGGATAGCCAGTCCATGACTAAGATAATTTCATAACACCTAAATGTTTGTTAAAAGTATATCCATGTAAGGACCTGGCCTTAAACATTAAATAATCATGAATTGTGTCAAGAATTCACATTAGGTATATTTTCTGGTTTAGAGTTTTAGAGAATTAGGAAAAAACTACTACATATCAACTTGAATATTACAAAGCAGACACTTCTACGATAACTGATTTTTCACAAAAATTAACCCCCTTAAATAAAAAACGAGTTTTTTTTCTTGATATAAATCATCATTAATACTTATTTTCTATTACCCTTTATTATAACCTGTGAAAAACATTTCAAAAACTTTGGATGAGCATAAAAAGATCATTAAAGTTTATAAAATAAGGAAAGGAAACATTAACCCATCAATAAATACATAACAATGAAACCATAATTTTCAATCATAAAATACCTTCTGAAATCATAATATTTAGGAATAACACATAGTAATAATAAATCATAAATTTAGCTTGATGAATCCTTATCAGACCTACATTGTATCTATCACAGATACAGAGGGAGTCAAATTTGTAAAACACATCGAAGTATATTCCCTAAATCTCTTAGCAGAAGCATTCACGTTTACCTCGATCATGTTACCCAATGCATTGGAGAGAAATCTCGGGCTCACCTTACCTAGATTTATCACGGAACCACCCGTATAAGTAAGCAATTCCTAGGAAAAATAACATATTAATAACACTTGAAACAATAATAAAGGAAATATAACATTTCCACATTACAATCACAACATATCATTTCAAGATATAGACATAATCAATGCTTTACCTAAAAAAATTTCAAAACCACTTAAAACATTTAATAAAGTGATTTTTAAATCGATGTGTCTCATACCACTTTGAATCATTAAAAATAATTAAAAGATTATAAAATTAATGCCTATATAAATACTAAAAAACATTTTGAATACATGGACTTTAATGAGAATGAATTAGAAGAATAAATCTTTAAAACATTATTTTAGTTAAAGAGTTCTTAACCAAATGAGATATGATTGATTACAAATAATTAAGGAATAAAATTCAATCAAAAATTTATAATATCATGAGAATAAAGGGATTAGTGATATAATATGCTAAAGGACAGTATATACACCATATAAAAGTGAAATGGTGCATAACGACAATGAAGTCTTAATGGAATGTAAATTGAGACGAAATCCCATATAAAAATTGTTTTCCTTAGATTATGGATAAATAAATTACATAATAATATGTGAAAAATATAAATACACTCAATATAATTGGATATTCAGTGTTAATAAATTATAGGAAATTCACACATGTTCTTTTTAAGACAAAACCAATGACTTGGATGTTTAAATCACTGAATGGAAATTTAGTTAAAATTGCTCTTATCAAGTTCCTATCGATGAAATCGGAATTTATAAATGGAGTGATTAGTTGTATAAAAAGTATATACACACAAAGGGGAGTGGAAATTACAACATAAATAAATAAATAGTGATTCCACACATAATCATAGCATGATATAATTAACAATTAGAAGATTAACCCAAGGAATAAAAATTGGAATAAAAGGTTCCCTTACCAATTTGGTAACATACGAAACCATAAACCCACGAAAGAAAGATCATAAAATTAAGATGTAAATACTCATAAATTTAAGTATATGACACAATTTATTCAATCTTAAACAGTAAATACACCACAAAAAAAGGAAATAGTGGAAAATATAGCAGGAATCTCACGGGAATAAAAATTGAGATGAAAATCCCTTACCATGTTGTAATCAATCGAATCGTATGACCAAAAGTTAACAAACACCAAATGAATCACATAATAAAATGAATATAAAGATAATAATTATAATATATATCAAAAAGAAGTACACAATACACCACATGCAATAAATAAGTGGCGGACAATGGAAATCTCACGGAATTAAAAGTGAGATAAGAAATCCCTTACCATGTTATAATCAATCAAGTCGTATGATCAAAAGTTAATAACCACCAAATTAATCACAAAATACCATGAATATACAGAGAATCATGATAATATATATCAAATTGAAGTACCCAATACACCACATGCAATAAATAAGTGGAAAACAATTGAAATCTCACGTAATTGAATGTGAGATAAGAAATCTCGTACCTCGTGCTTGAATTGACTTTTTTGTTCATTGTTCTGCCTGAATAATAAAATAAAGTTAATTTATACTTACTTAAGAACATTTTTCAGGTTTATAATTCTATTTATATCACTTATTACTATGTTATAATCATTATTCAATCATTTAAGTTAATAATGGTTGTTTGGTCGATATTTGGTACTTGAGTAACAAATGAACACCTTATAATTACATGTTGTCCGTATGGTCAATAGTACATTACCTCCAGAATGATATTAAAAATTTATATATCATATATATCATATATATCAAGTATAAATATGTATTTATAATAGTACATAACATTTTGAGATAAGAAATGAAATGCACTGTCCATGGAGATGGTAAGTCGTACGTACCCATGAACGCTAATTTCATTTCTAATTCCTATTTTATTTGAATGAAAAATTAATGATAAATTGTTATATTATAATTAAAATATAATATCATATATAATTTCAGTAACTCCATCCTTTATATGTCCCACATACAGTATGAACAAGACACATCACTTTGAGGGGGAGGTATTCTGCACTTCCTCAAATGAAATTATCGTGTTTACTCATAATAGAAACCATAAAGGTATGATATAAATTAAAAATACAGAATCATAAAAAAACTGAAAATAATATATATCATATATAAATACAGTTCCATCATAATTCCTACCATAAGATGTGGTAGGTGATAATTGAACTATAATCGTTTTGTGAGGCGTTAGTTTCCCATCCACAGAAACAGTATGTTCTTTACCCATTAGATTGAAGTGTGTGTAAGTGTAGTTATAATAATTCTCATAAAAACATCCTAGTATATTGAGGATACTGGTTTTATAAAATAAAGAAATGAAATATATTAGAGTTTGGAGAAGTAAAATAAAATAAAATAATTTAAGAGAAACAGTTACCTTTAATTTGGTTAACTCTCTTTGATTTGAACCAAAAATACTTTTTGAAGTGTCTTTTTCCTAAGGTAAGTATTCTAATAGAAAGACATGGTTCTTGATAGCTTATTTGAGTAGTGGTTGGATGATCCAATGGGCTTGATAGGTGTGAGGAATGGGTTATAAGTGAGGGCTTTTTATAAGGGGGGAGTGGTTCTTTAGGAAAGTGTGTAAATATTATTTAATTAAATAATGATTTTCGGTTTCTAAATGTCCAAAAATCATTAAGGTAAAATATAATATGACTTATGGTAGAACTAAATTTATCAAATAAGAATTGGATAGGTTTTATATGTTATTTTAATATTTATAATCTTATTTATATAAATCATTTAATAATGAGGTAAATACTACATAATTTTTGTGTCATAAATAATTTTATTTATTTGATGCCTAATGATTATATAAAAAATTCCATGATGTAGGAAATATTTATATATTTCTAATGAATATTTATCATCTAAAATATAACTTATATAACCCCATGTAAAAATTAATTTACTAAAAGATATTTGTTTGTGTCATTTTTTTCTTTACTTTAAATTAATTAATCTAAACTGTCATTATCACTCCGAAGTGGCTCTATGGGGTCCCAAAATCGATCCAAGGATGCCCATGGTCGGCCATTACTCGTAAAATAAAGTTAGGACAAGTGTTACAGTAATTTTATATTATTATAATATTATATTTACCTTGAATTACAATATTTACCTTTAAAAGTGGTAAATAAAAGTCAAAAGTTACTATTCATCAAAAATGATTTTTATCTTATTGAACCTCATTTTACTTACTAGTAATAACCATGTATATAGTATTTTTAAATTTCAATTCACAAAAGTGGTAAAATTTCATTTAAATGAAAAATTTAGTTTTTTAACTACTACTTAGTGGTTTCACTATTCATAAAAAATTATAGTTTTTTTGAAAAATACCAAAAATTCAATCTAAGATATATTTTATATTCTGAATTCAAAAGATGATTCCTCTTTTACAAAATTCAAAACCTAGAAGTTTAATTATTTAATTTAAAATTAATTCCCTTTTTCAAGACAAATAGCGTGTTTTTAAGAAACAATAACTATGAAAAGATTGACACTTGTTTATGTCCAATTTTAAAGTGAAATTAAATTAAATTACCAAAATTGGATTAAATGGTAGAAATATAATCTAATTAAACATGAAAACAAATTAAAGATATAATCTAACCAAATAAAAAAATAATATTAAAAGGAAATTTTGAATTAAAATTCAGTATTTTTAACTATTCAAAAAAATTGAATTTTAAGAGAAAAATACCAAAAAAATTACCCAAAGTAAATATTGATGTCCCAATTCTAAATAAAATTTTTATTTGGTAAAATAGAATATATAAAAGTGACCAAAGCTATATTTAATGTGGGTTCACCATTAAAAGGTGGTAAATTATCCTTTTAAAGTAAATTATGCTTAAAATTAAATTCATTAACATTTTATGCCTACAAATATTTTTGGATAAATATAAAATCATTTAACAAACATGTATAATCATATTGTAGTTAGATATGTTCATTCCATCCATTACAACAGCTAGGTGTTAATAACAATTTGAAACAATATTATATAATTGTTTTTTAGTATGACCCAACGTTGTGTGCAACGTAATATTTCAATGAAACTCATTGTTGTGTATCGGGTACGCCATCGAACATAGATTCCCCTTTAAAGTGGAATTAATTTTTAATTCACAAATATTAATAAATATGAAAATTTCATATACTTTATTTACTTGGGATGTTAAATCCTTCCCCCCTTTTGGGAATTACGTCCTCTTAATTATAAAATTGGGATCGGAAATCTTCATTGAAAGTCCCACATCGGAAAAGAGTTCGTAAAACTATCACGATAAAAGAAATAAATAGAAGTACAAATGTCACCCGAGATAACCCATACTAGGATTCCATGTCGGAAAACATGGATATGTACTAGAGAAAAAATGGTCAAGTTCTGATGTAGAGTGGTAGAAAACATGATTAAGAGAAAGTTAACCACCCTAAAATCACAAAGGTATGATGTGTTAAACGGTATTTGATTACCCATTTGGAAACATAAACTGAAAAAATTTTTGTTTTAATTTCCTTTTCATAATTTTTGAGGAATTCATTTACAACATAGAATAAGAACATAAGTAAATATACTTACCTTTAAGTAGAGTCTCATCCTTTAATAACTTTCTACCAAAAACTAATATTTTCTCCAAACAATGAGCATTAAAAAATACTTAGTCACATCAAAAGCACAAGAATCATCTTCAAGAAAATCACATAATCCACAATAGAATAACTTTATATTTCCCTTGTCTTTAGACATAAACTAAAACCAAAATGGTTTGTACAAGATCTTATAATCCCCAAAAGGTAAATCCTTTATAAAAAGAAATACTACTATTAATCTTAAAAATTCAACAAAAAGTACCCAAAGTTCAATAAATACCATTCAATACACAATTTTTCTTAAATTTCATCAAAATAATCTAAACTAAGATTGAAACCCAAAACTCAGATGGATTTAATCACAAAATCTTCCACGATACATATTAACATTTATCTACAAATAACATCTATTACTCTTAAAGTCTCATACTTTAGTGTAATTAACCTAATCACATATTCTCCATGATAGGTTAATCATCTCCATAAATAACCCAAATCGCTATATGTCCACAATAAAAATAGATATTCTTCAAAAATAAACTTTCAACCACTAATCCACAAATTTAATCCCACAATATTCTATTTTTCTTAATCTTACATTGTTCCCAAAAGAGATAACATCTTCTAAAATCACTTTTATCACTTAATCACCAAATAATTTTCTTATACTAAGGATATACATTTGATAAAACATAAGATCCAAAATAAACTTTTTCTTGATCAATAAAATCATTTTACTAAAAAGAATAAGTCATACTAACCAGGGAATTCACTTATTCTAGTGGTAGGTGATAAATCCCAATCGCACTTTGACTGTGGATTCGATTCCCACATCTTTGTCCGACGCGACGGGTTTTCACATGGTCTTTGTGTTTTCATTTTTTAAAAACTCAAAAAAAAACCCTAACATGTTTTACCTCAATGGTTTCCTTATACCTCTCATTTTTATTCAAATTAATTATGATATCAACATCTTAATTCTTGAAGTCTTAAATATATTTTCATTTTTTTTGTTTCACCACCATATGATAAAATAAAATAATCCCCAGAATAAATAACATCATACCTAGATCATGGTGTCCATTTGGTTTCTTCGACACCTTCTTCACGTAGGTAGACGGTCCATCCATTGCAGTAATGATTTAGAGATCCTTCAAAACCATTTTCTTCTTTCATCCAAATACACCTTCTACAACATGGGTCATATAGGTGTTCATAGAAAAAACAGTTTTGGAAAATAATCATATATGACATATAATTTCAAAACATATGATAAATCAATATTTCTATAAAACAGTCGGACCGAATTTGAGTTGAAACATTCAATTAATGGTCATTTTAAAATACCATAGGTATGTGGTGAGAGACTATATTATAAAATAAAATATAAATAGGTTTTGTAAGGGTCTCCATCTTCAGAACCTTTTTCAAAATCATAATATGCTTCAAAATCTTTTGATAAGGTAAAATATTTGAAAATTCCTAGATAATATTTACCTTTCTTGAAAATATGAGAATATTGTGAAAATAGTATTTGATTAAATACAATCCATGATCCATGATGATATCAAGGTATTTTGGTGGTGTTTCATATCTCAAACAACTACTTTCAAGTGAGTTGTATGCTAGAAAAAGTTTCACAATCATCCGAACATGACTTTGAAATAATTATTGCAAGCAAGTCATTAGAAAGAGATAGGAATGTCGTTTGAGATCCTCCTACTTACATTTGTAACTCACTTTCCCTGATTTTAAAAAGTTATAAAACAAGTATTTAACTAAAATAATAGACATAGGGACTAACCATGTGTCTAATGAAAATGCTTAATCCCTAAAGTTGTCTAAATCGACCACTGATACAAACTATCAAGACCCAGACATAAACATTATATAATCTTGAATTGTGTCAAGAATTAACATTGAGAATCTTTTTAGGTTTAGAGTTTTAGAGAATTAGGCCATAACTATTACATATCAACTTGAATATTACAAAGTAGACACTTCTACTATAACTGATTTTTCACAACAATAAAACTCCTTAAATAAAAAAAGAGTTCGTTTCTTGATATAAATATTCATGAATAATTATTTTCTCTTACCCATCCTTATAACTGTCAAAAACATTTCAAAAACCTGGGATGAGGATAAAAAGCTTAGTAAGTTTTATAAAATAAGGAATGGAAACATAAAACCATCAATAAATACAAATCAATGAAACCATAATTTACAATCATAACATACCTTATAAAATCATAATATTTATGAATAACACATAGTAATAATAAATCTTAAAGGTATCTTGAGGCATGTAAGAACCCAGTTCTTATTCTTGAGGTACGAGTTTCTTATTTTTTCCTTTTCCTGATGTTTTTATTGAGAAAATAAGGAAAATGGGTGGAAATCCCAAATTTATGGATACATGTCATGTACTTTTTCACATGCTGTGTACTTTGGCCATGTGGGATTAGAATACAGGGTGTGTAGGCCTGTCGGTGATTCGGGGTGTAAAAAAACTAACTACATGTCGTGTACTTAGTAATACATGTTGTGTAATCAGTTGGCAAGTGAATAGTAAGGTGGTGGAGACTAGCCTCTAGATGAAAAATAAAATTGATAGTATATGTTGTGTACTTAGTGTTACACACAGTGTAATCAGTCAGTATATGAACAGTAAGGCGGTGGAGAGTTGCCGCTGGTGAACTGTTAAAGAGAAAGTACACGCCATGTACTTGAGAGTACATGCTGTGTAGTTATGTTTTTTTTCAAAAAACAGGCAGCAGCCTCCCCATTCAGCACAGGAGGCTGAAACTAGTTAAGAGCCCGGGAGAGGAGGCGAAGGCTTGGAGGAACTCCCGAACGCTCATCGAAACTTCAATATTTCCACCCACAATCTCGTTTGGACTGCACGGGTAAGACCTTCACTCTCCTTGAGTCTTTCCATCAAATTATTTCCCTAAGGGAAGTTATTTGAGTTTGAACGGGTAAATTTTTATCCTATATCTACATACTTATCAGTTGTTTTGGGAAGTTTTGTTCAAGTATATTGATCCTAGGAGATCTAGGTAGGTGTTTTTGTGTTTATTTCCAACTATCGTTTTGATTTTGTGTACCATTGTGCTACGCTACCATGTTCAGGGTGTCGTATGACTGAGGCCTTGGCTGTTAAGATATCTATAATTGCATAGATAATCTAATGAACATCAATAAACTGTTGTTTGGGATTGTTGCATTGATCTAGGGCCACCTTGCGGGTGCGTTTCCCTTGTTTAGCAGTTTGTCCAGGATACTCGTTAGTACTCTGTAATGATAACATATTTTGAGTTTTCTTGAGAGGAAACATATATAAATTTCTTGCTTATGCATTGGGATTGACCCGGTTACATTCTTAGCCTGAGGGCAGCATTTTGTTTAGCCTATGGGAAATGTTCATTAGCCTGAGGGTAACATTTATTATTCTTGTGGGCAGTAGCCTCTATGCCTGAGAGAAATATCTCTTATGCTTGAAAGAAATATTCGTTATACTTGAGGGCAGTCACCTGAGGGATTCGTTCTTTCTTTCCCGAGGGTAAGGACTTGTAGGTCTGGGGACAATGGTTACTTTGAATATTCCCTATGGTGATTTCTTATGTTGTACCTGCCAAGCTAAATCACGTTCTTGGAATTGTTAAATGATTATTAAAATGGTAATTTAATTGATATGATAGTTACTTTTGAGTAATTCCTAGTTTACTGCTTTACATTACTGCACATTGTTGTACCACATTTTTCACTGATAGTTGGGAACGGGCCTTTGGTGGTTGCCTACTGGGATTTATTTCTCACACCCTATTTGGGTCATGTCTTGGGCCTAAATAGACTATATTACGACAGGTGTCTATAAGGTCAAGGGTCCCTATACCGGTACATGATTGTTGCAGAGGTGTGGGAGAGCATGGGACTGAGCTTAGGCTTGCGATACTGTTGAGTTCTTGTTGCACTATTTTAATTGTCTTTTCTGTACTTGGTACTTTGTAATGTATTGTATTTGATTGCATTATATCCTATTTTGACTGCTTTCTTAGAAATAGAATATTGCATCATCATATATATATAACAGTTGGTTATCTTTTCCTTCAGTACCATTGTCCTTTCAGCTTTGTATTGTTTACTTCTTCCGTTTTCCATATGTTTATATATATTTTTCACTGTGCTAGAATTTAAAAAATGAGGGC
The DNA here is from genome assembly GCA_963277665.1 of Viscum album. Lineage (NCBI taxonomy): Eukaryota > Viridiplantae > Streptophyta > Magnoliopsida > Santalales > Viscaceae > Viscum > Viscum album. The sequence continues at coordinate 931,670,053 of OY728146.1, forward strand.
ATAGTTTTCCCACTATCACACCTAGGCCCTCACTGTTAGTCAGAAGCCTCTGGCGTTTGGGGAAATTCGCTTGAGGTCATGTGACCAACTGGGTTCGTGACACCCATTGTGAGGCACCCAGATCCAGGACAATAGAAAGTGGTATCAAAGGGTTTCTTTTCTTCTTGACTTATTGTTTGGATCCTATAGTCACGGATCTAATGGAATTGGTATTTGGTAATAAGTTGCGCCCAGGAGTAGCTAACCCGTGTACTGGGAAAATCCAATTTTCCCCGTGTTGCAATTTTTCTGGTTTTGCAATTTTAAAGTTGATTTGATTTCACCGTTGGGTGAAGCACTTGTGGTGTGCTATTTATCTTTTTTATACTGGGTTCTATTTAGTCGCAACTCAATGAGATGAGGGTATTCCATCTCAAACATCATATAGGTACATGTTAGAATCACATGGCATGAATATTTTATATTCCATGTAGGAGCATTAGAAATTGCATGTTGTTTTGATAGATATTGGGCTAGAAAAATTGTTTTCGTTGTGATAGGAACCTTGATAGATATGCCTAATATTGATATGGCATTAGTACATGTTACGGTTGGGTTTATGGACACTAAACATTGGTTTTCAAGAAGTATGGGCTCTCTTGGACCAGAATTTAGTTGATCATGATCCATCATTTTGTCTTGTTTTATACTATAATGTGAATTTTCAGGTGCTAAACATTGATTCGCGGGGTGTATGGTCCCCCATGGATCGAAATTTGGCATACCGACGCTTCAAATTAATGAAAATTGGGCTCCAAAGTGATTTCGGAGATGAACTATTTAGAAACCCAGAAAACACAGTGTGTGGTTCTATGAACACACGCCATGTAATCTTCTTTTCGGGAAGAAATGAAAAAATAATTAAGTACATGATGTTTACCCTTTATACATGTCGTGTAGTTTCAAACCGTTTCATAGGTCATGTGGGCAGAAACAAGGGATAGGAAGACTCTTGAGGGAACACGTCGTGTACCAGTCATACATACCATGACGTGTTAACTATGTGTATGTAGTGTGACTGACAACATGGACGGAGAAATCTTAGCTTAAACACACCGAGTCAAGACGAACACACCATGTAGTGTGATCTTGGGATCCATCTATGTAACTAAAAATACAAGTCAGTGTTACCTCTTCTAGTACACACCGTTTCCATCTGGAACACACCGTGTAGTGTGAGACGTGTATCTGGTCCTGTCACGAACAACACGGGTCGGTGAAGCTCGTCTAGTACACATTGTGTACCTATGGGACACGCTGTGTAGTATTGACCGATGAGAGGTTGTGTGAACTTGGTCATGTGGCCGGGAAGACGGGGTGTTGTACACGACGTGTGTGGGTGTAACAGGTCGTCTACCTGGGGTTGAGGCACACCCAGGATGGTATCAGAACACGATCATGTAAGGGATTAACGGTACACATCATGTAGACCATATAAACATAATTTAGTCTCATTCTAAGGAGAGTCGTGTGGCTTAACTGTGTAGGAGGACTCAGGAAGTGGAAGAAAATTCAAGTACATGCCATGTGTGTGGACAACACACCATGTGTTTGGGGTGATACTCGACCAGTTCTGGTCGAAGTACAAGCCCATGTGAAGGAAATAAGGGAATATGTCATGTATTTATTATACATGACATGTAGTATTGTATTGTAAACATTTATTTTTTCTTTATCCTTCTCCCTTCATATGTTTCCAGTTCTTGGTCCTTGATGATCTTAATCTAAGGCATGTGTTAAACCTTGTAGAGTCATGCCGCCGAGACGACCATCAGTTGTTCTCCAAGAGAGCAGAAACGATTATACTCCAGAGATGGTAGGTCATAGGCTATTGATGGATCCTCTAGCAGTGCCATATGTGGTTTCAGCTGTTATACTAGATGAAGGTGCGGATGCGCAGTTACGTGAAGGCTTCATGTGGTTCATACATACCTTCCAGGGAGCACCGCTGGTTTCCACATCTCTAGCAGAGCTGACACGTATATTCCAACAGCAGTATCAACCTACGTTTTCAGGGGATGGCTGACCATAGGCTACTGATTCTTGGCTGGGTTCTATGTAGACAATCTTTGAGCATATTGAGATGCCTCCTGGGAGAAGGGTGAAGCACGCTAATTACATGTTTCATGATTCCAAAAAGAGATGGTGGGATGTTACCACCCAGACTGATCACCACCAAGACATGGCATGGGAGGATTTTCAGGAATCCTTCCATGGATTTTTATTTCCAGAGATACTAAGTGTAGATCGGGCTCAAAAGTTCATTAATCTGTAGTTGGGTACCAGTTCAATGATGGACTATTCTGCACGCTTCACCAGGCTACAAAGTTTTGCACAGGTTCTGGTGGGTGATGAGACATTGAGGGATAGACTCTTTGAAGATGTTCTCCAATATGACATATGAGAACTGGTTAATGTTTTCAAGTTTCCTATAGTTCAGGATATTGTAAACTAGGCATTGATTACTGAGCGGAACCTACGGGATGCTAGTGGTGAGGACCAGGGCTGTTCGGCACCAGTCTCTGGTACTATTTCTACTACCAAGAGGAAGAGGTAGATGAATTTCACTCATGGTGTCATTATTAGACAGAAGACTTCTTTAGGTGGCCGGGTAATGTTCTACTAGTGTGTAAAAGAAGGGAACAAGAGACCTTAGTGTCTACGTGACCCAGTGGAGTGCCGAGTTTGTGGCAAGATGGGTCATCTTCAACATTTTTTCAAGGCGTTTCCACTAGTGACTAGTGAGAGGGGTTCTGTGAAGACTTAATGTGTAAAAGTAGGTCCACCAGCTTCTTACCAGTTAGGGAATTGGAATACGTCGGGATATTCAGGCTGAGGTGGTGGTCGTGGTCGTGGTAGCAAGACACTTGGATCTTAGAGACAGAAGAGCATGTCAGTTCAGGGTAGCCAGGTTGTGTCGTAGGGCCACGGGACTAGGCCGACATATATAGTGCAACAGACCCAAGAGGTGCAGGTTCCCAGACCTTTCATTGTTATAGGTACTATTCTAGTTGCTTATATTTTATCTTCGTTACTTTTCGATACTGGTGATACACATTACTTTATATATGTGCCCTTTGTGGAGAGCCTTGGGCTCTATGTTTCCTCTTCTTCTAATATCATGATGCTAGACACTTTGTTGGGAATTAAAATGGTAGGTGTGCATCAATGCAAGGGGTTCCCCCTAGAGGTTGGTGGGTGTCACTTTTTATGGGACCTCTATGTCTTACAGATGATGGGATATGACGTCATTCTCAGGATGAACTGGTTGGTACCCTTTCGAGCCTTTGTAGATTTCTATCATCGCAGGATGAGTTTTATGTCACCAGAGGGAAGAGAGTATCTATAAAAGTGCGAATGGGATGTCTAAGTGAGTTGAGATGGACCAGAGTATTGTGGGTAAGGTGGTGTGATAGCCTAGATTGTGAGTTTACATCTGGATGACTACGGAACATGTCAGCAATATTTCCCTCTAGTGGTTAATTTTTTCAGAGATGTATTCCCGAACAACTTTTCTAGTCTACCTCCGGAGCGATAGGTGGATTTCTATATTGATCTTGTTCCAGGAGCGGCACCGGTGTCCATTACACTCTATAGGATGGCTATGCCGGAATTTCAGGAGCTCAAGAAGCAGTTAGAGGAGTTAAAAGCAAAGGGTTTTGTCTGACCCAGTACTTCCCCCTGGGGTTCACCTATCATGTTTCCGAAATAGGTGGATGGTACGCTCAGACTATACGTGGATTATCGTAAACTGAACTAGTTAACGGTTATTAACCGATATCCCATACCAAGTATTGATGACCTTTTTGATCAACTATGAGGAGCACGAGTGTTCTCAAATATTGACTTGAGATCCGAATATCATCAGTTGTTCTTTAGATCATCAGACATACCGCTTATAGCCTTTTGGAGCAGATATGATCTATACGAGTACTTGGTCATGTCGTTCGGTCTCACGAAAGAGCCAGCAGTTTTCGTGGACCTGATGAATCATGTGTTCCATCCATATCTTGATTCTTTTGTGGTAGTCTTTGTGGACGATATCTTGGTGTACTCTCACACTCGGCACAACCATGCCACTCATCCTGCAATCATATTAAGTACATTAATAGAGCATCAGTTATAAACTAAGCTCTCAAAGTTCCACTTTTGGATGGACCATATTCACATTATGGGTTATATTATCTCAGTGGCAGGAGTTCCAGTAGACCTAGAGAAGTTAAGAGTAGTAGTTTCCTGGGAGAATATTAAGAACGTGTTTGAAATATAGATTTTCAAGGGGTTGGATGGTTACTAAAGGAGATTTATACAAGACTTCTCCCACTTAGCAGTCCCATTGACGGGTTTGACTAAGAAGGGTATTAAGTTCGTCTGGTCAGAAGCCTGCGAGACATCCTTTCAGGAGCTGAAGGGAAGGTTGACATAAACACCAGTCCTGATACTTACAGAGCTGGGGAAGATCTATACAATTTACTATGATGAATTAGGTAATGGTCTGGGAGCAGTGTTGATACAAGGTGACTGAGTAGTTGTGTACGGGTCTCGGTAGTTGAGGCCACATGAGAGGAATTACCCGATGCATGATCTCATGTTGGCTTCAGTTGTACATGTGTTATTTTTGTGGAGACATTATCTCTTGGGAGAACATTTTGTGGTGTTTATGAAAAATGAAAATCTTAAATACATATTTACTCAGATTGACTTGAATTTGATACAATGAAGGTGGGTTGAATACCTCCAGTACTTCAACTTTGAGCTTGCCTATACACCTAGTAAAGGTAATGCAGTAGCTGATACACTGAGTAGGAGGACTCAGATATAGGTAGTGCAGGAGCCAAGTGGTGAGTCGAAGGTCATGGATTTGTTCTCTGAGATGCATTTGGAGGTGAATGATAGTCAGGGGAGAGCCTATCTCTCATCCTTAGTTGTGACTTCGACCCACCTTGATAGAGTGATACTGAGACAACTATCATATTTTGAAATCCTTGTTTTATGGGAGTCTGTGGAAAGTGAGGACCCTCCTACTAATTTGACGATAGGTGGTGATGAAGTACTGCATATCCATGGACGAGTGTGTGTTCCAGGGGATATACGCAAGTAGTTGATGGAGGGATTTCATGCTTCATCTTGGGCTGTGAATCTCGGGGTTACCAAAATGTATTGTGACTTAAGACGTCAGTATCGGTGGGCGGGTATGAAAAAAGTGGAAGCTGGTTTTATTACAAGATGTTCCACCTGTCAGGAGGTGAAGGCGGAGCATCAGAGACCAACCGAACTGTTACAACAGTTACCCATTCTGCAGTGGAAATGGGATGATGTCGTCAGAGACTTCCTGGTCGGGTTTCAGAGGTCACCTTGAGTCAATGATTCTGTGTGGGTTGTTGTGGATAGACTTACGAAGGTACCTCACTTTTTTCGATCAAGGAGACCTTCGGTGTCGACGAACTTAGTATGTTTTATATCTGAGAGGTATTATATCTTCATGGGGTCCCTCATTCTATTGTTTCAGATAGGTACATCCATTTTACATCTTGTTTCTCATAGATATTTCAAATTTCATTGGGTACATAGGTGCTTCTGAGCACAGCTTTCCACCCTCAGACCGATGGTCAGTCAGAACATACAATACAGGTGCTAGAGGACATGCTATGTGCATGAGTCCTAGACTATGGGGGATCTTGGTAGAATCACATAACCCATGTCGATTTTTCTTATGAAAATGGTTTTTAGGAAACTATTGAGATGGCACAATACGAGGCTTTATATGGCAGGCCATGTCGATCACCTTGGTATGGGTTGGAGGCACATGAGGCAGCTTTACTAGGACCACATATAATACATGAGACTTCAGAGTAGGTCCATTTGATACATAAGAAGATGTCTATTGCACAGTCTCGTTAGAAATCTTATGTTGATAACTGGAGATGACCCTTGAAGTTCATGGTCAGGGATCAGGTTTTCTTGCGATTTTCACCAATTTTGGGATATAGGCGGTTCAGGAGATAGTTTAAAATTTCTCCGAGGTATGTGGGGTTGTGTGAGAATCCGGAGAGAGTCGCGCCAGTTTCCTATTAGATGCAGTTACGAGAGAGGTATCTGGGCATACACGACATCTTCAATGTATCCCAGTTATGCCTTTACCACTCAGACTTGTCTTAAGTTTTTAGCTCAAGGAGGTTGAACATCAGGTAGATGTATCCTTTGAGGAGCATCTGATTCATCTTTTTATAGGAGCACGAATTTTCTCTTAGGCCAGTCAGTTCCTCTCGTATAGGTGATATGACAGCATGGCCGAGTGAAAGATGAATCCTGGGAGTGGGAGACCGACGTACATGCTCAGTGGCCAGAGTTGTTCTCATCTATATCTTCACTACCCTTGGAAGGGCAATTTAGGGATGAATTTCTTTAAAGGGGGAAGTTTTTAAGAACGCATTTCTTATTCTTGAGGTACGAGTTTCTTCTTTTTCCTTTTCCTTAAGTGTTTCTGTGAAAATAAGGAAAATGGGGGGAACTCCCTAATTTATGGGTACAAGTCGTGTACTTTGTCTGTGTGGGATGAAAATATAGGTCATGTAGGCTTTTCGGTGATTCAGGGTGTTAAAAAACTAACTACATGCTATGTAGTTAGTAATACGTGTCGTGTAATCCATCGTCAAGTGAATAGTAAGGTGGTGGAGACTATCTGCTATTTTAATAGTAAAATGGATAGTACACGCCACGTAATTAGTGTTACACACTGTGTAATCAGTCAGCAGAAGAACAGTAAGGCGGTGGAGAGTTTCTGGCAGTGAACAGTTAAAAAGAACGTACACACCGTGTACTTGAGAGTACATACCTTGTAGTTATGTTTTTTCGTTAAAAATCGGAAGTAGCCTCCCCATTTGGAAGAGGAGGCTGAAAACACATTAGGATCCCATGGGAGAAGGTTGAGGTTGGGAGGAGCTCCTGAACACTCACCGGAACTCTGATCTTTCTATCGACGATTTCGTTTGGACCGCGCGGGTAAGACCTTTTGACTCCTTGAGTCTTTCCTTCCAATTATTTCACTAAGAGAAGTTATTTGAGTTTGAACAGGAAAGTATTTATCACAGCTCTACGTCCTTCTCAGTTTTTTCGGGAGGTGTCATTGACGTATATTGATCAGAGGATATCGATGTATGTGGTCTTTTGTTTATTTCCAACTATCGAGTTGATTTTGTGTATTATTGTGTTACGTGCCCACATTCAGGGTGTCGTATGGCTTAGGCCTTAGCTGTTAAGATATCTAGAATTTCATAGATAATCTAATGAACATGTATAAACTATTGTTTGGGATCGTTACTTTGATCCAGGACCACCCCATGAGTGCATTTCCCTTCTTTAGCCATTTGGCCAGGATACCCATGGGTATGCCGTATTGATAACATTTTTTGAGTTTTATTGATAGGAAACATATATAAATTTCTTTCTTATGTGTTAGGCTCAGCCAGGTTACTTTCTTAGCCTGAGGGAAGAATTTTGATTAGCCTGTGGGCAGTTTTCGTTAGCCTGAGGGTAACATTTCTTATGCCTATGGGCAATAAATTCTATAACTGAGGGAAATATCTCGTATTCCTGAGGGCAATATTAGTTATTCATGAGGGCAGTCAGTTGAGGGATTCATTCCTGCTTGCCTGAGGTTAAGGACATGTAGGTCTGAGGACAATGGTTACATTGAATATTCATTGTGGTTATTTCTTATATTGTACCTTCCAAACTAAAGCACCGGCTTGGAATTGTTAAATTATTATTCAAATTGTAATTTAATTGATAGGATTGTTACTTTTGAATACTTCCTAGTTTACTGCTTTACATTACTGCACACTGTTGTGGCACATTTTTTCACTGGTATTTGGGCACATTCCATTGGTGGTTTCCTACTAGGATTTATTTGTCACACTTTATTTAGTTCATGTCTTGGGCCCAAACCGATTATGTTGTTGCAGGTGTCGATAAGGGAAAGGGTCCCTATACAGGTTCCCGATTGTTGTAGAGGAGAAGGAGAGCATGGTAGCGATCTTAGGCTTATGATGCTGCTATGTTCTGGTTGCACAGTTTTAGTTTTCTTTACTATACTTGGTATATTGTACTATATTGTATTTGATTTCAGTGTATCCTATTTTGAATACTTTCTTAGAAATAGGATATTTCGTCATCATATATATATATATATATATATATATGATCGTTGGTTATCTTTTGCTTTAGTACCATTGTCCTTTCAGCTTTGTATTTTTTACTGCTTCCACTTTTCATATGTTTATATATATATTTTCCTTGTGCTACACTTTGAAAAATGAGGGCATAGTTTCCCCACTATCAGACCTCGGCCCTCGATGCTAGTCGGTAGCCTCCGGCATTTTGGGAATTCCGGTTGAGGTCATGTGACCAACCTGGTTTGAGCTAGCCATTGTGAGGCACACAGATCCGAGACATTACAAGGCATACTTATCATACCTACATTGTATCTATCACAGCTACAGAGGGAGTCACTTTTGGAATACCCATCACAATATATTCCCTAAATCTCCTAGGAGAAACATTCACATTTACCTCCATCACGTTACCCAATGCATTTGAGAGCTATCTCGGGCTCACCCTCCCTAGGTTTATCATGAAACCGCCCATATACATAAAAAATTCCCAAGAAACATAACATATTCATAACTCTTAAAACCAGAATAAATTAAATATAACATTTCCACATTGCAATCACAACATATCATTTTAAGATATAGACATAATCAATACTTTATCAAACCAATTTGAACACCATTTAAAACATTTAATAATGAGATTTTTGAGTCATAGTGTCCCGTAAAACATTGAATCTTTTAAAGAAATTAAAATTTTAAAAAATTAATGTCCATATAATTATTAAGAACCATTTGGAAAACATGTACATTAATGAGAAATATTTAGAAAAATAAATCGTCAAAACAATATTTTAGTTAAAGAGTTCTTAACCAATTGAGATATGCTTGAATACAAATAATTGGGGAATAAAATTCAATCAAAACTTTATAATATCATGAGAATAAATGGATTCATGATATAATATTCCAAACGATAGTATATACACTATATAAAAGTTAATTGGTTCATAATGACAATGAAGTATCAGTGGAATGTAAATTGAGAAGAATCCCTTGTAAAAATTGTATCCTTAGATTAAGGATAAATAAATTACTTAATTATGTGTGAAAAATATAAATACAGTAAATATAATTAGATATTTAGTGTTAATAAATCACAGTAAATTCACACATGTTCTTTTTAAGACAAAAAAATGACTTGTTTGTTTAACTCAATGAATGGAAATTGAGTTAAATTACTCTTATCAAGTTCATATCGATGACATGAGAATTTATCAATGGAGTGATTATATGAATAAAAATTATATCCAAACAAAGGGGAGTGTAAATTAAAACATAAATATATAAATATTTATTCCACACATAATCATAGTATGACATAGTTAAGAATTAGAAGATTTACCCAAGGAATAGAAATTGGGTTAAAAGGTTCTGCTATCACTTTTGTAACTTACGAAACATACATCCCATGAAAGAAGGATCATAAAAAGAAAATTTAAATACCGAGAAATTGAATTATATAACACAATTAATACAATCTTGGGTATTAAATACACCACAAAAAATAAAATAGTGGAAAATATATCAGGAATCTCACGAGAATAAAAAGTGAGGTGAAAATCCCTTACCACGTTGTAATCAATCGAGTTGTATGACCAAAAGTTAATATCCAACAAATGAATAACAGAATACCATGAATATAAAAAGAATCATGATAATATATATCAAATGGAATTATTCAATACACCACATGTAATAAATAAGTGGCGAACAATGGAAATCTCACAGAATTGAAAGTGAGATAAGAAATCCCTTACCATGTTGTAATCAATCAAGTCGTATGACCAAAAGTAAATAACCAACAAATTAATCACAAAATACTATGAATATAAAAAGAATCATGATAATATATAACAAATGGAAGTACCCAATACACCACATGCAATAAATAAGTGGTGAAAAATGGAAATCTCATGGAATTGAATGTGAGATAAGAAACCACTTACCTCGTGTCCTACTTGACTTGTTTGTCCCATGTTATTCCAGAATAATAAACTAAATTTAATTTATACTTTATTAGGAACCTTTTTTTGGTTTATTATTATTTTTAAATCAATTATTACCATGTTATAAACATTATTAAATCATTTAAGTTAATAATGGTTTTTTGGTCGATATTTGGTACTTGGGTAAAAAAATAAACAACTTATAATTAAATGTTGTCCATATGGTCAAGAGTAAATTACCTCCAGAATAATATTCATGGTTTAGATATCATATATATCATATATATATAGTATATATATGTATTTATAACAGTACATAACATTCAGATATAACAAATGAAATGCACCATTCATGGAGACGGTAAGCCGTACGTACGCATGAACGTTACTTTCATTTCTATTTCGTATTTTAATTGAATGAAAATTTAATGATAAATAGTTATATTATAATTATAGTATAATATCATATATAATTTCAATAACTCCATCCCTTATACATCCCACATACGGTATGAATGAGTCATATCACTTTGAGGTGGTGGTAGTCCGCACTTCCTCAAATGAAATTATCGTGTTTACCCATAATGGAAACCATAAATGTATGATATAAATTAAAAATACAGAAGAATAAAGAAAACATAAACATAATATATATCATATATAAATATAGATCCATCATAATGGCCACCATAAGAGGCGGTAGGATATAAGTGAACTATCATTGCTTCGTGAGGTGTTAGTTTTCCACCCACTGAAATGGTATGTTCTTTACCCACTAGATGGTGGTGTGTGATAGTGTAGTTAGAATAATTCTCATAACAACATCCTATATTATCTAGGATACTGGTGTTGTTATAAAATAAATCAATGAAAATAGTTTAGGGGCTGTATAAGTAAAATAAAATACAAGAATTTAAGAGAAACTGTTACACTTAATTCGGGTAACTCCCTTTGGTTTGAACCAAAAGGACTTCTTGAAGTGTCTTATTCCTAAGGTAAGGATTATAAGTGGAAGATAGGTATCTTGAGAGATTATTTCGGAAGGGATTTTATGAGCTAATGGGCTTTAGAGGTGTGAGGAATTGGTTAGAAGTGAGGACTTTTTATAAGGGGAAGGGTTCTTTAGGAAAGTGTGAAAATATTACTTTATTATATAATGATTTTCAGTTTCTAAAGGTCCCAAACTCATTATGTTAAAATATAATATGAATCATGGTTGAAATAAATTTATCCAATAAGAATTTTACAGGTTTTGGATGATATTTTAATATTTATAATCTTATTTATTTAAATCATTTATTAATGTGGTAAATACTACATCATTTTTATGTCATAAATAATTTTTTGTTTATTTGATGTCTAAAAATTATATAGAAAATATAATGATGTAGGAAATAATTTTACATTTCCAATGAATATTTATAGTCCAAAGGATAACTTAGATAACCTCATATAAAAATTATTTTACTAAAAGATATTTGTTTGTGTCATTTTTGTCTTTACTTTACATTAATTAATCTGAGGTACCATTATCACTCCCATGTGGCTCCATGGGGTTCCAAAATCAACCTAAGGATTCCCATGGTCATTAATGACTTATCAAATAAGGATAGGACAAGTGTTAATGTAAATTGGTATTATTATAATATTCTTTTTACCTTGAATTACCCTATTTACGTTTAACCGCGGTAAATAATAGTCAAAAGTAACTATTCAACAAAAATTATTTTCATCTTATTCAACCACATTTTACTTAATAATAACAACCATATATGTTTTATTTTTTAAAATAAATTTATATAAGTGATAAAATATCATTTAAAAGAAAAATTTAGTTTTTTAACTACTACTAAGTGGTTTCACTATTCATCAAAAATTGGTGTTTTTCAGAAAAATACCAAAAATTCAGTCTAATCTATATTTGATATTCCGAATTAAAAAATGATGTCTATTTTACCAAATTAAATAAATAGAAGATGCATTATTTAATTTAAAATTAATTCCTGTTTTCATAACAAATAGCGAGTTTTTAAAAAACAATAACTATCAAAAGATTGACCCTTGTTTATGTCCAATTTCAAAGTTTAATAAATTTAAATTACCAACATTAGATTAAATATTAAAAATATTGTATAATTACACTTTAAACCAAATAATAAATATAATCTAACCATATAAATAAATTATATTAAAAGGCACTTTTGAATTAATATATAGTATTTTTCACTATTTATAAAAATTGAATTTTATTAGAAAAATACCAAAAATTTACCCAATGTAAATTTTGATGTCCCGATTCTTAAAAAGAATTTTATTTGGTCTAATAGAACATATAAATGTGACCAAAACTAAATTTAGAGTGGATTATCCATTAAAAGGTGGTAAATTAAACTTTAAAAGTAAATTATGCTTAAAATGAAATTCAATAACATTTTAAGCCTATAAATTTTATTGGATAGATGTAAAAACATTTAACAAACATGTATAATCATATTGTAGTTATTTATCTTAATTACCTCCATTAAAATGGCTAGGGTTTAATAACCATTTAAGATAATATAATATTATTATTTTTTAGTATGACCCAACATTGTGTGAAACGTTAGATTTCAAAGATACATGTGGTTGTGTATCGGGTACGCCATAAAACATAGCGACCCCTTTAAAGTAGAATTAATTTTTAATTCACAAATATTAATAAATATGAAAATTTCATATACTTTATTTACTTGGGATGTTACAATCCCATATGAAAATTTCTTCACCAAGAATAATATCACACTGTCAAAAAAAGTCTGCGGTCATCGAGTCATCGATGGATGGTTTCAAAAACCATAAAGGTAAATATAGAGGTGCAACCAGAATATATAAGACTCAAACTAGGGATGTATCATGAAAAGTGTGCCAAATTCCTATGTATATATAAAATATATATAATGTAAAAAAAAGGACACTAATACTTCCTATAATCATCCCTATAACCTTTAGTTCAATAGCCTCCACATCCTACAACTACCCTTTCCCATATCCACCAACTCCATCATCCTAGAGGAGACCAAAATGGGGTAGTGGTGGCAACAAGTGAACCTATATTCCACCTCTAGTTTCTCTACCTTCTCTTCGGCTACATCTACCACAATATGGAACATATTTCTCTTTCTAATACCTCATCATATGAATAACATCCCCTATATCTTGGTTAGTAATATAGCGGGCGAGGGGGGGGGAATCTTATTAAAAATGTCCTCGTCCGTCAAAATATAAGTCTTAATCCTATGCTGACAAGAACAATACTGAGAGCCTTAATCCATAGTCCCTCTTTACTAAGATTGCCTCATGAAACTTCTTTCATGTTTTAATCCCTACATCTTCTATCAGCTACCTTCCACTAAAGTCTTAACTCATGTGTTCCCACCATTAGCACCCACATTCGGTGTCTACTCATCCATAAAGATCTCTACAATCTGATCATGCTTCATCACCCCAAAAAAGGTTAGAATTCATAAGGGTATGGAATTGGCCCATATTACATTGTATATCCCTCTCTCTAATGTATGATACCAAAATAAATGATCATGTACCATATCCATCGATTTTTACAAAAGGATGGTAAACCTCCATGAAATCTCAGCCATTGTCATGCTACACTGTGAATGCTATAGAAGATTCGGGAAGTGCATATCCAATAACATAGATAGAGAAAAATTATCCCTCAAAGGGTCATCAAATTTTTTATATAAAAGTGTCACCATGTCATATAACAAAACCACTAAGATCCACCTTTACCCTGTGGATCCATGAAGAATAATTGTCTCCAAAATAACAATCTAATATGTAGGTGTCCTGATAAGGCAAAAACACATAAAAAACATTGATCTAATAATATACATACTGGGGGTTGGAATTTACCTAGAACAAAAGGGGTTTATGAAGCTAAAACGCATTATGGGCGCACATCCTATAAACCACATATGCTGGTACAGCTGGTCCCATCTATAACTCGATAGGTGGGGGTATGGAGGGAAAACCACCATAAGATACCACCTCCTAAACAAGTCCCAGAATCAAATAATTTTAATTAAGTTGATCATCCTAAAAATCCAAGTAAAAAATAATTATCAAGAAATCATATATTAGAGAATATTTACCACATTAAATAAGTTAATCTAGGGACCTGACTCAACAAGAACATTGAAAACACAACCCATTCACATATGAGGCATTTACCAATATTTTTCTCAAAAACCAATGCATAAATGTAATGATTAAACAATAAGGTATTCAAAGTCATCGATAATTTATATATCATCCACCAAGACAATACTGGAGTCTCTGTCTTGAAATAAATACTCATAATACTTTACACTATTACTATAAAACACAAACCAATCACACGACTAGAAAAAAATCCATCTCCACTTTATGAAAGTATGTTTGACTAATAAATGATATAATGACTTTTCATGCCATGACATTATTTAAAATTTAAGCATGTATAGTTTATTTTTTATATAATTCCCTATAAAATATTTGGTGAAATATTACATGTCTATTTTTTCTCACACTCTACATTTTCAATTAGGTTTTTATAGATTATGTTATTTCAGGTCCAGAAAAAGTAAAAGTGCTACTTCAAAGTAGTGGGAGTGCATGATGCTTGTGATTTGGGATGTAGATGGTCACTGTAAGAGCTTTGATCCACACATTTCCTGGAGATTCAACGTTTTAAACTTGATGGATGTTGTTTTGATTATGTGGATATTATACCATTTGATCTATATCTATATTTATATATTAATTTTCTCCTTGAGGATCATTTTTTATACCGAATGTCCTTAGATTTTATCTTTCACTACACTTTATTGATTCTTTATTCTTGTGGGAAAAAAACATTCCCTTAAACTCTTTATGATTTCTGGTGCTTATCTTCAAATTGTGGGGGTTAGGAATACCCTTAAGGTTATGCTAGTGTCGACATGGGTACAGATATACAAGGGTATCTAGGTTGGTTCATGAAAAAATGGTATCATTGGTGGGATGAGAATATTTTCTAAATTATGGTATGTAGTCTAGGATGTCCAAGTATACATGATGTAGTTATTTTTGGACTTAATGGGTAGTTTTAAATTGAGTTCTTGGATATATCTTATCATAGTGAACCTTGATCCACCGTGGTGTTTTGGAAATGTTTCTATGAGAAATAAATTTTTCTTATTTTATTTATATTCTAAACATGATCAAAGTGTTTTTGAATCCTTTAAAATGTAATTCAATATGATAGAATTGATAGTATTGTATACCCTGATTGTGTTGATATTCAAAGTATCATTGTTGATGTTTTCATGTTGCAGGTTGATGATTTATAGTGCAATGCCTCTAAGAATATTTTGAAACAGACCGCAAGAGGGAGCTTCTAATGGACTATAGTAAGAAAACTATCAAATTGATCAGAATATCATTGATATACTAGAGTGTTTTTTCAAGAACTTGTAGAGGTAGTCCTTCCCATTATCATTTAGGATCTATAAGTGTATCTTAAAGGGTTGGAACTAGATATAATGATTAAGAGTTTCTTCAGTATAAACATCCATCATTCTAAGGCTCGAAAGATCCTCAAGACACAGAGTGTTGGTTGAAAAATATTGAGATGATTTTTGAGTAATTAGAAACACCAAAATCTATAATGGTAAAATATGATACCTTCAATCTTGAAGGGACTATAAGAAGGTAGTGATATTTTATTGTTAGATTGAATTATTAGAAAGTATTAAAGAACAAAGACTTCAGAGATCATTTCATGGAGTAGTATTATCTGGATTAAATGGATTTGGATATGTCTATTAATCTTCTTAACCTTGTATAGGATTATAAAATTTTGAATCAGTATACAAACCTATTTGTTGAATGTTTTCAGTTTTCCCCTGAGGTAGTGATGAATGAGAAGCTTAAGCCTTAAATATTTGATATGGGACTTTGAAATCATATTAGATCTTAGGTTTTCATGTTGAATATCACTTTTTATTCATAAAATATGGATAGAGCATTTATGGTTGAGCTTGAACTATATTGTATGTCATGGTTGAAGGGATTTCCTCCTACTCGAAGTGGTAGTTTCTTTAGTACCTTTAAAGAAAATAGGAATAATTGTGAGAATTTTTGTGGATCTCTATAGTAGAAATTATCCATAAATTATGGAAATTATATAAGTATCCCTTTGACTTTATTTGAATGTGTTAATGTTAGGAAATTGAAATTATTTTTTACTAATAAATTGAAGGTCTTCTGTTTATATGGTCACTCAGGCCACTAGAAGAAGTTTTTTCAGGTATTTACAGCCTCTCACAGTAGTACAAACTCATCCACAACTAAAGGTATTTTGTTTCAATCAAATTCATTAAGAACTAATGTGATTAATCCATAATAATTTTGAATAAATATTCATCACATAGTGGATGATTCTCGAGAGGATGTTGATGTAGGTCCAATGATTGTAAGAGTTACAATCACTATAAATTTATCTTTAGTTATTTCTTTATTTGATACTAGTGAATCTCATTTATTCATATTGACTCATGTTGTGAACCTGTTAAATCTTCCTATGGATAATAGGTATTATTTTATAGATATTTCTGCACCCCTCAGAATAAAAATAGACCAGGGACTATGACTCCCCTCTTGTGACATTTTTTAATCATATATTGAGATCACCTAGAATTTTCTATTTCTCAATATAAAACCCTTAAATTTAATTATCATGATGTATTAGATAATTTATCATAAAACCCAGATTGATTACTACCTTTGAAGGGACTCCTTTTTTTACCCTAATGAGGTGTTCTATTTATTCCATAGGGAATGGAACCTAAGGTCATGTATAGATCTAACGCCACTTCTAGATATGGTAAGAGTGACATTTGTTTTTTTTCTTTTGATCAACAGTAATATTATTTCGGTGGTGATCTTCCTCCTATGGTCATCAATAATTCTGACATATTTCCATCTGAATTTTCTAGCATTCCACTTTTATGGAAAGAAAAGTTATCTATTGACTTATTATATAGTAACCAGCTTATCCCAATTCATTTTTTTAGTATATAATAGATGAATTAAAAAATTTAAAGAGCCAGTTGGATGATTTTCTGAAGAAAGGTGTTAGACAACCGAGTATTTATCCTTGGGAGGAACCCATCCATTTTGAGAAGATGGATAGTGGAACACTGTGCATTTAAATTGATTATAGAAAACACAATTGATATGTAGTAAAAAAAGTAATCATTACCTCATATTGATGATTTATTTATTTAGTTGAAAGGGGAAAAGTGGTTCTCAAATATTGATCTTTGATCTAGTTATCACTAACTTAGAATCAAGGAATCTAATATTCTGAAGACCTCCTTTAGGAGTAAGTGTGGCCATTATTATTACCTTGTAATTCCTTTTCATTTGACCAACTCTCTAACTATTTTTATGGCACTGATGAATAGATTATTACTCAAGTATATTGATTTGTTCATCATGATGTTTTTTGATGACATATCTATTTTCTATATGACCAAGGAGGATCATGTTCATCATCTAAGAGTAGTTCAAGAAATTTTGTGACATCACTGACTTTATTCCAAGATATAAAATGTAATTTATATATTTTAAAAATGATTTTATTTGGACATGTGGTATCATAACACAGTATTTCAGTCGATCCTATGAAATTAAAGGCTATACTAAAATGGGATCAACCACATAATGTTTTTGAGATTAAAAGATTCTTGGAATTAGTGTGGTATTTAGAATAATCAATGATTTTGATTCTCTAATGAATGTTCCCACTCAGAAAGGAGTAAAGTTATTTTATGATTTAAAATATCAAAATTATATTGATGAGTTGAATTAATAATTGAATTTTATTACCAGTTTTTACTCTTATAGGGGATGTACTGGGCTATGTGATCTTTTTTCATGCACCAGTTTCAAGTTTAGTTTGTTTTGTTATGAAGGGTGATCACATGGTACCCTATGGTTCCCAACATCTTTAAACATAATAGAAGAATAATCTTACTCATGATCTCGAACTTGTAGTTGTGATTTATGCTCCTAATAGTTAGTAGTATTAACTTTTCAAAGAATGGTTTTCCATTTATTCTGATCAAAAAATATTGAGTTACAACTTCTCTAAAAAATATTTGAATCTTCGGTAGAGGGGTTGGGTGGAGTAGCTATTATATTCTGATTTGGGATTGTAGATCCCCGATAAGGGAAATGAAATCACTAGTTCTTTGAGAAGAAAATTTTTAACCCATTCCATTAATGATTTTTCATAAGAGTGTGATTTTATGGATCTATTCATTAATATACATTTGTGAGTTTGGGGTGATGATACTCAAATAATTTTTGAAGGAATTAAATTAATGTCCTCTCTTATCAAGTCAGTTCTTCAGGAGAAATATTATGACAATGAGTTATGTGTAATTAAAGACTCTATTTATATTTGGGGGAATAAGCGGGTGGTTTTTATCTTCAGAGGGTATCTTGTGCATTGATACCAAGTATATAATAATTTTAACAACTAATAATTATGTATGGGGGATTTCCCTAGTTCTTAGTATTAGTACATCCTAACTCCATAAAGATATTATATGATATTTTATAGAAATTATGATTTCCATGTATTATACGAGGCATCACTAAATTTGTTTCTCATTATTATACATGTTATCAGGTCAAGGCTAAGAACAAAAAACCTTTAGGTTTTCTTTATCCCCTTCCCATGATGACTTGGAAGTGAGATGATATTTTTATAGAATTCATGGTTGGTTTTCTTTATACTCATTAAGAGAATAATTTGATATAATTATTGATCTATCAACTAACCTTATTGTCTTAGTTTATTTTTATTCAAGGTAAAACCAAATTTGAGTACTTGGGAATTTTTATGTGTTAGATTTCACCATACTTCATAGAGTTCCATCAATTATATTTTTTGATAGAAACCTTCTTTTTACTTCTCGTTTTTTGGAGAGCCCTCCATGAGGTGATGGGATCTCAGGTTATATTATGCACAGCATATCATCCACAAATGGATGGTTAGAAAGAATGAGTTATACAAATCATGGAGTACATGCTTCGTGTTTGTGTTCATGACTTTGGTAGGGCCTGTTATAGCCACTTGGGACTGGTAGGGTTTTCCTATAACAAAAAATACAATTCATCCAGTGATATGGAACCCTTTTAGGCCTTGTATGGTGACCCGTGTAAATATCTTATATTGGTTGGAGATTGGTGAAGTGTCCCTAGTTTGGTCTAGTTTTGTCCAAGAGATAAAAACAAAGATTGAGCAGATTCAACAAAGACTGATGATCGTGTAGAGCCATTATAAATATTATTCCATTCATCACTTACTCCCATTAGATTTTTCAGTTGGGGACTAGGTTTTTTTATATTATCACCTCAATTAGATCACTAACATATTGGAAGATAGGGAAATTTTAAACCAAGTTATGTCGCACTATTTTAGTTTTTTGAATAGGTTGGTAGGGAGGATTAAAATTTGGAATTCCCACCTTAGTTGACATCGATTCATAATATCTTTCATGTTTCACATATCAAAAATTGTCTCTCTGGACCATATCATGTCTTGAGCTATGAGTTCCTTGGTGGAACATGATTTATCTATAACTGAGTATCTAGTGTGAATTTTTTATTCTAAGATGAAGGTTCTTCATGGTTGTACTATAAGTTTTTTTTGACTACTATAAAAGTATGATTTTGATTCACATGGTACTTGGGAGAATGAGTCACTTATTAGAGGCCAATGTCTTCATCGATTTGATATAGAGATTTTTTGGTAGGCATTTTAGGGATGTAATGTTTTTCGGTGGAAAGATTATAACATCATATTACTATTTTTAAGTACTTATAAAATATTTTTTTTGATCGCCCTTGGTTTGGGCGTTTTTTCATGGTATTTTTTGAGAAATTTTGAAAAACAATAAATTTTATAGTTGTACAAGATGATTTCATGATAAGAAAAAATCATGTGGTTCAACTTAGAAAAAAGTGTTTCATGTCATGAGGCACTGGAGGGTGTCACATGATTAGTATAAAACATAAATCCTCCCCCCTAAACAATGTATCTTGGGATAGTTACACCACATGGTTGGAGCACAGTTTATCAAACCATGTGGCTAAATCATGCGCCGATTTTCATAATCTCAGGGGAAGGTATAGGATCAGTGAATAGTTTTTCTAAACATGTGTACAAATCATGCATTTTTTTAGAATCCTAGTGAGGGAACACAAATAGTAAAAACCATGCATCCTAACCCATTAAAATGGGTGAATGGATTTTTAATCCCCTGAAAATTTTAATTAAAATACCAAACCCCATTTATATAATTTCTAAACAACACTTAATGTAACACCCCAGGTAAATAAAGAATATGACATTTTTATATTTATCCCTATTTGTGAATAAAATGTTAACATTAATTTAAAGGTAACGCTATGCTCGATGGCTTACCCAATACGCAACAATGAGTTCCTTTGAAATATTACGTTGCACTCTAATAATAAAATAATTTTATTTTAAATGGTAGGTAACACCTAGCCGTTGTAATGACGGGAATGAAAAGAACTAACTAAAAACTTTTTATATATGTTTTTAAAATATTTTTACTTTTTAAAATAAATGTTAGAGGATTAAAAATTCGAATGAATCCAATTTTAAGCGTAAACATTCTAATATTTTTTAAAAGGTCGATTAACCGCCTTTTGATGGAAAACCTCTTTTAAATCCACTTTTTGACAATTTTATGTGTTATATTTGACAAAATAAAATTCTTTTTTAAATTCAGGACATCAAAATTTACTTTGTGTAAATTTTTGGCATTTTTACGATAAAGTTCATTTTTAATGAATAAGTGAAAAATGTTGTATTTTTATTCAAAACCTCTTTTTTATCTAATTTATTTATATGATTATATCATCTTTTGAATTGGTTTTAAAGTAAAATTAGAATATATTTTTACCATTTAATCCAATGGTGGTCATTGGAATTAATTTCACTTTGAAATTGGACTTAAACTAGTGTCAGTCTTTTGATATATATTGTTTCATAAAAACATGATATTTGTTCTGACAGCGGGAATTAATTATTAAATTAATTAATGTAACTTATATGTTTTTAATTTTTTAAAATAGACATCATTTTTTAATTCTAAATATCAAATATATCTTAGGGTGAATTTTTGTTATTTTTCTAAAAAACATCAATTTTTTATGAATAGTGAAACCACTAAGTGGTAATTTAAAAACTGATTTTTCGTTTAGATGAAACTTTACCACTTCTGTGATTTGAATTTAAAAAATATGACATACATGGTTGTCATTAGGATGTAAAATGTGGTTCAATGGGATTAAAATAATTTTTTTGTGAATAGTAACTTTTAAGTTTTATTAATCGCAATTAAAGGTAATTAGTGTAATTTAAAGTAAAGATAATGTTATAATAATATGAAATGACCTTGACACATGTCCTACCCTTATTTTATGAGTCATGGACGACCAATACATTCCATGGGTCAACTTGGGGACCCCATGGATCTACTTTGGTAGGAAAATTACATTAATAACTTTTTATTTAAAGTTAAAATTAAAATGTCAGAAACATGTGTTGTTTTACAAAAACAATTTTTACATGGGGTTATACAAGTCATATTTTTAACTATAAATATTCATTATAAAGATAATAATATTTCCTGAATCATGATTTTTTTTTATAATTTTTAGACATTAAATAAATTAAATTATTTATGACCCCATGATGATGCAGCGATTACCTCATTATTTAACGATTCAAATAAAATGAAATGATAATGTAAAATCTAATACCTACACTAGTAAAAAACATATTGGATGTGTTTATTTCAAACTATTATCACCTTATCCTCGAAATATATAATTGTGGGACCTTTAAAATCCGAAAATCATTTTATAATAATGTTACTTTTCAAGACTTTCCAAGAGTGCCCCTCCTTTTCTCTTATAAAAGGCCCCCACCTCTACCACCTTAACCACACCTCTCAAGCCTTTGGCTCAGCCAAAACCTGCCCATTTTGTCTCTCCACATCCCTTTATTACTCCTAGAGACCTCAATTTTTGCATAAGTCTTTCCAAGGAATCCTTTGAGCTCAAATCAAAAAGAGTTACCTGATTTAAAGGTAGTGTCTTCTCTTGTGTTCTTATGTTATATTTTGCTTCTCCAACCCCCTAAACTCTTTTTATTCAATTATTTTGTAACAACACCAGTACCTTCAATATACTAGGATTTTGTTATGAGAATTATTAGAGATACACCTACACACACCTTCGTCTAATGGTTAAAGAACATACTATTTCTGTGGTTGGCGATTTTCTGCCTCACGAAATGATGATTGTTCAATATTCTTTTATCACCTTCAAAGGTGGCCATAATTATGTCACTATATTTTATATATGATATTTATGTTATTTATGTTTACTATATTCTTCTGTATTTTATATTTAAAACATACATTTATTCTTTGCATGTTGTGCAAATGCGATAATTTCATATGAGGAAGTGTGGACTACCGCCCCCTCAAGTGATGTGACTCATTCATGAAATACATGGAATGTATAAAGAATGAAATTAATGAACATATGTGACCTATATAACATATATATTATACTGGAATTATAATATATATATATCTCATTTATTTTTAATTCCATTAATATGACAAAAAAATGAAAGTAGCGTTCATGCGTACGTACGGCCTACCGTCTCCATGAATGGTGCTTTTCATTTTTTATCTCCAAATGTTATGGAATAGTATAAAATTAATATGTAATAGATATATATATGATATTTTAATCATTAATACTATTCTGTAAATGACTTACTTATAACTACATGGGTAATCATTTTCAAACAAGTTCATTTTTTTACTCATGTACAAAACATCGACAAAAACGTCTGATATGAACTAACATTATTAAACAATTATTATAACATTATAATATGTGATATTAACTGAATAATAATCTTTAAATTAGTTCCTTAAGCAATTATACATTGACCAAAGTTTATTATTCAGGAATATAATGAAACGAACAAGACAAGTCATACTTGAGGTAAGAGATCCAACCTCTCTCTTTCTTTTTAAGTACTCTCCTCTATGTCACTTATTTTAAACTCCTATTTGTTATGTTGAGGGATGTTATTTTATATTCATCTTTCTGTACATTTTATGTTAATATGATGAGAGAACCTATTTGATCTCATCAATCCATTTTTGGAAGTTTTAAGTGGCGTCGTTAGGCTGCCGAGTTTTCGTAAGGGATTTTTCATCTCACTTTTATTTCCGTGAGATTTACGCTACATTTGCCACCATTTTCTTTTAGTGGTATATGTACTGCCCATTATTCTACCCTTTGTGTAATATAATTTTGTTTATGTGTATCTACATAAATTTTTTATTGTCCTTCTTCCATGGGGTTTACGTTTCGAAAGTTACCCAAATCGGTAAGGGGACCTTTCACCCTCCTCTTTTTAAAAGACTTCTTTTGTTATGTCTTTTAATTTACATATTATTATGTAGGGATATGTTATTATATATCCTTATGGATGTAAAATTTATTTCCAAGTGATGATATACCCTTTTTTCTCTCATCAACTCATTTTCTGAATTTTAAAGTGGCACCGTTAGGCTGTCGAAATTTTACAAGGAAACTTCTTAACCCAATTTCAATTTCTTTGGGTTCAACTTATAGTTATTGATTATTTCATCCTATGAATATGTGTGAATGCCCTATGATAGTTTTAAACTTAATATCCACTTATATTTGGTGTATGTATATTTTTCACACATAATTATGAGATTTATTTATCCTTAATTTAAGGATACCTTCTTTATAAGGGATTTTATCTCATTTTGCATTTCTATTGAGACTTAATTGTTGTTATGCACCAATTCACTATTATATGGTGTATATACTGTCCTTTAACATATCATATCATGAATCCTTTTATTCTCATGATATTGTAAAGTTATGAATAAATGTTATTCCTCAATTATTTGTTTTCAAGTGTCTCTCATTTTGTTAAAAACACTTTAACTAAAATATCATTTTAAATGTTTTAATGATTTATTCTTATAAATATTTTTCATTAATATCCATGTTTTAAATATAATTTTAAGGATTTATTTATATGGATATTAATGGTTTAAAATGTTAAAATCTTCAAAGTGGTATGGGATACTTTGATTAAAAAATATCCTTATTTAATGTTTTAAATGGTTTTGAAAATGGTTTTTAGAATGGATTCATTATTTCAATATCTTAAAATGTTGTAGTGTTATTGAAATGAGGGAATGTTATCTTTCCTTGGTTCTTAAGTTTGGTGCTATGATTATGTTATGGTTCTTAGGAATTTTTTATGAAGACGGGTGGTTCCGTGATTAACTAAGGGCGGGTGAGCCCGATATAGCTCTCTAATGCATTGGATAACGTGAAGGGGTTAAACGCTAAGTTTTCTCTGAAGAGATTTAGGGAATATATTGTGATGGGTATTCCAAACGTAACTATGAGGGTTACTCCCTATGTAAGAATGTTATGAATGCCTCAAGTTACCTTTATACCTTATGATTTATATGAGTTATTCGTAAATCTTATTATTTCATGAGGTATGTTAAATTGCTTATGCTTTATGAGTAAAGTATGATTTTATTGATTCTTATGTATACATGGACTAATTTTTTCTTTCCGTATTATTATAACCCTTACTGAGCTTTTTATGCTCATCCCAAGTTTTTTTGAAATGTTTTTCACAGGACCTAAAGTTGAATAGGGTTAAGGATGGGATCAACGAAATGGCAGGCTATCTAAAACAAGGAACTAGACATGACTCTTTTGTTCAAGATTTTTTATTTTTGTGAAAAAAATGGAAGTTGAGTAGATGTGTCTACTTTGTAACTTTTGAGATGTTATAGTTATGTCTTAATTCTCTCAAACTCTAAACCTAAAAATATCCTCAATGTGAATTATTCATTTAATTCAATAATAAGTAATGTTTAAGGCTGGGTCCTTATACTTAATCAATCCTATTTAAACTTTTTTAGTTTTGGAACCTTTTAAAAGAGTATTTTGTCTTATAAAACCCATGTCCAATCAGATTGAATTATTAATTCATGCACTTGATTCCTCTATAATAAGTGTTTCTCCTTGATTTCGAATCCTCCTTTTCTTCTCTTATCTCCTTATTTTATACTGGTGTATTCTCATGTTTTTTATAGATATAAACTTGGATTTGAAGGTTTTTAGTTCGGGGTAAATTCTCCTGATCTTTCTCAACTACAAATCTCTAATAGATGTAGCCATTTAGGGTGATTTATTGATCATGTCATTTAAGGTAGGTGTTTTTTTAAGGATTTTAATATAATTTAAACCATTATTGATATCTATATTTAAAATTTATTTTAAATTGATCTACTTTAGTTGATTATATTTTATATTTGATTTAAAAATTAATGAAATTGCGAAATAAACCCCTTTTCTAAAGACTCTGGTAAATAGGGTGGATTTTGAGAAAATTATGGCTTGAAATGAAAATTATTTTATGAAATGATTTGATATTTATTCTTGAGTAAAATAGATTAAAATTTAAGATGATATTAAAAATAATGAATTTGATGAAAAAAATAAGATTTGTTTTTTAAATTAAAATGGAATGTTGAAACTTGAAATTGGTAAATTTAACTATGAATGATGATTTAAAATAAATTGAATAGATTTTAAATTTATTTATTGATTTATTGAATCACATGTGATCCTATGTAATTAGTGAGTGACTAGGATGATCATGCTAAGATTCGAACACCCTATCAATGGATTGGTGATGAAAACTATAACCACAACTCATTCTACAATATTTTTCCTTGATGGGGTATTGATTGAGTCCATCCAAATGGGTTGAGACTTTGGTAAGGGTTAACATTCCTTAATCTATGATTACTGACTGAGTAATGTGATGATCTTATATATGAACTAACAAACCTCAAGGATTATGACTGTGTTACTTTATTTTATTTTATTATTATATGCTAGTGATTACAAAACTACTTTACTAATGCCCTTGATTTATGAAAATGTTCATTTAAGAATGTTTTGATAAATTTTCCATCTTCTCAATTTGAAATTATATTTGATTGATGAATGTGAAAAAAAAAATTGACATTCATTTCCTTTATTTAAAACTGAAGAATGACTAGTTTTTTTTTGTTGGAATTTCTCATTGAATATTTTATGAAATCTTACTAAGATATTTTTTATCAAACCCTAACTTAGACTTTGGGAATTTATATATTATTTTATTCTAGTTCTAGGAATTGTAAAAGTTCTACTTTGTGGTGGTGGGTGTGCTTGATTCATAGAATTTGGGGTGAAGATGATTGCTGGTGGAGCTACGATCCACTCATTACATGGATTTTCTTAGTTTTCATATTTTTTTATATTGTTTCATTTAATTTTTAAATTGTTCCTTTTGATATATATATTTCTAATTATAGTACTTTTATCCTTGAGGATTATTTAACATATCAACTATTTTTTTATTTTTATTTCATTTCACTATATTTATTGTTTATTTTTATTGTGGAAAAAATCATTCCCTTTAACTTTTGATGATGATAGAGGCTTGTTTCTATACCATGGGAATCTATAATTTCCTTTGGGTTTTTTTAGTACCAACTCATGTGCTGA
Organism: Viscum album; assembly: GCA_963277665.1. Taxonomy (NCBI): domain Eukaryota; kingdom Viridiplantae; phylum Streptophyta; class Magnoliopsida; order Santalales; family Viscaceae; genus Viscum; species Viscum album. The sequence goes on from OY728146.1 coordinate 931,696,988, forward strand.
TGTAGCAAGTTATTTGGGTTAGTTCATGATTAATAATGATTTAAGTTTTTTAATGAAGAAATCTTATTTCATAGATCATGTAATTTCATCCTGGAAATTTATTTAAGAAGAATGTTTTCAAAGTAAGATGGATACTATTAAACCAACGAGACTGGATCCATTTTTAAGTGTTTATACCAGTTTTAAGAACTCCACATCAAGAGTAATTTTCTACACTACAAAGAAGTAGGGTAATATTTTCCATATTAATGGAATTTTAAGGACCTCTATACTATGAAGGAGTACCACATTGAAATGGACGTTAAGTGATTCACTTATGCCATGGAAGTAAGACCAAAATGTATAGTATATGATTTATTGGTATTTCATGTCTCTAGAATTATGATTGAGCCTACACCATAAGGATGTAACACGTTATAAGAAGTCATCTCATTCCACAAAACATGATTCCATGATACAAAGAATTATTTTAATTTATTTTTATGTATTTGGACTTTTTAATAGCACCAAACCATTATAACACATCACACTGTAATATATCTAAGTAGTCAAAAATAATTATTTTGAACTACTATGTTCTTCTTCAAAGGGGATGTTATGCCATAATGATGGAAAATAGGCATTTCAAATAGTATTGATGACTTGGCTTTGTTTGAGGGGTTTTATGGTTATTCTTTCCAATTATAATAACCAATTATGATTCTTAAGGTGGAGATTCATAGAAATATGACCCAAATGACGTACTCAAAGAAGATGATTTGTATTTGAATTGTTAATTTAAATACGAACTAGAAAAAAAGTGAATCTGTTGTAGATCTAAAAAATATACAAATTGAGTTATAAGAATAAAAATAAATAAAGAAGAGAAGATATGATGTTCTAGATATGTGAAAAAAAATATTCTATGATTATCCAACTTAGATTAAACAAAGAATGATCAGAAGATCAAAGAGGTCCTATACTTTTGTCTTCCATAAAAAGTGAATAAGTACCTTATCCCAATAAAAGTTGAAAGATAAAGTTGTTCTTTTTTTATGTTTCAAAAGTATAGAAGAAGTGAAAAAAACTCATAACAATCAAAAAATTAGAGTAATTATATTTTCCTGAAGACTATTCAGTTGTTAAGAACATTTATCTTTATAAAGTGTTTCATGCATTTGTGTTTTGGATACACCAAATAATTTTTGGGTGACATTTAAGCTGGATTTTCAATGTTATACGCTACTTTTTTGTACTCACATGACGATTCTAGTTGGTATTGTGATCCTAGAGAAATATATATCACATTAAAGACTACGCATCTCACATTGAGAGTTGGACAATGTAAATATACTTTGCTCCATCATATTGGTGTTAATAATGGAGTGAAGTTAGTTTATGTTACTACACTTTAAGAATTGAATAATATTGTTTTTTAAAGGAATATAAAATAAATTTTGATCACTGATTCACCTCCTATATCAATGATATCATACTTATCTTATAGGTGGATTCACAGGCATGATTTCCTGGTAACATTTTAAATATGGGAGAAAGGACCAAAAGTAAGGATGATTGAACAGGAAGTTTACATTTAGAAGCTATAAACAATTAAAAATAGCATTAGACCAACTATATAGGGAATTTTGTAAGATCCATTCAAAATATACATAATTAAAATAGGCTAAGTTGTCAGGAATATAAGTGTAATCTGTATTTTATTGGATTGTAAGAGATGTACAGCTAGCCATAGGAGTCACTTAGTATTATAGAGTATAATTTTAGAAATGAATGGTATTAATTAGAGTAATTTTAATTTTTTAATCATTTTACCCTAAAAATTAGAGTTAATAGAGGTGTAGAATGAAATTTTGGAAAAGTATGGCAACATTAGAGTCAAATTATAGATCATAAGAGTCAATTTCATTACTAAGTAAAATTTTAGAGTAAATACATTTATGCATGAAAAATAAAAAATAAAATTTCCCAAAACTAAATCATAAGCTTCCCATTGAATAATTCTATTCCTCTGAACTATCAAAATTAGTTAATTCCCCCCTAAATATTCCATGTAATACCCATATATCTTTGAATGGAGATAATTATCATCATATGATAGAGGATCTAAGAAGATATATGAGATGATATGACATATATAAATCATCACCCTTAGGCTATACTCATAGAATTTCGTAAAAAATAAATCTATGGAAATGAAGCTCTACATTGAAATACCTAAAGGAAAAAAGAACAAGAATCAATTGTATGTATTTCATGCCATCCTCATGGGGGAGATCAAGTCAACATTAACTCATGAAATCTATCTCAGATATGGATATCCCCAAACATTCACATTTTTCCTATAAAAATGGATGAAACTCACTATAGAGAGGGTCAACTATTGATCATTATATTTTTTTCTTTTTAATTTATTTTTCTTTCTTCAATAATGGCACACTAGAACAATTTTTTCAATCCAAGGGGACATTCCCACACCAAGTTAATGTATTCTTGAAATTAATTACTTTATATTATCTTGATTGATCTTAATGGAATGGATTTTTATTGTATAAAGAAGAATATTTGTACAACTTATTTTATTTTTACTCTTTCTAGTCATCTTCAAGAATTTCACACTTAGGCACCTAAGACCAACTACATTTCAAATATGGTGAATTCATGTGGGGTTGAATTTAGGAGTGATAATATAATTCTAATTACTAGGCTATGTAAGCTCAAGGATTCCAGTAATTATTTCTCATCAATATTTAAACTAAAAATTTTGGGAGAATATAATTATTTGAGGTTTCATCTGGTTAATGAGAGATTCAGAGAGTTTAAATTGAGTGATTCATAATTTAAAAGGTAAGGTGATGGATTGAATTAAGTGACACCACTATTTTAAATATCAATATAAAATACTATTTTTCTTATATTAAAATACACATAAAAAAAATTATTTCTGTTCTATTCCCAACCAAACCCACACATAAAAAATAAAGAAAAAATTGAAAATACATCTTCTTTGAAGAAAACCTGATTCATAATACATTTAATTTCCAAGGATTATAATTTTTTGTTATGGGGCCAATAAAAATTGTTTCATCAACCATACACAATTTTCTAAGAGTATAATATTCTTAAAGTTTTATTTAGTTTGAAAGGTATTTTTATACCTGACTAGGATTGGTTCAGATCAAATTTTTAAATTTCATTCACAGGTAGAGACCTTATTTCATAGAATCCAAAAAATATGAATTATAATGAATTTGGATAGAGATTTTTTCACCATTCCATTAATAGATACCCTATCCTATTCTACTTTATCTAGATTCTTTATAGGGAGAGATAATATGGTATAAAACTTAGCCTAATTAAACCAAACTCATAGTTAAAAATATGAAACTAATATCAATAATCAAAATAATAATTTGTTACAAAAAATAATCATTTTTACATTGAACATAAGAACAGTTTAACACCCATTTTATCCATGTTATGTGGATTGGTAGTAAAATACCCGAACATTCATAAGAAAGCGTTTTGAAATGTTTGATACATATTCAAAAAAAATATGTGTGTTATAAAATCATAATAGTTATAAGGCCATTTAATAAAATCTATAAGTCTTAATAAAAAAGAACACACAACTTATATCTTAGAGAGATTACAAGATATGAAAATCCCTAGAAATCCTTCCTCTGTAATTTTTTTATGCATTAACTAGTACCCAACTAAAGAAATAGATATGTGGGATTATAAAATATATTTTAGATATTTTAAAATTATTATTGGGTGAGGTTAGAAAAGGTAACTGTATTCTTTCCACATCAACCCTTTGAGGATCATCTCTTCTTTGTGTTTTTCAAACAAGGATTAAGGAAAATTGATCAAAACCTTAAATATTATTCCTAAAAAATATCCATAATAGAAAAAAAAACCTCTAAGTATATATATTTAATTTATAAGACCTCAAATAACTATCAACAATTATATACATTTATTTTTGATGCTTTCGTCAGGGCACGCATGTCTGTCTCATTTGGTGGGATGGTGGCGCTGTCTGTTGCCCCGCATTCCTACTTTCCAAAGGTGGGTGGAATCTTCTCCTTGTTCAAGGATGTTTTCTCCATGATCAAAATATGATGATGGTGTGTCGGTTCTTCCTTCCATGGATTCCTCCTTGGAACTCGTCACCTAGTCCAGGTCTCCTATATGGACTTAAGACGTTGTTCGTGAAACTCTTCCTAGTGCCATATCGTTATGGACACCAGTTAATTACACTACTTCTACAGGGACATTCCAAAGGGTCTGGTTAGGGCAGTAACCTTCAGTTAGGGGAGTAGTCACGTTGGACATCACTAGTGTGTATGGATGTTGGGACATTGGCACGTCTCGGTTTCATCCCCTTATTATAGGGATTCTCGAGGGCACGGAAGACCGAGGCATCCCGTATCAAATGCGAGGAATCAAATGTCATAGGCATGTTTCTGAGTTTTTCCTCATCTTCCCATGTTTAACACATGGAATTCCGCATGTTTAACGTCCAACGGAGATGGATTAAACTGATTAGAACACTAACTAAAGTGAATCAGATGGGTGCAACCACTTGAGGGAACACTGATGTTAGGTCCAATGTGTGTCTAGCTCACCAATTATTATTAAGGGGAATGGATTATGAGGTGGCATAATCCCACTGGGATGTGGCGGCACATGTAAGAATCAGGATGGATAATGGGAGGTTCAATTAAGTAGATTGATAATGAGATGGAGTCGCCCTGGGGACGACGGTGGTGTTGGGATTGAGTCTCAAAGAGGCTTCTTATGTATCCTTGAGGTAGGGAATCAAATTCCACATAGTTCATCTAATGATGACTTGCTGATGATTTGGCGTTTCAACGGCTTACCACTGAATAGAGTCATAATGGATTACCACTGAATGGGATCACAACGGCTTACCACTGGATGGGGTTACAGCAATTTACCACTATATAGGGTCACAACGGCTTATCGCTAGATGGGGTCAAAACGGCTTACAGATGGATGGTGTCACAATGGCTTACTGCTGATTGAGGTCCACAGTTTGATGTCATGCAGGATGGGGGAAAACTGACGTGAAGGGGGTCAGAGCAACTGGTGTTGGGCTTGAACCTCAGGGAAGCTTCCTACGTACCTTACATCGGCAAGGATCAAAGTCCACATAGTTCAGAATTTTTTGGTGAACTGACATGAAGATGGTCGGGAAGACTGGGTGTTGGGCTTGAACCTCAGGGAGGCTTCCTACATACCTTTCCTTGGCAAGGATCAAATACTACATAGTTCATGTGGTCGGAACCAACATGAAGGGGGTCGAAACCACTGGGTGTTGGGCTTGAACCTCAGGGAGGCTTCCTACGTATCTTTCCTTGGCAGGGATCAAAATCCTCGTAGTTCGTAATGGTGTGTGGGGCTTACACTCTAGGCTTCCCAAGGTGTTGGTGAACCAACGTGAAGGGGGTCAGAGTGACCAATGGTTGTTGGGCTTGAACCTCAGGGAGGCTTCTAACATACCTTGCCTTGGAAAAGATCAAAGACCACATAGTTCAGGATGGGGGTTGGGGATTACACTCTAGGATTCCCAAGGTGTTGGTGAACTAACATGAAGGGGGTCGGATCGACTAACAGGTTGTGGGATTGAACCTCAGGGAGGCTTCCTATGTACCTTTCCTTGGCAAGGATCAAAGTCCTCATAGTTCAGGTTGCTGGTTGGGACTTACACTCTAGGTTGGCCAAGGTGTTGGTGAACCGACCTGAATGTGGTCGGAGCGACTAATGAGTGGTGGTCTTGAACCTCAGGGAGGCATCCTACGTACCTCTCCTTGGAAACGATCAAAGACCTCGTAGTTTGGAATGGTGTGTCGAGATTACGCTCTAGGCTGCCTAGAGAGGATGTCAAGGTTGATGCTAACTCTAATCCCATGTGAGTCATGCTCAGTGTGTGAAATAATAGACAGCAAAGACCTGATGATCACGTCGTGAAAGGTGCGTCCTTGGGAAGGGGATTGGGTCTTACACATGGTTAGTATCCCAAAGAGGAAACAAGGGATTATGCATGGTTAGTGGCCCGAAGAGGTTGGGAATTACTCTATTATAGAGGCCTGATTGGTCATAAAGCCCAGCGAGAGAGGTATTCGGCATAGAATAGAAAGAAGCATTGTTCCCCATCACACCCTTTTCTCACCTGGGGCACTAAAAAAGAAAGGAGGAGGAACGTTGTTACCTCCTACGTGAAATTATAGGGGCTTACACCAAGGTGGTTTCCCTTCCCCTCTGACAGGTGCCACCCCAGAAAATAGGATCTAATTCCATGTGAGGAATGACCTCACTGCCATGGAGACCTGTGGGCGTGCAGAACGCCCATGGTGGGGGAACCCCGCGTGCGAGGCACGGGGAGAGGTCACAGTTTAACGTCATGTGCTGAGGATGATGGTGCTTGGCATTTTAAATTCTTGCAGCTCGGACGAGTTGGGTTCATTCTACACCCCTAGGAATTACATAACTAGTACCCTATGTAACTTGGTGAAGGGAATACACCTGAAATGCCTTGTTGAGGGGGTGTTATGGAGCGAACCATTGAGGGGTCCACGTTAGCATGGCTATGCGAAGAATCAATAGCAGTTAGCGTACCTATGCAAAGAAGCATGAGGTGTAGAAACACAATAGGCAGTATCGTCCAAGGGACTTTGAAGTTACTTCGTACGAGCCCAGAGGGTATTATGAGAAAAGAGTGTATGATGAAGGTGTTTTGGGTGCGGGAGGCACCCTAAAATGATGCTCAGAGGAGAGACATCACAGGCTCACAAGGAGGGAGGCTTGCGCGCAAAAGGAACAGTTGCGGGAAAAATCGCGGGGCCGGTGCAGAATTGAGCTTCTTGCATGAAAAAGGCTAGGGCAGTGCACAATTGGCCTGCATGAATGAAAAAGGCTAGGCAGGGCGCAATTGGGTTACGTGCGCGAAAAAGGCTTGTGCAGCACGCAATCATCCTGCGTGCGCGAAAAAGGCCAGGGCGGTGCGCAATTGGGCTACATGCGTGAAAAGGGCTAGGGCGGCATGCAATTGGAGAACCTGTGTGGAAAAGGCCATAGTGGCACACAATTTGGGAACCGGTGCATAAAATTCCGGGTTGGTACGCAATTGGGCGGCATGCGCGAAAAAGGACGGGGCGGCATGCAATTGAGGAACCTGATCGGAAAAGGATGGCGCGCAATTGGAAGGAATTGTGCATAGGAGAAAGGATTGTGCGCAATTGGATGGAATTGCATGCATTGGACGGGACTCGATGGGATTTGGCCGAGGATTAAGCCCAAGTGGTCTCACGCAAAGGTGGACCCTGGAGACTTGTCGCAAAAAACCCCGTACCTGAAAGCCATATTTTGCGCATGGGATAGGGGGATTTCACGTTGGGGAGATAGTTTGGATTCTTCAGCCCCGAAATTCAAAGGTTAGACCTTCTATTTATAGGCGCTTGGGGTCGCGGATCCCCTTGTAAAATGGGCCCGCACAAAAATTTGCACACCGATGTCGGAAGCGTGCAACTTCAACCATGAGGGGTGGCTGCGCACAAATTTCCACTCCCGCGGTCGGGGCGTGGAATATTTCCACTCCCTCAAGGAAAAAATTCACGGATCCCATGGTTTTTCGCATGATAGACATTTTTTAGTACAACTCCAAAAAAATTTCACGCGGCCCCTCTGGGCCCCCCGGAATGGATCCCCGCATCCAAATATGGCTTCACTATGTTGTGCCTAACCCTCCTTCAGCACTTGAGCATTTTCTTTTTCAACATCTACAAATTCCCCCCCATGGAATCGGAGTGGCGAGGGGACACAAAGGTCAAATTCCAAGGGAAACGCCAAGATGCAGAACTCCCTCGGACCCACATGCACTAAAACTAGAGCGGAACGTAAAACCGATGAGTGGCGCATAAAACTGATGAGTGGCGCATAATCCACTTTTCACGCGTGTGTGAAAACACAACTCTGTGCCTATAAAATCCTTCATGGGTACCTCATCCATATTTATTTTTTGCACGCGACAAGCCTTGATCTCTCGCGCGCGAAAAATTTTTACGGACTTGCACTAAAAATCGTCCCGGTCGCGCGTAATTCCCCGACTTCAGTTGTCGTTTTATGCACAGAACCAGGATTTTTCATATTGACATCTGTTTTTCACACTGAGCCCTAATTTTTCATTCCAACCATGATTTTTTTGTGCCAACCTCTGATATTTCGCGTGGACTCCCTGAGACTGTATCGGAAGAAGATGGTTGCTAATCGGGCTGACACTGAGAGAGAGGCTGCTTTTGCCGCTCGAAGGGCGGATATGGTTGCCAACCAAGAGGTACATGGTGCCTGAAGAATCATATCCAACAACCATACTCTCATCAACATGATCATCCTAGCCTAGAAGAAATACTCATTGTTCGACAACTTGCCGTTATGGGACTTCGGTATCTTGGAGGAGGTACCCATGCCAAGATTTGAAGTCGACACACCACGGTCATGGGTGACCCGTGAGGATGACCTACCTCCATATAATATCACCTAAAATGGATATCCTTGTAGGGAAACCAAACATATGGATGTTTACTTGATGAATCCTAGGACAAGAAAAATTTTGGGGAGTGACCCGGTTACGGAGGATTCTTCAGCCCTTTACGCAAGTACCTTCCTTTAGAGTGTTACTGAAGACACTAAAGTTTGGATATAGGATTGGGACCTGCGGTCTGGAGGAAATTTCATGAGTGAATGGGTATGGGTGTATTGGGTTTTCCAGACATGTGACCGGTTTGGGTCCGAACTGCGGCACATCAGTTTGTTCAAGGCAGTGTGGACGTCACAGTTTCATTTCTACCATCTACATGAGCTCAAGCCAGAGTTTTTTACTCATTAGACCCCCCATACCAATACCTTCCATATTTATCATGGGGAAGTTTTTATCAGCCTTTGGTACATTCATTTCATTCGGGGTATCCCTTTGGATGGGCACCAATACGATGAATTCCTCCTACCGAGGAACATCGGGGGAGACGGATCATGAACTCCTATGATGACATGGAACCTGTTGGAGCTGGATAAGGAGAGGCTGGGGTCAAGTATTTTTTGGAGGAAATTTCTTACAATAAATGGTTTATCTTTTTTCTGCAAAGAGATCTGAAAGTCAAGATGTCGGGTCGAGGGAGACGGTGTCCGAACGTGGCACAAAGGAGAAAAAGTAGATTGTACTGGAGGATACTGGAGGTGGGGGAATATCAGTCATGGGGATTCAGAAAAAATGAGATTCGGGAATTGAACATCGTGTATTCTAGATTTCTTGCAACATTCATGAGTGGGTGGCTCCTATCGGTGAGGGACACAAAGATAGGGGTTCATCCAGTGACCTTGGTGATGGATGGAATCATGGATGCAAACCAAAGGTTCAACCTGGGGGTCCCCAGGTAAGCTTTTCTTTACGCTATTTTGGGATGCATTTCGAGAGGGGTCATCTAGGAGGATCTGTGGTCCCTTCCAGATCTATTATGGTTGGGTCACGGCTCATTTTGGTGGGTATACCTTTCTTAACGCCATTCGTCTTCCGGGTAATCTCCTGCGACCTTCCTTGCTGAACATTGTCGGGGTCATGTCATTGACGGTCAATGAAAAATGGGGTCAGAATCTAGATTGGAAATCCTACCAACTTAACTTTTATCCCATTCCCCACCCCAACTGGCCAGATAATAGACAATGGTAAAGTCTCACTAGAGCAAAGAGAATACTTCCAGGGCATCAGAGGTGGGGTGCTTGTGGCCTGGATAAATGGGAAGATCTTCTATGAACCCTACGTTCTGTAAAGATTCTCCAAGCAGTTTTGATGCCTACAACTAAGGCTGAAGAATTTTTACACAGACGTCTGGGTATAAATCCACCCCTGCGTTCTCTGCCAAATGCGGCTGATGTTTACAACCCATGGCTTCAGCGACGTCATTACCTTTCCCCTAACTGGAGTTGATGATGACCTCTCAACCGAATATGCCAAACATTGGGCCATAGAATAAACTGAGGGACTTTTTCAGAAGGGTTTTCATCAACTCAAGGTAGCCAGTGTAGAACTTGGGTGGCGATAGAGCAAACAGGGTGTTGTCGGGGAGGAAAGTTTGGAAGCATGTCGGGAAACTGGGCTCGCATAGGTTGGGGCTTCAGTAGAAGGGACGTCGCATGGCGTGGTCGCGCCCTCATCGCCTCGGGGGAGAGGGGCTCACAGAGAAACCAGGGAACTCCCAGGGAAGTAGATAAGGTATTTTCTATAACCTTCTGATGAAAAAATCTTTCCATCTATGTGGTCGGCCTGGATGACCCTACGGCAGTCGATGGATACCGAAGACCTCTAGAAAAAGATAGTACGATATTGACTCCAGCTTTCAGAGGTTGGGATCAATTGTATTGACGACAAGGTGAGATTCCATTGTTGGAACGTATACTTGACGGCCATGGACATGTATGCATGCTATCGAGGTCGGTGTGAGGAACCATCCCTCCTGGTGAAGGTAATGCTAGGCCAGGGGCATGATCCAGACAAGATGTCGTCTGAGGATGGCGACAGCGATGAGGAGCTAGATGGAAGTGAGACAGAAGAGAAAGAGGCAAGAGGATAAGGTGAAGGAGAAGATGAGCATGAAGGTGGAGGGTCTCAGGGGGTGTCCCACCAAGGGAGACTTCGGGACAGTGGTGAGATCATTGGCTATGATATAGATATAACTGAGATACTAGAGGTACGTCTCTTCCCTTATCTATCCTTTCCCCATTCGTTTTGTTTTTTGTAACCCTCAATCATATCTCTTTATATTGTTTAGGGGAATATTGGTGTCGACCAAGAGTCTTCATCTGAAGGGGGGAGGCGCCAATAGAACAAGGTTGGGAGCTGACGCTATTTATTGAGCTAACGAGTGCAAAGGGATCCCCTACAATGTCAGCTCCTGTAGTGGCTAGAACCCTATAGGCTGACGCTTTTGGATCTTGTAAGTTCATTACTTCAAAACCGGTATTTACCACCGGAGAGCTCAGTTGATCAAGGTGTTCATTGTTTATGCAGTAATCACAGCCTTGGAAGCTTGTTGGGCTTCCGAATCCAGGTCATCCGTGATTGATTCAACGGAAAATGTGTCATCCAATTCAGGACACACTTCTCAAACCAATCCGACCCTGGTACTCATTGAGAAAACAGTGGTGGACATCAGTGGTACTAATGTCAGGTCAGGGCTGGAAGTCGACGAGGGAGATACCGAGACCGAGGTGAGAGGGGAAGGTCACCCGGGTGTTGAAGATCCTAACCCCTTGGGAGGAATACCCGAAATATACCCTACTGCTGTTCCCTTGGATACTTTCCCCGACTATCAGCCTGCAGATCCCGATGAGATAGATGATTGTGACTCAGAGGCGGCCGCGAAGAGCCAGATGACATGGCGCAAAGGATGGAAGTGTATCAAGTGATTTCTCGGTCATCCTCAGATAGAATGGCTAAAACGGATGGGATCTCTCCACACCTGGCTGTGCTTTCCTTATGCTAGAGGGGTGGATTCTCATCATCTTCATTTGACGGTCCGTGACTACATGGCCGAGAAGCTGCATGAGAGAAGCCGACACTCCAACATTGCTCAGTGTCAGAAAGAGTCGGGGAGTACCCAAGTGGTCCTGAAGGTGGAACAAGAGGTCTGACTCCTTGAAGAACAAACAAAAGAAAAGGAGGTATTCATTGCCAACTATTCCGAGCTTGTGGAGAAATTGAGGGCCCAGCTGGTGGACGCCCTAGAGAATCTAGTGAAAGCGGGTCACCAAATGACCAAAATTCAAACTGAACAAGCGCAAGAACATGCTAGGGAAAGTGCACTGCTCTCTGTGGCTGATGATGAAGAGAGGGTCCTCAGGGTGTGGGAAGAAATCCTAGAGGCCACAATTCAAAAGGTAGTGGTGCTGGAATGATCTATCCAAGATGTTGATTCTTAAGGACCTTGTTTTGGTCGAACTCATAAACTCATTTATCCTTACTACCTCTTCTTTTGAATTTCATGTATGGATAGATGTATGGATAGATTCATTGACTTTTTGATTTGGTTTAATGCATTCAATTACAATCCTGAAATAAGTAGCAGTCCATTCTTAAGCTCACATGGGTCGTACCCAGTGTGAAAAAACGAGGTATGTTCGCACTATTATTTCATTTTTAAATGTGGGAGTGTCAACCAGGCTTCGGGCACCTAAGGGGGGATTCTCAGGAAGATAAGAGGGAGACCTGATAGGAGAATGAAGCTCTCATAATAGCCAAATTACCATTTTCCCAGTGTGCTCTTGTGCCCGAACAGGGTAACCCTAGGGGCGCTGGAATAAATCCGAATAGGGGGAGATGGAAGGAGTGAATCAAAATACCCAAGATTCAAAACACTGTAGTGATGGAATGATAATTAAGATTTATTTTTGACTCTATTCAAAACACAACATCCTTATTGTGTTAGCCTGAAATGGGGATAACAAATGAGGGTTGGCCGCTGACCATGTTCTAAACACGGGGCATGACTCGAAATGTCATCCATTAGTCTTCCAGAACGTTGGCCTAGGATAGTAGGAAGGCCATAAGATGAGCATCCATACTGTAAGGGGTCCCTTTAGATGTTAAAGAGGACGAGGGTATGAATAAAGGGAAAACAAAGCATGGAAGGTGGAGTGGTGGTTTGTTCGAACAGAATCCAACACTCTTGAAAATACACCATTGTGGTGGACTCATCGGTCAGATAATGGATCATTCCATATTTTAGACAGGACCTCTCTGGTGCAGAAAATGTTACTTCCTAACATTATCATGGGGTATCCTAGACTTGTTCAGGGTAAAGGTGCAGGGTTCCCTGAAAGAACTCGGGCCACGGGGCCGAAAAAGAGGGGGGCGGATTTGCGATTCTTGGGGCTAGACCCAAATGGAAGATTCTTGGTCATTCCTATGTATCCCATAAGGATGGTAATCAAGACATATGTAGTTCTAGAAGGTGGCATTGTAAGGTATGATTGTCGGGGATAAAAGGGGTGTGCGGGTCTGGCCCTCACACCAAAAGAAGCGGCATTTTATAGGTGTTGTTTTTCCTTTAGGGTGAAAGGAGGTGTGTTTTTTTTGTGAGGTGATGGGCCTAGAATAGAAAATTAAGGATTCGTAAAAATAATCAAGCCAAATAGAGGCATTGAAAAATGGTATGGTGTTTGACCGATACCAAACATGATGTCCCTTGAGCAAGGAAACCACAATGCAGTGTCGTTTTTCGTCGTGCAGTCGAAATGATATTGTCACATTATAGGATCATGTGACGGGACCAACCATGCATCTTAACATCGTATGGTATATATGTAATAGTTTAGATTCATGTGGGACTAGGCGGTATAGTCTATATTCGTATGGCTCAGACATATACAAGAAGGGTGAGGTTTGAAAGGGAATGTGCACTACGTGATAAAGCATACCTGACATGAATGAGGACGAGGTCCACATCATACCGTGAACGATTCTGTAAAAGAAACCTTAGACCGAGGGTCCGGGAAAGAGTAGAGGATAGGGGTTAGGAGAAACAAGCTCCCAATTGAGTTGGACCCATAGACGAGGTGTCCGGGTGTTCCGACGTATCCCATGGAATGAGATTCAAGCTGTACGTAGTTCTTGAAGGTGCCTTTTAATGTCGTGCAGGACAACATACAGTTTAATTTCATGTGGTATAGGAAGTATGGGGCTAACTCCTAGAAAGGGGTGTATGTGGTCCGGCTAATGCAAACCCGACGTAATTGAGGACATAATCCCATACTGCGCCAGGAAGTCCCGTAAGAGTTAAAACCTCGTAGGAATAACAAAAGAAATAAATTAGAGGAACTCGAGATGGACCGAAAGACAAGATGTCTGGGCATTCTTACGTATTCCATGGAAATGGGAATCAAGCTGTATGTAGTTCTACAAAGGGGAAATATGAAGAGATCTTAGTTTAAGGTCTAAGAACTTGGACCATGGAAAAGCGGGACTCTTCCAAGTAGGTGTGGACCTTAATCCAATCCCTAAGAATGCGTGAGTCAAACTCGGTGTAGGAAGCATATCCGGATAAGGTATTTTCAATACGTGAAATACATGTAAAGGGGAAATCTGTGTCGAGGCCCGAATGATTTCTTTATCGCGGCTTTTTCCTCCTGACGCGCGGATGTGCATTGAGGAATAGTACCAAGAGTTTTGAAATTATACTTGGACATGATGATGTGAAGAAGAATGTGAGTCATGTAACTAAAAGTTTGGGCTTAACTGGGTTGACGTGATGATGGAGGATAACTATTGACCATGTTCGAAACACAACATCCATATAGTGTCACCTGGGATGGGAACAACAAACGAGTATCGATCACTAACCAAATTCACAATGCGGGACTTGTATCAATTTTTTTCTCAAAACACTAGAGGATGTTGGATTTTAATGGGAGGAGGGCCATTGGTCCAAGCCTCCACTCCATTCGGGGGTCCCTTTGGATGTGAAAGGTGATGAAATCCCTAATGAAGGGGAACACGAAGCCTGAGAAATGGGTGAAAGCATGTCCGGGTATAATTTGACATTCCAAGTGCTAAACCAGAGTACCCTTGGGAACATCAGTGACTCGCTGAAGAGGACCGAGGTGCTCATCTTGAGAGTAGCCGATTTTAAAATACGAGTATAGCACAAGGGGATGGAAAACTCTCAGGAGGAGGAGGTAAATGGCGTGGTGGTTACAAAACCCTACGTGAATGAGTACATAATCCCATACCACACCATATACTTCTCTCCCTCGGGGAATGCAGGCCAAGGGGCCAAGATGAGGCTGGACTGGAAGACTAAATGTATGGGTAATCCTACATATCCCATGAGGATGGGAATCAAGCCACACGTAGTTCTTGTAGAGAGTAATGTGCAGTTTATCGTCATGTAGTAAGGAAACAAATTGGTAAGATACCCCACATAGAGGGGGTGTATGGCATGGTGAGTAACCCGACGTGAATGAGGACATAATCTCATACTACACTATACAACCCTAAATAAGAACCTAGTATGGTGGTCCGAAAAGGCCAAGGGGCCTGAGCCTGGCCATCAAATGAAAAGTCCTGACCAGATTGCATTTTAATGTCTTGTAGTGAGGAAAAAGGTGATCTTAGTTTAGGGTCATAGTGCTCAGACCATGTATGCATAGTTTAATGTCATATTTGTGGGATAAGAAGGGAAAACCATCGTGCTTATGAAAGACCACAAAGCAGTAATGATGATTGAAGAAAACTGCTGACCAGGTTCGCAACACAGTACCCACCCTTATGTGACCAGAGTTCAGGGCAAACAATTGAGCATTGACCGTTGACAATATTCTCAACACGGGAATCGCATCAACCTGTCTCGCACAATCCTCAAGTATGTTAGCCTGTAATGGTAGGAGATCCCTTAGGCATAGAATCCATGTTAGTCAGGGGTCCTTTTGTATAAAGAGGGTGATGGAAACCTAAATGACGGGGCTCGCAAAGCATGGAAGTTCCTGTGCTTGTGGGACGGATGATAAATGAAGGGAGGGATGTCTCAAGGGGATATGTGTGGCATGGATAAATTTCCCTACGTGAATGAGAAAATAAGTCCGCACCAAGACACACAATCTGAAATGAGAACTTAGTCCATAGGTCAGAAGAGGCCAAGGGGACGGAAAAGGCCAAGGGGTCTGAGGCTAGGCGTCCAGGCCAACTATAGCCATATGACCTCTTATGCAGTTACTTCCTCATCATAGCTCCTAAGCCCACGTGATCAGTGCTCGGTGTGGGAAACAAGGAGACAGATTTGGATTTACCTTTCATATAAGGGTCAGATAGCTGGCATTTCCCGAAGGGATTTCGTCACTTGGAGATACAATGGGGTAGAATGAACCACTACACTCAATGTTTGGGGCATCTTGGGGTGGTTCTAATGAAAAAGGGATAGTTGTTTACGATGTCTGAAAATAGTCTCCTTATGTGGCTAGGGATAGTAACAACAAATGAGCATTGACCACTGACCATATTCGCAATGCAAGACTTGTATTAACTTTTTTCTCAACATCCTTGAGGGTGTTGGCCCAAAGTGGTAGGGGAGCCCTTGGGTCTAGCATCCCTTCCATTCAGAGGCCCTTTTGGATGGGAAGGATGATGGAGTCCCAATCAAAGTAATGGGTGAAGCATAGCGGTGCCCATACATTTTAACGTCAAGCAGGGTGGTGAAAGAGGAGGACACCTCTAGGGATTGGGATGTATGGAAGAATTGAGATGAGCTCGACGTGTATTGGGGAAAAAACCTGCACCACACAATATGTCTTGACCCGAGGGGAGATTCTGGAATTTGGGATGGGCCAACAGACAAAATTTCTAGGCATTTCTACATATCCCATTAGGATGGTAATCAATTCATACGTAGTTCTTGAGTCCATACAGTTTAAGGTCGTCCGGTGAGGATGTGCGAGGATAGAAGACTGTGGAGTGGGCACATGGTGCGACCTTCGTAATCCTGACATGAGTGGGGCTAAAGAATCCAACACTATACCATGAAAGGATCCTTTGAGAGAACTATAACTAGGGGGATATTCAAAGAAGGGAGTTTAGGGCTGAGCTCAAGATGAAATGTTTGAGTGTTCCTATGTATCCCATGGAATCATAATCAAAACACACATAGTTATAAGGGTGCAGTTTAATGTCTTGTAGGATGAAATATAGTTTAATGTCATGTGGGGCGATGCAGTTTATGGTCACACAGGACTTGACAGTTTATGGTCATGCCATACTAGATACGGTTTAAGTTCATGTAGGATCAGAAAGATTAGGGTCATGCGGGACCCGGCAATTTAGGGTCATGTAGGACCAGATAGTTTATTGTCATGCCAGACCTGATACTGTTTAACTTCATGTAGGACTAGATAGTTTAGGGTCATGTCAGACCCAGAAATTTAGGGTCATGCAGGACTATCTGGCTCAAGAAAAGTATTTCTTGAGAAACTTTGCATTGGTGGGAGGAGTTATATGGTCACCATCCATGGTCACCTAGTATTATGCACCATTGGGGTAAACCCTGTGAATTATGTAAGTTCCTTCCCATTTGGGCTCCAACTTGGGTGGTTTCCTGCTAGGTATCATTGGTGTCCTGAGGGCCAATACAAAGTCGCCTTACAAGAGGGAACAGAGACAAACTTTCTTATTGAAATCTCTGGCCATCTTATTTTAATTCCTTTCTAGATTGTACAGGGCACGAAGCCTACTCTCATCGAGTGCTTCCAATTTAGTGAGACTAATTTCAGCTACCTTATCTAGCTCATGCTGGTCATAGACTATTGTGCGTAATGAAGGCAGCTGGATCTTGATGGACAGGATGGCCTCAATTCCATACACTAGGTAATATGGGGTCACCTGGGTGAAATTACGAGTCGTCATTCGGTAAGCCCAGAGAGCATTGGGGAGCTTTTCCAGCCAATTATTCTTATTCTGATCAACCTTTTTTGCAGAATGTTAGAGAGGGTTTTGTTGAATGCCTCGATCTACCCATTTTCCAGCACGTGGTAGCAGGAGGTATGGTTCGAATGGATGTTGTACTTGGTGTGCAATTTCTTCAGCTCAGTTTCTCGAAAGTTGGTGCTGTTATCTGTGAGGACGACGTGAGGGACTCCAAACTGGTAGATGATATTGGATCTCACAAAGTCAATGTTAGAATGGGCCTTGACCTCCTTAAGCGGAACTTCCTCTACCCACTTGGAAAAGAAATCCGTAGCGGTCTGGATGAACCTGCAATGGAGATCTGTCGCTGGTGGATATGGTCCCATGAAATCGATTCCCCACACCGCAAATGGCCAAGAGTACATGGTGTAGTGGAGAGGTTCCGGAGGTCGATGCATGAAGTTATCATGAATTTGTCACATGTGAAATCTCTTGGAAAACTCGATGCAATCATGGATCAGGGATGGCCAAAAGTACCCCAGTCTCTGGATCTGGTGAGATAGCTCCAGCCCAGTATGGTGGGCTCTACAAGAACTGGCATGAACCTCCTTCAAAACCTGACAAAACTCAACTCCATGGATACAACGGAGGAGGAAACCATAAAACCCACGCTTGAAGAGTATATACTCTAGACTGGGACCACTCTGCAGGGTAAACTGTAGTGCGCATCATCGGATTCACTCGTGCTCAACCCAATCATCCGGGAGGTAACCATTTCGGAGATACTTGATAAAGGGGGATCTCTATTCGGGAGTCACTTCAAACACTACATCATAGGAACTTGAGGGTCCGAATGTGGAGGATCTAGCGGTAATATGGCTTACCCGCAGGCCATCATCATCAACTGGGTGACAAGAGAAATGACTCTCCGATGTGCCATGTGTATAATAAGATCATCCTCCTCTGGTCCTACAAGTGATTCAGTCAGGCCGGTCAGGGCATCATCTCAACCATTCTGAGATCGAGGGACATGAGTAACGTCTGGTCGAGATGGGAACTGGGCCATTAGCTGGAGAGTGCGCTCCAACAATGGTACAATCTCCAGATTTCTAATGACATAGTCACCGTTGATTTTCTTGATGACTAGCTCGGAATCCCCTTTCACATGCAAATGGGGCACATCTATCTCGAGGGCTAGCTCGAGGACAGTGATAATATCCTGATACTCTGCCTCATTGTTGGTGTAGCCTTCTGAAAACAGGAATGAGTATGGAAGAATGGCTTGTGCCGGGGTAATAAAGACAATACCTAGGCCTAAACTGTTGATCTTGGGATTATTGATCCTCCTACCGGTGGTGCTTCAAGAAGCACCATAAAATTGCATCTTCCAACATAATATGGTGTGATCTACTGAGAGGATTGCCTAATCAAGAAAATTGAGATCCAAGGACTGGTTAGTAGGAGTCGGATGGGCAGCAAGGAAGTTCACCAATTCTTTCCCCTTAATGGATTTCTGAGGGACAAACCTAATATAAAACTGCTAAAGAATCACTACCCACTGATCTAGACATCCTTTCAACATGGGGCAGTTCAGAATGTACTTCAGTGGGTCTACCCGAGACACCAGCTGTACCTCATGGTGCTCCAATTAGTGAAGCAATTTATGTACTACGAATACCAGCGCAAGGTAGCTCTTTTATATGTGGGAGTATCTGGTCTCCATGTCGATGAGTATATGACTGAGGTAGTAGAGGTTGTTTTCTATCCCCTCATTGTTCTTCTGGGTGAGAAGGGCACCAAGATATCATTCCTAGGTAGTCATGTACAGGATCAGTGGTTTTCTGGAGACAGGTGGCATCAAGACCAGAGGCTGGACCAGATACTACCTGATTTCCTCAAATGTAGTCTGACACTCTTCGTCCCATTTGTAGGTGGAGCCTTTCATCATGACTTGAGAAAAGGGAATACACTTTTTGGAGAGATTCACAATGAATCGGTCTTTGTAGGCTATGTGGCCTTGAAAATCTAAAATATCGTGAATATTGCTCGGGGGAGGCATCTGGCTAATGGCCTTGATCTTCTCTAGGTCGATCTTGATGCCCCTATATCTGACAATGAAGCCAATAAATTTGCTGGAGGTGACTCCGAAAGTATACTTCAATGGGTTCATCTTCAAGTGGTGAGAAAGGAGGAAGATGAACACTTTCTCAAGATCCCTGAGATGGTCCTAAAACTTGATGTATTTGACCACCAGATCATCCACATAACATTCCACCAATGTCCCAAGTATTGGCTTAAATATGTGGTGCATGGACCGCTGATAGGTGGCGCCTGCATTCTTCAAGCTGAAGGGAATAACCTGGTAACCCAAAGTTCCTTAGGGCACCCTGAAAGTTGTGGAATCCTTGTCCTCAGGGGGCCATTCAGATCTGGTTGTATCCAGAGTAACCATCCATGATGGATAGGGCTTGAAACCCAGCTATATAATCGATCAACAATTCCATCACAGGAAGGGGAAAATCATCCTTCGGACAGTGACGATTAAGATCCCGGAAGTCGATGCAGACTCTGATCAGTTTATACTTCTTCCTGACTGGTACAATGTTGGCAAGCCATTTGGGGTACTGGACCTCCTTAACAAAGTTTTCCCTGATGAGATTGTCAACTTCGGCCTCGACCATAACACCATGAGAAGGGTGCATCTTTCTGGGAGGCTGCTTGAACCCACGGTGATTTGTCATAAGACCAATGTGGTGGACGGATACCTAAGGATCTAGTCCTGGAATCTCTTCGTAACTCTAGGAAAACATATCACATTGTTGTTTTAGGAATCTACGTACTGTTGCTGCTCCTCGAGGCACATGGTGGCACTGATCAATGTGGGTCTCATATCAGCCTCGCTACTGAGGTTTACCTGTACCAATTCATCGACCGTGGTAGAGATTCCCTCCTCAAAGGTGGGGGGGATAATCTTCCAAGTCTTCTTCTTTGCTTGTGTAGGAGGTATCCTTCATGGGGAAAGCATCCTCTGAGTCTACAGCCCCCTGTGAGAGGCTGGTACCAGCCTGGTTTGTAGTGGACAGCATATCGGGAGGTTTACGTGCTGCCAAAACCATAACAATGAAGTTTGTCGATCCAATCCTGTATGGTCTTTAGCCCAAGGGGCCACTCTTGATGATATCAAAGCAATAGTGGTGTGTCGGATTGAGCCAGTTAATTCCAAATCAAAAAAATAGGAACGTATGACGTACCTCTGTTTCCATGGGGTGAACATTCCAATACCTTATAGGGGTAAGAGGGTCTGGGATCACCTGAGCCTGATTTTGTTGGAGTATGAGGTGATTTTCTGATTTCACTTGGACTTGGGAATATGCTTCCCCCTTTTACAAGAGATAACAAAACATTTCCTCATGTCGAGGGTCGTGGCCTCCAATCGATGGATCGGGAAGACATAGACGTTATCCAGACCTGCCTAGGGGTCAGTTACAACCGCGACGGGTTCAGCCTCACTGGACTGAATCTGCTTTTCCTTCCTCTTGTAATATTCGGCATCCTGGCAGCAGGCTTCACAAGAAGAAAAAGGAGATGCATCCCCTTGGAGTAAACCCACTCGACCATTGAGGGAGAACTTGAGGCACTGGTGATATGATGAGGTAATTGCCGCGTGCAGGTGGAGCCATGGTCTGCCCATCAATGCCTTGTATGTGGTGTCTTGAGAGATAACCATAAACTCGGTGCTAGAAACTAGGCCACCGAATTGGGTATTCAAACAGATCTTTACAACCAGGGTCTGATCGGTCCTGTATTGTCCCCAGATTCTTAAGTCAGAGGGAGTCATGTCATCTTCTAATAACCCCAGCATCTGTAGTGTCCGTATCGGGATAAGGTTGATCCCGGATCCGGTGTTGACATGACAGCGGCGAACCTCCATGCCGTTAAATTGGCAAGTGATGTACAGTGGGCGGATGAGACCCTATATGATATATCCTTCATCTAATTTAGAGAAAAAAATGATGGCCTGACATTTAGTGTTCTTGACTGCTTCAACATGAAAGGCTTCTGCAGCTGCTACCTCCGTCTCAAACTGGAGGGGGCTTCCTAAGCGTCGGTGAGGGTCTCACACATATCTGGAGACAGAAGAAGGGCCTCGAGGATGGAAAGCCTCACTGTGATGCTGGAAAGGTTCTTGAAAATATAATCCTTCCATTCCATGCATTAACTTCTTCTTGTAGGAGGCTGCTCTGTAATAGTAGGCATGGTGGGCCCTGCTGGCTAGGTCAGTGGCTGACTGGTGTTGGGAATATCGTTTTACTCACTAGTCGAAGCCCACAGAGTAGCTAGAGAATGAAGGCGGGATGACTGAGACTATCCTGTAGTAGGGTGAGGCTGATCTCGGCATGGTCGAAGTGGCTCTTCCTGATCTAGCAACACAAACGGAGGTGGAGGCGGGCCTGATGACACCAGATGAGGAGGCAGCAGGTGCTGAGCTATGTGTTGGGCCTATTGTCTAGTCTTAGTGGTGTGCATGACCTGTCTAGAAGTTCCAATTGATGTGCCTCGATGAACCATATGGTCAGTGCTCCACTAATGTTGGCATCAGTTGGGGATGTTGGGGAGGTTCACCTGGCGCTCCTCGTCACCGGGAGTCATATAGGGATTTACCAACGCCACGGTATTAACCGAAGTGTACCCTTGACTATCACTTCAAGTGTCATACACTACTGGGAAGATTATGGGAGGAATCCCCATCTCTAAAGGCATAAAGTAACCTAGAGTGTGGAAGATGATGGCATTGGCGGGGCGCGTTGCTTTCCCTTTTGTCACTGATTCTTTCTCTTCTATGAAGAGGTCGGATGAGGTGATGATGCAGAAGTAGAGGCTGCGGCTTCTGAAGGCTCCAGCTGATTCAGGCATGCACGAATGATTCTATGGGCACGAGCAACCGTTTTTAGATCCATCTAGTCATCATACTTCTAGGACTCATAGTTAGAAACCTATTGCCACTCGTCTTCATTGTCGTTATTTCTATCAGGACTTACGAAGACACCTACCACTTGTGTTGGGGACGAGCCCATCCTGACTATGTATTTATCGACCTGGTATTGAATTCAGTCTTTGAACACATAGAACTACTTGGGTGTGTGCCCCAGCATATGGGGATAGGGAAATATTTGGGAAGATCAATGAGATTCTCCTCTTACGGCCTTCTGCACTCAAGAAAATGCACAATCCTCTATTCCAAGGAACTTCGGAAATAGTTGGGGACCTGATTCTCATTGAACGAGTAGGTCTGGTTTCTTCTGTCCAAAAAGGGGGGGCCTTGGAGATTTTCCCTGATGAGGAGTTGGAGTAGCCTTTTGAGGAGGTAGAGCATGATTTTCTTTCCTGGACGGTGGCGGCGCATTATGCAGGGGAACCTG
This sequence comes from Viscum album, assembly GCA_963277665.1. Classification (NCBI taxonomy): domain Eukaryota; kingdom Viridiplantae; phylum Streptophyta; class Magnoliopsida; order Santalales; family Viscaceae; genus Viscum; species Viscum album. Next base: position 931,719,875 of record OY728146.1, read on the forward strand.
CCAATTCTGAGGGGTCCATTTCTGGGCTGGAGGATGCGCCTATGGTGGCGGGCCTCTATGAGGTTGGGGAGGTATCTCCACTGGTAATAATTCCATCTGTCTAGGGGGGCCTCTATTTGGGCCACCGTGGTAGGCTTGGCACTGACATCCCTTCTCACGGGAATCACGGGAGGCAACGAACGTGCCTGGGTATCCTATTACAGGGGTACTTTTAGGTGTTGGTCCTAATCTGAGAAGTCTCGAAATACCCTAGGGTAGTTTTGGGATATTAGAGAGGGAACCAATTTCGTCTTGAAATTTCCTACACACATCATTAGTAATTTATCCTGAGTCAGTGGCATGTCAAGGGAATATGTAATCCCTTTCCACCGAGTGATAAAGTATGCTACATGCTCATCAGGCCTTTTTTTACTTGAAGAGGTCTGTGATGCTCGTTTTCCATGTGGTGGAGCTGATCTGGTAGAGGAATTTCCTACGAAGGTCCTCCCAACTGATTACGGATCTGATGGGAAGCTAGTTGTACCAGACGAATGTAGGCCCCTCCAATGTCTGAACAAAACAGCAGAGCTTTGCAGCCTCCTGCTACATTGGAGTCCTAAAAATGGGCTCACACCTTGAGTTGAAGTAGGACAGGTGCTACGGTGGGTCCCTCATCCCGTTAAAGGGAGAACAGTTGGGATTACTGAAACCCAGAGGTGTCGGCATATCATCCACCCATGCTGGATATGGATTTCCATCAGGCGGGATTGCCACATGTTGTGTTTCTAGTGACTCAAGGCAGTAAATGAGTGTCTCCATTGGATCATCTGGTTGAGGGTCCCTGCCTTGATGGGGTCCCTAACCATGAGTTCATTGGCGGGCTCTTCAACATGTTAATGTGTCTTAGCGGCTCATGGAGCGGCTGGTGGAGCGACCTGTGGGGCATCTGGGGGAACCCGATCTCGGTTCCTCAGACTGTAGTGTCATTCTGGAGGGTTTTTCGAGACACACCACACCCTCAAGACATAAGTCATGGCTTCTACCCTTCCCACGGAAGGCCGGATTGTCAAGGTCGCATGGAGGTAGCTCGCTAAGGAGAAGTTGTTCCTGCCCCCACTGTCGTGGACTAGGATTTTTGTAGTTTGGTCGTCACTTTGTAGCACGTTCAGTGAGGAGTTCATTGACCAAATTCTTTTGTTTGGTAATTTGTTGGCACAACACGTCCTTCTCAGAGTCATCCTTCGTCTTCTGTACTGAGGTGGACGGGTCGGAGTGTTTGGCAGCTCTGATGTGCTCTTTACCATTACCAGAATTATGGCTGAGTATTAATGCCTCGGTGGGCATAAGGAGGCCTAGTAGGTTTCTCTATTGGTAAGTAACTCTTCCAGATGGGTCCAGTAGTGGTGGCACGCCCTCGAGGTGTAAGTCCCCATCAATAAGCTCCCACTCATCCTTCTCTTCCACTATATCGGCCATGTTGACCATGACTCCTCCTGGGGGAATGTCCTCGATATCACTTAGCAAGTCGGGATACCGTAGGATATGACTGAATAGGAGGGAATCATACTACCCCCATCCATATATTTGAACATGGGATGAAGCCTCCTTGATGATCTTGAAGAGTACCTTGAAACTCTGAATGCATTGCTGTTGGAGGGCCTTACGATGGCTTGGTGACTCAGGGAGCTATGCCACAGGGGGCGTAGTTGGATCGATTCGATGGCATTGTTAGACAATGTCTTCAAGATGAACTTTTTTCCAGGGATAAACCACTCACAGATGATGAAGGAGAAATTGTGTCACCTAGATGGTTTGGAGGAAACATTCAACCTCCTCTGGGGTGAGGGATTATGGCATGTGAAAATTTGGCACTGCCATGGGCAAGAACATCTCAGGGAAGTGGTCTTCTACATGGATGTTCCATAATCTCCTCGTCTTGGATTTAGGATCTGGCCTTTCATTACCCCAATCGTTAAATTGACATGGCTAAAGAACTGGCAACAGCTCTGAGGTAGAACGCTCGGATGGCAGGCTGGCCGGTGGAGAGTACAACGAATGGGATGACTGGCCGCCGAATCTCGGGCTGTCCTCTGAAGAGTGTAGCAACCTGGCTGCTAAATCATGATAATATGGGCTGACATCCGCACTTCCTGGTGCAGAGGCAAGGGATACAGGTGATAGGCTACGTTGATGCTCGCCCGCCATCAGTCCCCAGAATAGTTCTCTATGATCTCTTGTCGATGTAGAGAGCGCTTCTAGTGATGACGGTGGTGATTTCATGACCGTAACCTATGGGTTTTCCATATTTTCATTCTCCTGTATATACCTATGGAGGGAGGCTGGAATCCTATGGACCTTTCATTCCGGTATTACTTGGCTGATGCGCCTTATTCCTTCCCCAGCCCCTGACTCAGATGAACGAGAGGAGGGTTCCCATGCAGAGTCATACTCTGCTTCAGAGTCTAAGAAGTGGACAGGTTTAATATCTTTCTGGACCTTCCCATAATTTTTCTTATAGTAGCAATGACCCGCCTTCCTACCCCTGGGTGGCTCCTCGAGACAGGGCTGATTTCTAACATGAGGTCCTTCGGCTGCACTGGTGCTGAGGTGCATAGGGTTTCCACCTGAGTAAGTCGGGGTGTGAGGAGCACTGGGAAAAATGTCAAAGGGTACATGCAGAGGACCTCCATGGATAGTGATTAAGAGGGGAAGACCTCCGATAGAACTAGAAGGAGCATAGGGGGGACCTCCATGCTTGTTTCCCCTAGTGAACTTAGTAGGAGGAGGCTCCTTGTACCGGTCTAGCTGAACACGGATAGGACCTCCGTGTTGGGTGCTAGTGAGGAGAGGCTGGCCTTCACCCCTCTAGTTGTCGAGGCGAGGAGTACCTTCATCAGCTACTAAGAAGACATGGGGAGGATCCCCATGTTGAAGAGAGACTGGATGTGCAACGTCCCTACACCGACGGTTGGGGGCATGAGGAATGACTCCATACCCACTGGAATGGGAACGGGAGAGACTTCTGTACCGAGTGTCACCACCGTGGGGAAGACCCTCATTTGGATTGTTGGTGGCATGAGGTGGACCTCCACGCCGAGCCTCGAAGTGGGGAAGGCACGTGCTCTCTGTGGTAGTGGTACGAGGAGGACCTTCGTACTGGGTGGCATCGCTATGGGTTAGTTCGTGGTGGTCAATGCATGTTTTGGCGACCAAGAGAGTCGACCCAGCCTGCACGTGGGGTGGTTGGAGCCTCAATTCAGATCGGGCATATAATTTCCCCTGCTCAGTGTATACAGGGAACTGATGATATGCATCGGTGGTGGCTCTGCCACAGTAACCGTCGATGTTGATGCCACTTGGCGGGAATCCTCTTCAGCTTGCGCCTGAGGCTGGCGTCGGGTCGGACGAACCGGAGCCGATGGTTCAGGTACGTGGCATACCTTCTCCTCATCTAGAAATACCGGGCGGTGGCGCTAACGTGGCCAGGTGGGAGTCCCCAATGGGAGGCCCTAGAATGGGACTCTGACAGGGTTGGGCTGGACGTCACCTACCTCATCAGCATAGGGCAGGGAGTTGTCAAAGAGTTCTGAAGAGAGGCTCTAGAAATGGTTATACGTCAGCATGGGGAGCATTGGCTCCCTACACGGCCCAAGGGGGAAACGTTGATGATGTGGCGCAGATGCCTCCAAATCTAGGAGGGCCATATCCCGAGTCAGGATTATCCCCTCCTCCTTGTACCGGCGTACGAGGTCATTTATCACCCTTCGTTGGATGAACTCAGAAAAGGATATGGGTCGTGGGAGCCCCATGGTTGTGGGTGTAGAGGTCGTTACGGAAGATGCAGAAATGTGTGGGACTACAGCGTTGGCACTACCCCTACCCCTGCGTCGGTGTGTAGGCGGTGATCGAGTTTCCGGTGCAGAAACTTGATTCCTGAAGAGCAGGGAGATTAACAAAGCAGTGCTGAAAGAAAAAGGAATCGAAAACCAATGCCCCAGCAACATTCTATCTTCCATGATCGGTAAGAGGGATCCACGCTGACACCATCGTAGAATGGGATGTCAAACATTCTACTGCCCCAACTTCTGGTGAGTTTCACTCCAGGCCCGCTATTTTCTTGGTGGGACCCAGTGCCAGATAACTGCATCCAGTTACATGCTAATCCACTGATGCCTCAAACGCTACTAATATCCACGTTGGGGAGAATAACTTCACATCGGGCACACCATTTCTATTTCTGACGCTTTCTTCGGGGCACGCGTGTCCATCTCGTTTGGTGGGATGGTGGTGCTGTCTGTTTCCCTATATTCCCATTTTCCAAAGGCGGGTTGCATCCACTCCTTGTTTAGGGATGTTTGTTCCTTGATCGAAACGGGATGATGGGATGTCGGTTCTTCCTTCCATTTATTCTTACTTGGAACTTTTAACATAGTTTGGGTCTCCCTTATATACTTAAGACGTTGTTCATGAAACTCTTCCTAGTGTCATATCTTCATGGACACTAGTTAATTACACTTCTACTCTTGGGACATTCCTAAGGGTCCAGTCAGGGCAGCAACCTTCGATCAGGGCAGTAGTCACATTGGACATCACTGGCATGTCTGGATACTGGGAAATTTGTGTTTCACGGTTTCTACCCCTTATTATAGTGCTTCTCGAGGGCGCGGAAGCCCGAGGCATCCAGTGTGGAATGTGAGGAATCATATGTCATAGGCTTGTTTCTGGGGTTTTCCACAGCTTCCTGTGTTTTACACAAGGTATGATGGAATTTTAACGTCCAGCGGAGATGGATTGGACTGATCAGAACACTGACTAGAGTGGGTTAGATGGGTCCAACCTTTGGAGGGAACACAGATGTTGGGGCCAACATGTGGCTAGCTCCCCGATTGTTGTTAAGTGGAATGGGGTATGAGGTGTCATGATCCCACCAGGATGTGTCGGCCCAGGTAAGAATCAGAATGGATGATGGGAGTTTCAATGAAGTGGATTGAGAATGATATGGATTCTCCCCTAGGATAAAGGTGGTGTTGGGATTTAGTCTCAAAGAGGCTTCCTATGTATCCCTGTGGCAGGGAATCAAAGTCCATGTAGTTTATCTGATGACGTCTTGCCACCGATTGGGGGTTTCAACGGTTTACCGCTGAATAGAGGCACAATGTCTTACCGCTGAATGGGATTATAATGGCTTACCATTGGATGGGGTCACAACAACTTACCGATGGATGGGGTCACAACGGATTAACGCTGGATGTGGTCACAATGGCTTATCAATGATTCAGGTCCACAATTTGACGTTATCCAGGATGAGGGAGAACTGACATGAAGGGGGTCGGAGAGACCTGGTGTTTGGATTGAACTTTAGGGATTCTTCCTACGTACCTTGCCTTGGCACGGATCAAATTACACTTAGTTCAGAAGTGTTTGGTGAACCGACATGAAGATGGTCGGGAGGACCGTGTGTTGGTCTTAAACCTCTGGGAGGCTTCCTACGTACCTTGCCTTAGTAAGGATCAAATACCCCGTAGTTTATGTGGTGGGAACTGATGTGAAGATGGTCAGAACCACCAGGTGTTGGGCTTGAACCTCAGGGAGGCTTCCTACGTACCTTGCCTTGGCAAGGATCAAAGTCCTCGTAGTTCGGAATGGTGTGTGGGGCTTACACACTAGGATGCCCATGGTGTTCATGAACTGAAGTGAAGGGGGTCGAAGCGACCAATGGTTGTTGGGATTAAACCTCAGGGAGGCTTCCTACATACCTACCCTTGTCAAGGATCTAAGACAACATAGTTCAGGATGGTGGTTGGTGATTACACTTTAGGTTTCCCAAGGTGTTGGTGAACCGACGTGAAGGGGTCGGAGAGACCAATGGGTGGTGGGATTGAACGTTAGGGAGGCTTCCTACATACCTTGCCTTGGAAAGGATCAAAGACCTCGTAGTTCAGGTTGGTGGTTGGGGATTACACTCTAGGATTCCCAAGGTGTTGGTGAATCGACATGAAGGGGTCGGAGCGACCAATGGGTGGTGGGCTTGAACCTCAGGGAGGCTACCTTGCCTTGGCAAGAATCAAAGACCTTGTAGTTCGTAATGGTCTATGGGGCATATAATCTAGGCTACCTAGAGAGGATGGCTTGCACTTGGTTAGCAGCCCAAAGAGGAAATAGGGACTTACGTGTGGTTAGCGGCCCGAAGAGGTTGGGACGTATTCCAGGATAAAGGCCCAAATGGTGAAAAATCTTAGCAGGAGAGAGATTTGGCATGGAAGAGAGGCGAAGAACCGTTCCCCATCACGCCCATTGCTGGCTTGGGGCACTGGAAAAGAAAGGGGGAACAACAGTGCTACCTCTTTCAAGAAAGGAAAGGGGCTTACGGCAAGGTGGTTCCCCTTCCCCACGAACAGGCGCCACCCCAGCATAGAGGATCACATTCCATGTGAGGAATGACCTCACTCCCACGGAGACTAGTGGGCATGCATAACATCCAAGGTGGGAGCACCCCATGTTCGAGGCATGGGGCAAGGTCACAGTTTAACATCTTGTGCAGAGGACGATAGTGCTTGGAAGTTTAACATCCTGCAACATGGATGAGGTGGGTTCACTCCACACCCCTAGGACTTACATAACTGGTACCCTCTGCACCTTGGTGAAGGTAATGCACCGGAAATGCCGTGGTGAGGGGTTGTTATGGAGCGAACTGTTGAGGGGTCCATGTTAGTGTGTCTACGCAAAGAATCAATATCCATTATCATGACTATGAGAAGAATCATGAGGAAAATCAATGAAAAAGGTAGTATCATCTAATGGAATTTGAAGTTACATCGTACGAGCCTAGAGGGTCATAAGTGAAAAGAGTGTATGACGACGGTGTTTTGGGTGTGGGACGCACCCAAAAATGATGCCCGGAAGAGAGACATCACGGGCGCACAAGGAAGGAGGATTGTGTGCAAAAGGAACTGTTGCGTGAAAAACAACGAGGCTGGCACGCAATTGAGTTGCTTGTGTGAAAAAGGCTAGGGCGATGCACAATCATCCTTCTTTAATGAAAAAGGATAGGGAGGCATGCAATCGGGATGCATGCGTGAAAAAGGCCGGGGTGGCACGGAATTGGAGAACTTGCATGAAAAAGGCCGTAGCAATGCACAATTGGGGAATCGGCACTGAAAAGGTTGGGTCAGTGTGAAATTGGGCAGCGTGCATGAAAAAGGCCAAGACGGCACCCAATTGGGGAACCTACATGGAAAAGGATGGGGCACAATTGGAAGGAATTGTGTGCAGGAGAAAGGATTGCATGTAATTGGTAGGAATTGCGTGTGGGGGGGGACTCGATGGGATTTGGATGAGGATTAAGCCTGAGTGGTCTTGCGCAAAGGCGGACCCCCGGGCGACCTGTCGCGAAAAACATCATACCTGAAAGCCATCTTTTGCATGTGGGAGAGGGGGATTTCATGCGGGCAAGACGGTTCAGACTCTTCAGTCCGAGAATTAGAAGGGGAGACCTTCTATTTATAGGCGCTTAGGGTCACATATCGACGCAGAAAACGGTCCCGCATGAAATTTTGCACACCGATGTCAGCAGCGTGCAATTTCAACCATATGGGGAGGTTGCGCGCAAATTGCCAATCTGGCGGTTGGGGGCGGAAAATTTCTGGGCCCGTGTGGAAAACTTTCTCGGATCCTACGGTTTTTCGTGCGATAGACATTTTTTCCACGCAATCCTATTTTTTTCACTCAACCCCTCTAGGGCCCCCGGAATGGATCACCGGGTCCAAATATGGCTTCAATTTGTCGAGCCTAAACCTCCTTTATCCCTTGAGCATTTTTTCGATGTCTATAACAATTGAAGCTATCAAGTGTGTCTTTGATGTAAAGTGTACTAACTCTATATTATTTAAACTAGAATTTAAAATAAAACCTATATTTTGAGATAATTATCATTGGAAAAAGTTAGTGAATCCCTATATACAACCCCCATGAGTTTGATAGTTATTACATTCAGTTGATCACATTACAGACTGTAACCCTTTAGTATAAGAAAATGTGAGTTTTGATGAAATATACTTAATTTAATACTAAATACAAGTAAAAAATAAAGGTTTTAGTGAGTACCAAACCATAAAATATGGATCTTTAAGTCAACAAACTCATAAAATACCATTCCCAAAAAATCAACATTTGTATTAGCCACCACCCTTCTAAAGGAAAAACTCCCAACACTTTACAATATATATATAAAAGGGATAGTCTCAAAATCCTTATATGTAATATATTCTAATATATTTATAATTGAATAAAATTAATAAAAAAACATCCTTGAAATTTTTTGATATAAACATGAGGAGTTTAAAATGTTAGTATGAATAGATCTATAGCACTTTCAACCCTATGGTAAATCAAAGTTCATGTAAAATTCATACTGAATTAGTTTATAATCCAATGAGTAATGGTTTTGATATTTATTTGAGAATTGGTAAGAGAATATAGGTTAGTGATGAAATTTCACAGGAAGATGAATTTGGAATTAAATAGTACATATAAGAGGAACCATTACCTTTGGGAAAACAAATGATGCCGCCATCTGAGAACAACTAGTGAAGAAGGAAAAAAAAGCAAGGATAATAATGAAAATATACCTCAATTCCAATAACCATTTCCATTAACTATGAATCCAACAAATAAAATTGGTGATGTGGAACTATAGAAATAAGTTTTACATGCCTTTAATAATTTATAGATCATTATCCATCTGTTAGATTCAATCAGTAAAATCTCTATATATGAAATTTTTCTCAAGAATATGTATACTAAGAAGAGAAAAACAATCATGAAAATGAAAGTATATGTCTTTATAAGGATTCATCTACCTTAATCAATCAATATTCCCCTCGAATATTTCATGATCTAGGTACTTTTACTATCCCCTACACTATAGACAATATCACTTTAACTAATTACTTATATTATTTGAATCATTAACAAAATTCATGGATTACTAAATTTATTCTTCACTATAGCTAAGAGATATCATGATAACTAGAGTTGTGGTTCAATAATCCAATGGAAATATATCTTACCCATCAAGGATTTTGAAATAAATTTTGTTAAGGGTAGACGGTATGTTATTCCCTTCTAGCATTATCATCCTGGAAATGCAAGAAGAGAGAGGTATTAATCTTTTCCCTGTCATATTTGGAAGACTATTTTTGAATAGTTTAAAAAATATAATAAATTCTAATGAAGGGGAATTTTTAAGGATTTTGGTGAGGATATTTTAACATTAGTATTCCTAATTCCTTGAAATAACCTCATGAATAACATTTTCCTTTCACTGTTATTATCTTTTTGAGGACCATTTCTAATCAAATAAAGAAATTAATATTTTTACTGTAATAGTAAATTTAGTAGTAAATCTAAATTCATAAAATTTTTTGGATGATTATATTATTTAAAATGAGATTAATCCTAAACTAATTATATGTGATAGACTTATTGAATAAGTATTAGATGAATATTTCTTTATTGGTCTTCTTAAATTTTTCTCTAACTTCTTTCGTTTACACATGTAGGCTTTAGGTTTGGGAGAGAGTGAATTCACCCATCTCGGGGATGACCACCCAAATTAGAATTAAAATTTATTCCATACACTACCATGTATTTTAAAAAATTTCACCACTAAGGAAGATGAAAACCTACCAATTATAATTTTAAATATCATGAATCCTGACTAATAATATTTAATACTAATCATTTTGAATAAAAATTTTAGTGTCGTAGGGTCATTATTATAAGGTATCCCTGGGATTATTCTCATTATTTAAATGCATTATATCCTATTAGAGATTGAATCATTATATGTGTTATAGCATCAAAGAACGATGCATCCAATGCATATATAATTAGTTAAAAAGAAGTTAAAAGACTTTTACAAGTTATAATAATATATCCAATACTAAACACCTTATGGGTGATCCCCAAATATGTTATTCTAAAGAAATATGGAATCTTTAATGTTCAAAATGAAAATAATGAATTAGTTTCCACTATAACTTAAAATAGTTAGATTTTTTGTATCTATTAAACAAAATTGAACCATGTGACCTAGAAAACCACTTCACTCATTCAATTTGTAGACTATACAATGTAGGTATTAGTTGGGAAGGTTCATTATTATTTACTTATTGGATTTTATATCTAATTTTAGGTCCCCATAGCACCAGATTGTCAAGAAACAAATTCATTCACTTTCCCATATAGTATGTTTACATACTCAAGAATCCCTTTTGGTTTCTAAAATTACATAGGTATATTACCACACTACATGGTAAGAAAATACGTGGTTTATTTAATATATACATATCCATATGCCACCACTATAAAACATGTTAGTTTATTTCTAGGACATTCTGGATTTTATAGAAGGTATATTAGATATTTTATCAATACTTTTTTACCTTTTGAAAAACCTACATAAAAATGATAATGATTTTATTTTTGATGTATCATGTAGGAAATATTTTTAAAATATCAATGAAAACATGACTACAACCCCTATCATCAAACCACCAGTTTGGGATCTATCATTTGAAGTGTTGTGTGATGCCTTTAACCAAGAAGTCGGATCATTATTATCTGAAAAGATCAATAGTTAACCCCATGTGATATATTTTGATTTAAAGACCCTAAATTATCTCAAATTAAGTACACAAAAATAAAGGAGTTTCAATTATCTATAATTTTTCAATTGTAAAAATATAATTCATATTTTTTAAGAATTAATGAATTTTTTATTCAAATCAAGAAACACTCAAATGTTGGATAAAAAATTATAATTCATAACAAAGGTATTATAGTGGATGGTTGACCTATAAATATTTAGCCTAGATATCAAGGATAATAAGCGATGTAAGAACCTATTTTTAGAACACATTAGTATAATTCTTTATAATTTTGTGGCTAAACATCCTCTATATTCAACATTGAATTATGCTCCCCCTAGTGAACTACTTTATAAAATTATTAGTAAGGTTCCATGGTATTCAAACATTATAAACTGTTTGGTTACCTAAATGGTACCCTCATTATTTTCCAAGAATAAGTTCCTTAATATAAAATATAATTCAAATTAATATTTTTGGGAGGATTTACACTTGTTTAAAATATGTAGTGATAAAATGATTAGGTGGTTTATAGTAAAAGAAGAGGTAACTTTTATTCTTAAATTTTGGAATCCACATGCAAGTGGAGGCCACTATGGACCATGTGGAAATAATATAAATGTTTTAGAGGCTATAAATGTTTGGTCTATAGTTTTTAAATATTAATATACATTTTAAGGAATGTAAAACTACCAATTCACTAGTTGGATTTTGAAAAGACAAGAAATTACCCCAAGAACCATTAATTTTTAATAAATATCTAGTGTATGGGGAATAAGCTTTATGGGACCATTTTCAATTTACTTAGTATTTTATTATATTATAATAGTGGTAGATTATGTTTCAAAATGGATTTAACCCTAAGAAAATATTATTTATGGTTCATGAGTGGTTATTGACTTTATAAGACAATATATTTTTTATAGATTTACGATGCCATAGGAAAAAATCAGTGATAAGGGAAATCTCCTCACCAACCAAAATATGAAATCACTCATTAAAAATTATGTATTATAACCCAAAACATCTACTTCTTACCACCCATGGAAAAATGAAAATGTGTAGGTTTGCAAAATCGGAGTAAAGAAAATCTTTGAGAATACAGTACATCCCAACTAGAATGACCTGATCAGAAATCAAGAAGTCATACTATAATCCTACTGAACAACCATAAAGACACACCTAGGTATATCTAGTTATTTAATAGTTTTTGGTAAATTATATCACCTTCATTTTGAGTTGAAAGATAATTACTAATAGTCTATGAATAATCTAAGCCTTAAATTTAGTAAGTATGTAGTGTATGGAATTTTCCAACTGGTGTATCTTGTGGGTCAAAGAAGGGAAGATTATGAGAACTCCTTTTTGTAAAAGGAAAAGAGTGTATTTATCTATTCCTAGCTCATTTAGAAAAAGTATTTATAAATTGGTGATAAATTGGTATTATTCTTCTATTAGATGAAACTTATGTAAGATAATATTTGTTCCAAGTGGATTGGAGCATTTATAGTTTAAAAAATATTTACATTTGGGGTATAAGAGATTAAATTAGTATAATCACAATGTCCCATTAAGGTGAATGGTTAAAAACAAAATAACTATTATTAATATTTTTATAAGGAAACAATGGAGAATTCCACTCTCCTCCTTGCCACATATGAGTAATTCCACCATGTTTCCTCTTTTCTCACAATATATTCTAGACACTCACTTCTTATATCTTCAATTAATGGATAATTTCATTTTTTTGATTTATTGAATATATAGACTTAGGTAAGTATGGTGAGTAAAATTTAGCATAGGTTTTGAAACGTTTCTATGATACCTTTTGTTTTAGTGTGTTTATGGGCATTATAATAAAAATTAAAATATGATTTTTAACATTTCAATTACCTCTTATTGAAATTAATGAACAAATCACAATTTGAACCATACATAGTTTCAATATAAAACTATGGAAATAATTTTTAATGAAAAATAATTAATTGGAATCAATATTTAAATATGAGAACATCAAATTTCGAATAGGGAATTAAGTGACTTGCCTAATATAAATGACTAACAACTTATAGAGACTCCCTAAATTTCATTTTCATAGTTTATATGAACATGAGTAAAATAATATTTTAGAACTGGAATAGAAATATTTATAAATAGTGGTTATATAAGGTTTTGATAAAGTAAATTGATTTCAAAAGTTAATGTAATTTCCTTATATTATTTTAACTTAGACATAATCACTATTTTAGAAATATTTTAAAAGATCATAACTTATATATATCTAGTATTTTGATTAAATGGGTTGTTTTAATTATTTGGGGGTTTTATTTAAAAAAAATTTAACAAAAAAACTATTGGGTACTCAATTCACCCCTGCCCCTCTTTAGATATTCACAATGGTAATCATTTGGTATCAATGGTTTTTAAATATCTTTTCAACTATGATTTTAGTTTCTTTTTAAGAATATAAAATTTGATCTCTTATAAATTTAGTTGCTCAAATGGATAATATACAATAAGGTTCTTCTACGTATATTCCACCCTTCTTTAATGGAAATAACTATGCTCAATATGTGTTGAAATATTGAATATTATAGAGGGTAAATATGAATTACCTAATACTTCTAAGAATACATGGGATTATTCTACTAAAATTTATTATAACAGAAATTGAAAATACATGAATTATATTTAGTGTGCTTTAGGAGATGAAGATGTTAATAGGATATAATCTAGTAAACTTCTTTTAAAATATGTGATTCATTAGCTATTTATCAAGATGGAACTACTAATGTTAAAGAAATGAGATTGGAAAATTATAAAATTAAATATGATACTTTCAAGATGAAACATCGTGAGTTGATTTATGATATGTATCTTAGGTTCAATAAAATAGTAAACACAGTGAGATCCTTCAGGAATCCAGTGACAAACAAAGATCAAATCATGCAACTACAGAGATTTCATTGAGAGGGATAGATAGGGAAATTTATTTTAGTAAGGGAATCATATGACAACAACAATCTTCCTATAAAATAATTGATTTGGAGGTTTATGAATTGTGAGGAAGAGATTAAATTCAATTGAAAAGAGGATAATGAAACTAAGAGTAAATATGTAGAATTCAATACTATTGCATCAAAATAGAAATAAAATGAAACAATCACATGATGAAATCTCTAGTGATAAGGAATCACCAGCTAATAGTGATGAAGAAATAACCCTTTAGCAAGAAGTTTTAAGAAATTTTACAAGAAGAAGAAATTATTCAGAAAACTAATCTATAATGGAAAGTATGATAATAGAGGTAAATAGTCGAAGGACTGTAAAGGAAATGAAAATAAAAATGATATTACCTATTATGAGTATATTATAAAATATATGTTATGGATGATTATCCCATGTTTATGTACAAAAGTAAGTAAGATGATAATGACAAAAAGTATATTTCTGGTCTAGGTTACCAACTAGGACATATAATAATTTTTAAGAGTAATTTTGTTCTTAAATCAAATTCTATAAATTTTTCTACAAGATTTTATCCAAGTATACAAAATAAGGATTTTATTTAAAAGAGTTTACAATATTCTTATTCGAAACCAATAAAGAATATATGGGTTTCTAAAGCCCTAATCATTAACATATTTGTACCCAAGAAGTTATGGGTACCAAAATAATTCTTTCTAAAAACGTTATTTTTTAGAGAAACTGCTTGAAAATATACTATACAAATATTTGGTACATGGATAGTGTATGTTCTAAACATATGATAAGAGATTACTTGATCTTCAAGATCTTAATAAAATTTTATGGTGTTCATGTCATCTTTTGTGACCACACAAATTGAAAAATCATTATCCTTGTCCAAATCAGTAATTCAAAGTCGGTTTTAATTTATAAACTACATTATTTGTTGTTTTAAAATATAATCTACTTATAATCTCACATCTTTGTGATTATTATTTTCATGTAAAGTTTGAAATCAAAGCTTGTTATGTTATTAATTCTAAAAATTATTTAGTATTTACTTCATTGAGAAATGAAAATGTGTATGTTGTTAATCTTGATTCTTTAATTTTATAAAATTCTTCTTGATTATGTTCCATTCATAGAGAATCTTGGGTTTTTCATAGTTGACTAGGAAACTATAATATTGACTCACTTAGAAAGATTATTAGAAAAAGGTTAGTTAGGGATCTACTAAAACTTGAATTGCTAAATGATAAAGTCTGTAACCCTTTTCAAAAAGGGAAACAACACAATATATCACTTAAATTAGAAATAAGTTTCAACTTCTCAACCTCTTGAGTTGGTTCACATAGACTTGTTTGGACCATCAAGATTTTCTAGTTTAAATGGAAAGAACTATGTGTGTGTACTTTTAGATGAATTTCCTAGGTATAATTGAGTATTCTTTCTAGATCACAAGAGTAAATATTTCTCTTATTTTAAAAATTATTCTAGATCTATAGAAGATCTAATTGGACATAGAATTAAGACCTTTAAAAGTGACCAATGACATCAGTTTGAAAATAAATACTTTGAAGCCTTTTACTCAAAAAATGGCTATAATAATAACTTCTCTTATCATAGGAACCCTTAATAGAATGGATTTGTAGAATGAACAAAAATAAAACTTTAAGATATAGTATGGCAAATGTTTAATGAATATGAATTACCTATATTATTTTAGGGAAAGGCTATGAACACTGCCTACTATGTAATTAATAGAGTTTTAATTAGGCCTATTTTAAATAAAACCCCTTATAACTTTTGAATATTACGAAGAATAAGGTCAATTACATTATATATTTGGGTTTAAAATTCTTTATTATTAACATATAGAATAATTTTGACAAGTTTTTATCTAATATTGATGAAGGAATTTTTCTTGGTCATTCAACATCAATTAAATCCTATGGAGTTTCTAACAAAAGAAAGATGACTATGGAAGAGAATATCAATGTAAATTTTGATGAGATAGATCCACATGCACCTAAAAAATCCCTTATAAAACCCTAAGGATGATTTATAAAATTTGAAAATTAATTACAAACCTTCTGATTCTGCTACAAAACATGCATAAAAATCATATAGTTCTGAGGAACTTCTAAAATCTAAACCAGAACCTATAAAAGACCACGAGGTGTCCAACCCTTATTTTTATAGAGATTTTTGGACTCTCAAATACAATACTTTATATGTATTTTTTTAAGACTTAGATATAGGTTCACAAACTAGATCAACTATAACAAACCAATTTGAACATCAATCCTTCATGTCACAACTTGAACCTAAGAGCATCAATGATGCAATTTATGATGAATTCTGGTTATTTTTTATGTAATAAGAACTTATTAAATTTTAAAGAAATAAATTTTGGGAAATTTTTTATAGACCCAAATACACCATGACTAAAGGAACTAAACGGTTATCTAGAAACAAGGTTGATCAATTTGGTACAACAGTAAGAAATAAGTCTAGACTAGTTGCATAAGTGTATATTTAAGAAGAGGGTATATGCTATGAAGAGATGTTTTCCACTATTGCAATACTTGAATACAATAAAATATTTCTTTCCAATGCATCACATCCATATTTCAAACTATATTAAATGGATGTCAAAGTACATTCTTGAATGGGTATATAATTGAGTATGATTTTTGTTAGAAACCCCCTATATTAAAAAAACTCATTTTCCATATCACTTTTTTAAATTAACAAAAGATTTATACGGTTTTAAAGAGTTTAATAGAGGTATGATTGGATAGAACTAAAAGTAGTGACACTCATATGATTACTGCTTATAAATTAGATCTTGATGAAGTTGGGAAATAAATGGATAAAACAAGTTATAGAGGTATGATTGGAAGTTTTATACACTTAACTATTAGTTGAACAAAACTTATTTTTAGTGTGTGTATGTGTGAAATTTTCAAACTAACCCAAAAGAGTCACACATACTTTCTATAAAAAGAATTTTTAAATAACTTAAGTATACAACTAATTTAGGATTGCTATACTCTAGGTGATAGTCCTTTGACTTAGATATTTATTTAGATTCTGATTTTGGTGGTAGCAAGTTAGATAGAAAAATCACCTATAAAACATGTAAAATTTTAGGAAATTCACTAGTATATTGGTGTAGTAAGAAACAAAATTATATTTTATTATCTACTGTTGAAGATAAATACATAACTATAGGTTGTTGTTGTGCTCAAATTTTGTGGATGAAACACACATTTCTAGAATATGGATATCAATTTCCACACGTCCCAAAAATTTGAGGCAACATAAGGGCTATAAGAATTTATAAGAACCCTATATATCAATCTAAATCAAAAAAAATTGATGTAATACATCACTTTTTGAGAGACCATTTCCAAAGAAGGGTTATATAAATCTTGAATTAATGGGTTCTAAACATCATCTTACATATATTTTTACTAAACCATTGAATTCTGAGAGAATGAACAACATCAAAAATGAAATAATAATGATTAATTTTGGTTAAATTTAATTTTATGAGACCCACAATTCGTGTTTAACCACCATTGGAGTTTACCCACCATTAGAGATTACACATCATTGAATTTTACCCATCATAGTGTATTACCCACCATTGGAGTTTACCCACCATAGTAGTTTAACCACCATTTGTGTTTTACCCACCATTAGATTTTACCCACCATTGAATTTTATCCACTATTGGAGTTCACCCACCACTGTATTTTACCCACCCTTGGTGTTTAGACACTATTGGAGTTTACCCACCTTTGACGTTTACCCACCGTTGGAAACAACCCACCATTAGAAATATCTTTTAGTTATATATTAAGCCTCAATTTTAATTTCTTTTTATGGGTGATTTAATTATTTTTTATTTTCATTAAAATTTTATTTTATTTTTTGATTTAGAAGTTCATAAATCTTTAAAAGATATAAATAGTACATTTGTTTAATATCAGTGCTCACTCCCTCATCCCTTACTCTAAAGCCTCATCACGACCCTTTCTCTCCAAACCTTTGGCCCTCCCTCAACTGCATTTAAACCACATGAGTCATTCTCTAGGGTAATAGTGAAGAATTCCACATAATCTTATTTGGATGAGTCAAATCTTTTAAAGAAGCATAAATGAGAGTTAATAGATTTAGTTATCGATTCAATGATCTCGCATCTTTTGAATTGAGGAGTGGTACTTGATAAGTAATTTTATACTGAGTTGTTACTATCAATTAAATCATTGGTGCATAAATTTTTTCAATACCAGCGATGGGTAGAGTGGTTCTCTAATAATGAGGCATCCTTCTATCCAAATTTAGTGCACCATTTATATCAGTATATCATGTTTAATTTTGGAAAAGGCAAATACTTAGAGAGAAGAATAATAAACAGGAGAAACGTTGTTTTCACTTCAAGATAATAGGTCAGATGTCTGAAATCTCCTCCACAAGGTGTCTCAAATGACTATCAAGTAACAATTCAAAGTGACAGTGATACTTTTGTATATAATGATTCCATGACATAGTATACTATATATGGGATTGTTAGAATAACATCTTCTAATAGGCTTGATGGATACTATAATTTTATTTCAATTTTATTAAAATATATTTTATGACTGAGGAAAGGTGACTTCACCACAATGCGGTATCAAGATGGATATATTTTGTGTCTTGTGAAGAGAAGAGAAATGATCAACATTTGAAGCTACCAAAATGATTCACATATGGATATATGTAATCCATCTTCCATAAAAATTCTCTAATTTATCCAAAGTACATTTTGATTATCCTAGTGGCCAATGGAATAGTTGATGGGGAAAAAGAAACCATAGTAAAATTTGGAGAATTTTTCATTTCAATGGTAATTTTCAAAAAAATAAAGATAATTTGAAAACCATAGAAGAGTGAGTGGATTGATGATGGTGATAGGATCTATGAAGATTTTAATCCTGTAGATCACCCTTCTTGGCTAAGAAATATTATGGATTCTTGATTAGATCCAGATGCGGTGGTTGATTATTAATATGAAAAGTATGTGTTTTTAGTTGATTAGGGTAGTGATAAAGATATTCCCAAGAGTCCACTTACTATAAATTTTGTATATCTTATCCCCCCAAGATCTCACAATATTAGAGAGGCACTTCTAAAAGAAGGAATTGAGGAAGAAGAAATAGAAGTTTCTGGTGGATAACTGTTCAAAATAACTTCTAAATATCTTTAAGAAAATTAAATGGATGATAACAGTTATGATGAAGAAGAATAAGTAAATGGAGAAGATGAAGAATAAAATAGGGATGAAAGTGATGGTGGTTCTAACAATGAAGGTCATGGTGGCTGTATTAGTATTGAGGATGTTGGGGTGCTTCAGGCACTTATTTATTCTCCAAGTTTATCGGTTGTCTCTAAATATGAAGACAGGACTAGATTAGTTCAAGATGTGTATAGAGATACTAGAGATGATAAGGAATCATTTGTTGAGAGGGAGGAATCCCCAAGCCAAGACATACATTCTGTTTATCCAATTTTCAGAGATCTTTGTGTTCTTACAACCATTATGAATATGTTTTCTGAAAAGATAGTTAATGATCAGTTAGTTTCTAACCCAATAGTTGTTAAGACTCATGATGTGTCTTCTATCATATTGGGGACCCATATATTAAGGAATGGGATATGTTTCTAGGTAAAGTTATACTTGGTCCGAACTAATCAGATTCTAATGATAGTAGATTTTAACCAAAGCATGGTGGACCTGCTATTCAAGATGAGATGGATCCTAAGGGATCATTGGTAGAATAAATCGATTTTTCAAGATAACTATAGATATTTTCTTCAAATGTGGATGCATGTTCAGAGCTAAAAGTGGATTATTTTTCTAAACCTACCATTGCATCAATACAAATTTTTATTGTTACCAGAGTTGACATAGAGTCTTTCAGGGAAAGGCTTCTATTTGATTTTGTATTTTTTTAACATCAGGAACGAAATGTCACTATAATGAGTGAGAAAAATGCAATATATCTATTTGATATTTTGATATATCACATTTATACCAATATAATTCATCACATTCAATAAGTATAGATAGATAATAGCATGATATATAATGATATGGAGACCTTGAGGTCTATAATAGATGAGATGAGATATTCTTTTATAGATTCAATGGTTGTTTTATTAGAGAGGGTGGAAAAACTTTCTTCGATGGATTATAATTAGATAATTCCTCCTCCACTTGATATTGGGTTAATCAGATCATTGGTTTTATAGGATTTCCATGTTGTTCTAGGTGATTCACCTAACATCCCTTAGGAGATTTTGAGGAAAATCCCTCATAATAGTGATCATATGCATGTGATGGTTAGAGAATATATGAAGGATAAGAAAGCTGATAGAGAGATAATTAAAAAGGAAATAAAGTATTACTTTTTGAGGATTTATATTGATCATGAGATGAACTCTAATTTTAAGTTCCTTGATTAGAACATCATGATTCCTCCAATCACTCAGGAATTCAAAGAACAAGTCAATCAGCTGAAAGTTATAAACCCTATGCTCATGTTTTTTATGGAGGAGAAAAACAAATTTTTAGTTCTATGTAAATGGGAAGAAATATTATTATGGACTTCATAAATATGATGATACCTTTTATTAATTTTTATAGAACTACATTAATGTCTTTGGATGACATTCTAGTCACTACTCATCTCTATCCTCAAGCCTCTAATACATATTTTTTTAGACCAGGTGTTACTAAAGATCCAAATTCACCCTTACCTTCTTATTTCTAGCCATTCGTTCTAAATTGTAGGGAATTTTTCCAACATCTTTGTCCTATCATTCTCAGAGAGACTCCTTCTCTAGCTTTTATTCCTATATCCATCCCTATAGTTACTTTATATTTTTTATTGAACCTTCTACTTATCACAAGGGGAAGGGAGAGGTTCAACATTTTCCTCCTACTGAGCCTAAAAATATTTTATATTTGACTTTAATTCCTTGATGTTAATTTTTCAATTACTTTTTTTGTATATTTTTGGGTATCCTTTAATTGATTTTCTTAATTGAGATTATATTATAATTCAAAAAATTTCTTCTTTTAATTTCCTATTTGATTTTCAATTTTTCATAATCTCAAAAGGGGGAGAATGAATCAATGGAATTTATTGGAATTTATATACACTTTTCAGATAAATGTGTCCTTTGATACCATACTTAATATTATTTTAAATGGTGTAAATGAATCTATAGAATTTATTTATCTTTTCTTTGATTCCCTCTTTTATATTTATTTCAACTATGGGAATGAATATAATGATACAACAGTAGTGACATTATTTTTATACCATACATGTATAATTTATTACTTTGATACATTTTTCTATTTGATACAATCCTCATTACCTACCTTTGATATTGTTTTTTCTTAATATATTGAATATCTTTTTGTTTTAAAAATTTAAATAGATCTATTTTAAAACCTCGAGTTATTTAACACATGGTTTATAAAATTCCATGATTTGTGATCATCAAAAGGGGGTATATTGTTAACACCATTGTTTTAATGATCATAAAATCATTTTTATTATGATATTATTGAGATTTATGTGTTATGATAGAATTTTATAATATAATACATATTTATGAAATTTTGGATAATTATTTGAAGGACCCACTATCATACTCTAATCATTGTTGAGGATGAGTCACCACTAGATAAGACTCACCGTCTAGATGATATTTTGTATAATTATGGGAATGACTCACTATCAAAGATGACTCACTATCAGGATCAAAATTTGGCTTTGTTCCGAAAAGACCTACCTCTAGAAAAGATTCACCATTAGACCTAAGTAGCTGTTGAAGAGGACCTACCATTAAGAAATTTGCAAAAGTGATGAGATTATTCATCGTTAGATGATCCACCATCCGGATAGAAATTTGGAAAAGTGTTGGAATGACATACTATCTGCCTGACTCACCATTTTCATGACTCATGTCTTGCTTAATTCACTATTGAGGATTACTCACTTCTAGAGATGTCACACCGTTCATAAGAGTCACCATCACTATTTTTGGTATATTTAAATTAATTGATTCTAACACCTATATTATTGAATTTACTATTGATAAATATTTTAATAATTATTCTTAAACTATTAAACGTGTGTATTAAAGTGTATTTTACTCGATCAGTATGAGGAGGAGAGGATTTGGATGATTATCCCTTCATGATGCTGATTTATTAAGAAGAAATCACCCTCTTGAAATGTGATAATAATATAAAAGAGAGATATAAATGTATTCAAATAACCTGGAGAGTGAAATTTATTAATAATTTTATAGGAATTATCTTTCCTACAACCAAATATGAAAGAGAGGAGCTTACAAAACATATAGACCCTTTCTCATATTCAGAAAATAAAAGATTATTGAAGTATATTTCATTACAACTTTTAGGGAAATGGCTTAAAGTCCTCTACAAGATACATCACCGGATACTAAATATACAGAGTAACATTGTCTTCTCTATATATTTAAACTCATTATTTCTACTTGTCACATATACATTTTAAGTAGTGTGTGATTTATTTTATTTATTAAATGAACCTTATATCATGTACTATAACCAGAATATACATGATATATTTTTAACCATTGGTGTTGTAGAAGAGGTCTTGGTGTGGCCTTTGTTTATTATTTTCCCCCAGTTATTGTAGATAAAGTCCCTACATGACCTGGACAGATGTTCAACCTTTGTGTATATCCATTCCAAGAGTTGGAAAAAAAATTACTTAATCTTCTTGTAATTAGTTGATTTACAAGTTAATAATATTAGGTTTCATCTTGATATAGAACCTCTTGTATTTATTCCACTATGTGATATTATTTTCTTCTTTCTTTTCTAAGATATAAATTGAATATGATTTAAACAGTAAACCAAATAAATAATTTAATAGCTAAGAATAATTAGTTTTTATATAAAGATTTTAGATTAATTAAATTTATTTCAAAATTCAATGGAATTACCATATAATATTTTAACTGAGACTTAATCACTCTTTAAGAAACCTTTTAAAAGATCAGAAGTTATATAGATATATAATATTGATGTTTTAATTATTTGGGTGATTTTATTTAAACTTTTTTTCAACTAAAATTTTATTTGGTACTCAATTCACCCCCCCCTTGAGATACTCAATCTGACCAACAAATATTTAATGAAAAACTTTCCTAGAACATTCTATATGACATATATGGTTATAATTCTCTTGGTGGCTTAAAAACATAACTATTGTAACAAAAGGATCATTAAGGATATTATCATAGATGGAGAATAAATTTTAAATATATTTTGATAAATAAATTGAAAAATAAGTGGGAATGCCCCATTTTTTGAATGGATTGAAAACTTCTTAAATATATTTTATTAAAAATTAAATACATGGTATTGATAAAACTTCTAAAAAATAATAATTTAAAACCAAAATTATAATTTCTAGTAAACTTATTTTCCAAGAGAAATATTTTAAAAAAAACTTTCATTGAAAATATATAAAAGTACTAGAAAATTTGTTTATTAATATACACAACTTTAAAATACATTTTTAAATCAAGAATTTATTTTAAAAAAATAAAATTTTACTTTTAAAAAATAAATATAATTCCCTTTTTTTTAAATCATCAAGATTTAAAATCATTTTTAAAACCATTCAAAAACTTGGAAAGGATGATAAAGATATGTCTTAGGAGGGATGGGGATTATTCTTAACAATGTGGTATTTTATAAGGAATAAATTCATTGATGAGAAAGATTTTAATCAAAAGTTTAATTTACCCAAAACTAAATATAAAGTTCAATATATAATCATAGAGTGGAAGAAACCAAGAATATAAGAACAAGTTCCCTAAGATGAATTGTAACTCAAAGAAATGAGATTTGAGTTATCAAAATACATTTCAGCTTTAGTGACACTATAATAGGAACCCCTTAGAAAGGGATCTCAATGTGTATTTTTAAATATATTAGATTACATGAAAAATTATGATAAAATGAATCCATGTTCAATATATATATACACCAAAAAAATTAATCAATTGGTGAATATGCATCAAATCTCAATGAAGAAAAATTGAGATGTAAATACCATGAAAACCTTAATATCCTTTAAATCAAAATCCATTTAAAGTAAGAAAACTATATGGGTACTAAAACCCCATTAATTAAATAAATATTTGAAAATAAATAAATTAAGAATTAATCACACCATATTAAATATATTATGGTTCACAATACGAAATATGCCTCAAGAAATTAAATTTCATGCAAAGAACACCTAATCTTAAATCATGCCTAGTCGTGTTGGCTATAACCTCCTATTAAATGAAAATAACTATCTTAATAACCAATTTAATATCCTTCTTCAAATATATTACCAATTATACACATAAATTTATAACCATATATGAAAAATATTTTCCTAAATTATAGATTATATTCCTCATCATATGTAATTATTTTTTAAAATTTTTATTACCTATGAGTTTCATGTTGAAAGGGTTAGTTATAATTTATTGGTTCAAATTTATTTATCAAAAAATTATTAAATATCTACTAATAATTTATTTTAATTATTCCATAATTCTCATTTCATTAGGTGAAATACATGAATATGGTTCATGAAAAAGGAAATTTTGATGAACAAGTTTTGACATGTTTAACGATCGAACGGTGGTATATTGATAAATATATTAAATATTAATAACAAATTTAAAAAATAATTAAAAAAACTTAAAAAAATTATTACAAGATATTTCTATTTTATGAATTTCATTATCCATTCATGATATAAACAATACAACATCATTCACATTAATGGTCAAACCAACCCAAACGTGAGCGGGTTATTATTATTTAATGAGCAAGGAAATGTTTTTTATAATGTTAATATTGATTTAATAGAAACAAAAACATGTAATTAATATAATTTAACTATATTTAATTCATTATTAGAACCATCCTTGTGATGTGGTGATTAAAAATTAAATATTTCATTCATGGAGGTTGTAGTCTGCACGTACACAAGATTAACGATTCTATTTCTCAATGAATGGAATGTAATAAAGGTATAGGATAAATTATCATTTTAGAATTATAATTTTTAATTATTATTCATATTAAATCATCAATTTTATCCTTTTTTCATGCATTAAATATGGTGATTAAAAATGAAACACATTGCTTCGTGGAGGTGGTAGTCTACACATATGTACAATTAATGTGGTTTTATTTTTCTTAATGGACATAAAGGATTGAATAATGGTTTCTAATATAATAAAATTATATAATATTAATAATACTCATTTAATTATATTAGTTTGGATTATAATATTTCATAATATGATTACTAAGAATAAAACACTAAGGAGTAAGAAATACACAGGCTGAGAACAAGTGATTTATCTTGTAAATCTCCATGAAAATGGATGAATTAAGCTATATAAATTTGAAAAAATTATCATGAACATGGGAGAGGATTATATGAGGATAAAAATGGTGTATATTTAGGACAAATATCAAAGGTATATGTGTATCATCAGGTGGTGGAAGTAATCCCCTTTCATAAGTTAAGATAATAGTAGTTTTGGAATTACCCATTACATTTCAAAAATGATATATAACTATGTAAGGTCCAAAGGCTCCAAAACTATAAAAAAATATAGAGGAATATGTTTTTCTGATCAAATAATCATACAATCACTTTAAGTCATGTTTTTTAAATATTTTAGGTCTTTTACACTTTGTGAAACTCTTTTTACCCTTTTTTACTTTTACTATAGTAATTAATGTTTTTATCCTTGGTAATTAATTTGGATGAACAAAATAAAAATAAAAATATTTAATAATTAGAAAATAATGATTTAAATTATTCAAATCATTTTATCAAATAAAATATCAAATGATTACAAAATTTAATTTCAAACTTAAAAAACATGATGGGTAAAAACATTAGAGAAGGTATAGTTTTAAGATTACAATTTTTGTGTATATTAAAATTATCAACTTTATTAATTTCTTAAAAAATAGTTTACTATAAAACAAATATTTTTTTTTCAAATTCAAATAAATTTAAAACCAAATATTACCACAAAAATGTTTAGTTAAAATAGAAGGTCGAAAACAATTTTTAAATTGTAATAAGATATTTCCCAAACTATAAAAATTTAACATAAGATTTATATATTTGGAATAATATTTAAAAAGAATAATTTTATATTTTAAATAAATATTTGATTAATTAAAATGTCTAGTAAATTTATATCTCTTTCTTATGTACTAACATGTTCTTAAAATTTACAATTTTAGTAAAAACATTATTTTTCACTATTCAGTTAAAAATCAAAAAATTTAGAACAATACCAAAAATTCATTGAAAGATAATATTAAACTTATTAAACCAAAATATTAATATAATTTTTTTAAAATAAAATTAAAGTATTTTGGAATAAAAAAATATAGAAATTGTTTTCATATAAAAATAACCTTTTAAAAAAATAATTGTCTTAATTTAATTTTCTATAAATTATTAATTATATTAGTGTCAATGTATTATTAATATAAAAAAAATATTAGCATTAATTTATTTATTTAATTTAAATGAAAAAACAAAACATCAATTGAAAAATACTAAATTTTTAAAAAGAAAATGATAATGTAAATTTTATCAATGCATTACTAAATAAACATTATTTTTTAAAATAAATTTGATAAATAACTATACACGATAATATTTACATGATTATATCATCCTAAAATCTATTTATATATCCCCTCAAGATCTCCATGTAATATCGGAGCATAATGTAATATTTGACAGTAGTTGCGGGTGGTGATTCCCCAAGCATAGATCCCGTGAAATTTCCATGAGATTGATCTTCTCTCAGATAATATTTATATAATATCATATTTTTAAAAGTTAATATTGGTCTTAGTCTAGGGAAAACTATAGAAATATGGCCTCTTTTCCATGTTCATATAGGTGAGATACATAAGGATGGCTCCCACTACTTGATGTCATTTAGTCCCTTTTTCAGCATGAATTCCATAATATGGTTACTTCTATTTATACATAAAAATTTAATGGATCAATTATAACTGTAAAAATTGATAATTTTATTGTTAATGTATCCGTATTTTTTATGTTAATTTTTGCGTGTTAATAAAGTTATTAATCATAATATTAATTTAGAAACCAAATATTCTAAAATATTAGGGTGTTAGAGTCTCCCCACCCCCCTAACCCCCAAGTAAATTTTAACCTATAAATTTTAATTATAACTTAATAATAAAATAAATAAGGGTATCTATAGGAAGTACATGATTAAATATAGAATTTATACTAACGAATCAAAATTTTTATCTTAGGTAAGATTGCAAAACTCACTTTTTACCTCTTAAAATACATATGTTTTGATTTTCATTTATCATAAAAATTTATTCCAAATTGGCTTCCATAGTTGGATGATATTATAGATGTATTTATAGATATTTAACTTTCACATATTAATTATCATGATCCTGAATATAATAAAATAATAATTCCAAAATTGTTATGATATTATCCTATAAAATTTCAATAAATTACCTATAATGTTTTCTCCAATGACACCTTCATTTCAACCTGTGATACTTTTTGATCAAATATGATATTATTTTATCAAACTATAACTTTGTCAGTTTAAAATAAGTTTACAATGTTCATATTCCTATTAGGATTTCTACAATACCATAAATATGGGATTAAATCCTTCAAAATGGATCAGAAAGAGAATTTTAATTAACCAAAGAATATCTTAGGGAGTGACTAACAAAGTGTACAGTCTTAGACCTACCCACCATGCACTCTAGTGAAGGTTGGTTTGATACAAAACCATCATTTTTTAGAGTGATGTTTTCAAGATACATTTGTGTCACAACCATAACCACTTATGAGTAACAAAATAAATATATAATTTCTAGGAGAACCACACAGTTCAAATATTCTAAAACATAATAATGTTTTTCCTATACATATGAATTTTCATTAGACTTATCCCAAGGTTTTTTAATAAATTTATCTAATCCAAAACCCTTAAACTGACTAAATTAATCACCAAAGATAACTAATCTATTCTTTGATACTAACTGAGGTTCCTAGACCTATACTCCCCAGATCTGTGCTAAAACCTCTATCTATAAACACTGTATTTGATATAAGTTGATATTTCCCAAGATAAAAATATAAATTTTTCAAAAATTTAAAAATTACATCTCACAAATAATCACACAACCATATGAATTGAAGGGTTGGTGTCTTTTATAAATAGTAAAGTAGAAAAAAAAATTATGATGATCGTGAACATTTCTCTATAATAAAACCACACTACATCCCCTTATATATTTATCAAAATTCTTAACCATATTTTGAACCTGAGGAATGAAAAATACGAAAGGGGTGAACTCATTTTCTCAGTAAGAGAAAACACATCAACATTGCATCAGGTTCTATATCATAAGAAAGAGACAAAACATGAGAGGAAAAATATCTTATTATAAATAACATAAAACATAATATTTTCACATAATACATGATAAAAATAAATTTAATATCAAAAGAGAAACATATACCATGGTATAAGAGTTCAAAATCATGAGACAATAGATATGAGCTATGTAGTATAATCATAGGAATAAAAATATGACATGTCATTTAAATGAAGAATAATAATAGATTTTGGAATTAAATAGGTGTAGAAATCATAAAATATTAGAGTGGTAATAACTAAATCCTTCCCATAAAATAATGGACTAGGATTTAATACTTGATTCCCATAAGGCATCTATAATCACTATATGATTCCCATAAATATAGTGTAGTAAGAATTACTACATAATTCCCATAATATAATAGATCAGGAATCACTTCCGAATTCTCATAGTGGAATGAACATCAATACTTGATTATTATAATTATCAAATGAGATATAAATACATAACCAATAAATTCTAATAAAATTTAGGAAACCAAATTTAATATAATAATCATTTATACATATGTTTCCGATTATAACATGAAAACTTTCATACTCTATACATCACTTAATTAACCCATGAAAAATAGGCGGGTTTCAGGAAAACATTTCCTAGAACATTATATAATATATATTAAGAAATAGGTTTTATGATGTTTGTGAAATATCCCTATTACAAAAAAAATATTAATAAATATTTTTTAATATATAAAAAATCACTTTTTATGACATTTGGAAACATATCTTGAAAATTAAAAGGGAATATCCCTTTTTTTTAAGGCTCAAAAAATCCCTAAAATGATTTCATTAAAATTAAAAATTATATCTTGATAAAACATTTGAAATATTATTCAAAACTAAAAATATGGTTTTCAAAAAAAATATAATATAAATATTATTTTTTTTAAATCATTTAAAATATATAAAAATAATTAAAAATTTATTTCTTAAAATATAAGCCCTCAAAATTCATTTTAAAATTAAGAATTCCTTCCAAAAATAAAAAGTGTACTTTATAAAAATAAAATAATATTTCCTTTTCTTTATAAAATAATCCAGATTTAAAATAATTTGGAAAAACCATTTTAAAACATGGAAATGAATAAGAATATATCTCTAAGCAATGATGAGAGTTATTCTTAATTATCTCATACTTTTTTAGAGAAGAAATTCCTTGAGAAGCAAGATTAGAATAAAAAGTTTCATTTTACCTAGAGATAAAGTGAAATTTTGATATATAATATTAGTGGGGTAGAAATCAAACATATAAGAAAGAAGAAAATAATATGTGTTATAACTCAAAGAGTTTATAGTTGAGTTATTAAAATACCTTACAACCTTTGTAACAATGGAATCAAAAAACCCCTTGAAAATGGGTGCCATGATCGATTTTTAAATCTCTTTGATTGATTAAAAAATTATAGTAAAATAAATCCACATCCAATATATATATATACACCACAAAAAGGAAACAATTGATAAACATACATCATATCTCAATAAGGAAAAATTGAGATATAAAAAGCCTCACATCCTTGATATCCTTTGAATCAAAATCCAATTAAAGTTATAAAATTATCTAGATATTCAAACCCCAAGATTTACATTAATATATTAAAATAACCCCATTATATAGTAGTCACGCCATATCAAAGATATTTTGGTGCAATATATGAAATATTTCTCATGAAATTAATTTTGATACAAAGAACCCCTTCCCTTAAATCCTATTTATTTGAACATGCTCTAACCTACTATAAAATGAACATGACTATCTTAATCACTAATTTCATATTCATACTCAAATATATAACCTTTTATACTCATAATTTTTAACCATATATAATAAATATGTTACATAGTAATAATTTATTTTCAATATCAGATGTCAGTATTTTTTAAATTGTTTTTTACGTACAAGTTTCACAGTGTTAATGCCAATTTTCACTAATTTCTTTAATGTTCATAATTCATAGATTATTAAAGATATAATAAAAGTTTTTTAATGATTCATTAATTCCCAATTAATTAGGTGAAATAAATGAATAAGGTTCCTGAAAAATGAAAGTGTGATGAACAAATTATGGCATGTTTAATGATCGAAATGTGGTATATAAATATATATATACAAATATATATATATATATCAAATATTAATAAAAAAAATTATACAATCATTAAACCTTCCTAAATACATCATTATTACAAGATATTTCTATTATATAAAATTCTTAAATCATTTATGATACAAAAAATATAACATCGTTCGTGCGGGTTGTAAAATTGACCCCAAAATGAGGGTGTTATAATGATTTAGTGACTAAGAAAAGTTTTTTATATAAATTTTATATAAATTTAATAAAAGATTACAATTTTCATAAATAGAATTTATCTTCATTAAGTCCATTACTAAAACTATCCTTATAGGGTGTCGATGAAAAATGGAAGTCATCAATCATGGAGGTAGTAGTCCACATGTACACATAATTAAAAATTACATTTCTCAACGAATGGGATGGAATGACGGTATATGATAAATAAACATTTCATAATAATAATTATTAAATATTAAATATATTAATTTATCAAATATATTCAATTATAAAAGGTTTGAAAAGTTTAAAATAATGGAGTGTATGATGTTTTTATAAGACACCTATCATACATGCACCTAGAGTCACTTTTTTAGATTATTTACATCTTCCACTCTTAGTAAAACTCTTTATACCATTTTCACCTTTATATCGATAACTAATTCTTTTAACCTCAATAATTATTTTTAATGAGCAAAATTAAAATTTTACATATTTTCTAATTTTAAAATGTTTATTTCATATTTCTAAATATTTTTATCAAATAACATATCTATGGTTTAGAAGATTTAATTTACAATTAACACAAATGATGCTCAAAAAAACTACCTTTAGTAAAATTATTTTTTAAGATAAAATTTTTGTGTAGCCTAAAATTATAAATATTATTAATTTCAATGAAATAAATTTTTTGAATATAGAAAAATAATTTTTTTAATGGATTTTAAATAATTATAAAACATACTTTTACCACTAAAATTTATAAATAAAATAAAAGAAATAAAAATATTTTTAAATTGGAAGAAAATTTTACCTATGTCATAAAAATTAAAAATTAGTTTTCCTTATTTATAATAATATTTAAGATGCATAGTTTTTTACCTTAATAAACTATTTGAAAAAATAAATTTTTAATAAATTTTTAATTATTTCTTACAAAATGATAAATTCATGAGATTTATAATTTGTTAAAAATGTATTTTTCAATATTCTCTTAAAAATACACTTTTCAAAAAAATCCAAAAAATTCATCAAGAAATTTTATTGAAATTAATGATGAAAAAATGTGTTTATTTTTTAAAATTAAAATTCCAAAATTTATGAATAAAAACATAAAAATATGATTGAAAATTTTTTCATATAAAAATATCCTTTTAAAAAATTAACCTTTATTAATTTTATTTCCATTAAATTACTAATCATATTAGTTTTAATATATTATTCATATCATTAATATATCTTATATATAATATATTTAGTTTCTTTAAATAAATCAAATAAAACCCAATTGAAAAAATACATTTTGAGGAATTAAGTGATCTTATGAATTTCATTAATACATTAGTAAATAAATATTCTTTTTCTATAAAATACATGTGATAAATAGATTAGCACATTAGTGGTTATATGATTATATCATTATAATTTCTAGTTACATATCCCCTCAATATGTCCATATAAGATCTAAACATAAGTTAATCTATGGTGTAAGTCATGAGTAGTGATTCCACTATCATGAATCTCATGGAAATTTCAATGAACTTGAACTTTTCTCACATAGGATTTCCCTCATACCTAAGTTTTTTTATTTTAGCTCGGGATTGGTCTAAGGAAAACCTAGATATGACACCAATTTTTCAATTTCAAAATGGTGAGATTCATAAGGAAGACTCTCACTACTTGATACCATTTCTTCCTTTTTTTCTATAATAATTCCATAATGTGGTTACTCGTATTTATACATAATAATTTTGTAGTTATATTATAACATTCAAAATTAATAATTTTATTTTGAAGTATAATAGTTTTTTTTTATTTTTTTGTTTCATGTGAAGAAAATAATTAATCAGAGTATTAATTTAGAATATATATACATATATATTTCAATATCCTGAGGAACTATGACATCATAGTTATTCTTAGGGTTATTTGTGATGGTATATGTATAGCAGAGGTCATAGTTTCTAAGGGAATTAGGATCAATGTGGTGGTGATATTACATATTGCCTAATGATAGAAGTCTTTTTCAAAGTCATAGGGTTTG